>JBAMJV010000786.1:145000-224658 GCA_037951105.1 Echinarachnius parma
CAATATCTTACGCAAATTCTATATTTTGGGCGAAAAGTCATGCCTTTGTCTTGGTGTACCTAATGTAATCCAACTCATGTTGATCAATCAAGGTAATGTCTTAGGCAAAGTCAATATTGTATTTATAGGCAAATATTCAGGCAAATATACATTTTGGTGTACAGTAAGTAATACAACTAATTGATTAAATAAATCAACATTATATCTTAGGCAAATATGCATTTCTTTGTTTTGATGTATTAATGAAATCGTACTAATTTACTTATTAAGTAAATTATATAAATTATATGACGAGTATTTATATGCATTCATCTCTGTACAAAATGTAATAGCCAATTTCATAGATATGGCTGGGTTTTTGTTGACAGTTGTACTTATGTTGCCAATTTTTTTTTCTGAATAAATGGCATTAAGAATTCATTTAATTATATTTTGTTTGTGTTTTTCATTGAATGAATGGCGAAGATTGTTTGAGAAGTGATATACGATAAGTGAGTGTCAATTATATTGATTGAATTGCATGTAAAGATATATTAATGTTAGAATGACAATACTATGCGTTTTTTAAATGAATGAATGGTGAGCATTTTTTGATTGAGAAAGTGATATATGATTATCCAGTGTCAAATATAAGAAATAAGGGTAGTCGTGAGAGGTCATTCAGATGAAATCCAAGATCAACCTAACTGGGTTCATAACTGCTACAAATTAATGGTCAATTAACAAATATGGCATTGAGAGCATCAAGTTCAGGTTAAAATATCAGCATTTCGGATTCAAACAACCCCAAATTGACAAACAAACTAATAATCCGATTTCTTTTGAAATAATTTATTGTTTCTAACCTAGCTGTAGTGACTACCCAAGGAAAAAGTGAACAGCACGGGCGTAGATCCCGGGGGTGGGGGTGGGGGGGGGGGGGGGGGCTGGGGTAAAAAAACCCTCCATACTTGTTGGTGCGGGGGATGGCCTGTACAAACATTCCCCCACTTAAAGTTAAATCTTTATACAATGTATAATCACAATAATAATTATAATAATTATGATAATAATAATCATACTTCTAAAGTGATATTTTAAACACCAATTTCTTTAAAAAAAATAAGTACTGAACGAAATATGACTCACACTGATTAAACAAAATGATAATGAAGCCTGAGTAATTCTGAAACTGTATTAATGTCTCCCCTTGACATTTTCCCCATTAACTTATGTGCCAGCTTTCAAAGCAAGGTTTTTCCAATGTGTACGCCCTGGAGCCGTCCGAGGACAGTCTGAACGTGTGCAAGGAGAAAGGCTGCTATAAGGAGTACGTCAAAAATCTAGTAGGGCCAGAGAAAATACCAGCTGAAGATGGTAAGTTAGTTTATCTCCAACTCTCTTCCATGAACAGGATAAAAGCTGATATAAATTCAACATGGGAGTATTTTACAGAAAGGAGGCCAACAAACAGTTTCTTATTTTCTCCAACTGGAACTGGCAGAGTACCACCATTAAAAAAGAAAAAGAAAACAACAACAACAAAACACGTTGCGCGCTGTGTTTGCCATCAAAATATTCGGGGGAGGGGGGGGGGGGGGGAGGGGAGGGGAGGGGGCAAAATTGTAATATGATGACAATCAATTGCCAATGAACTTCCCTTGATTAAAAGATACGGTATGCTAATTATTAGTTTAGCTGAAAAGAATATTATTATTTACACTTGTATACAATTAAATCATGCATATAATAGAAATAAAATTCGAACAAAGATGAAACTGACCTGAAATGAATACAATAGATGGAAACCACAATCAATATAGGGTGTTGAGGCTCAATGGCTAGAGGAACGGTCTATAGCAATCCGGAGGTCTCGGGTTCGATTCCGGGTGGTCAAATTTTCTTTGCTCATCTTGATTTATTTTATGTAATGAAAAAAAAAAAAAAAGGACCGATACTCTACCGACTGATCTATAGAAAGCGCTTGTGCGCTGTTCGTCCCTGAAACCCCAATTAGTTTTCAATGCTCGTGATGGTCAGAAGTTATTATAAACCTGGCACAAACCCGAAGGATAATAATTCAACTTTAATATGGGATATGTACATTCGAGGGATCACCGAAGTGATGCAGCTTTTGGTATAAATTATATAGAAACTGACCAGAAATATTTAACACAAATGAAAAAAAGGCAAAGACAAACGGGTATCACCGTTATAGGTAAACACTGGTTTTGTTTTCACTTACCATGCAGGTACCTTCGACCTAGCCGTATCCAGTGGGACAATCATTCCTGGTCACTGCGACGGATCGTCCCTGAAGGAAGTCGTGAGAGTGGTCAAATCAGGTGAGAGACGGATCAGACTAAAGCCCACCGCACACAGAGCCGACTCGATTCGACCCAACTGGTTTTCAGTCAGTAGCTAGAGTCGGTTTCACTCAGTCGGAGCCGATTTAACATGTTGAATCGGCCTCGAATGACCTCCGACTGGCTTTTGAATGGCAAAACCGGAGTCCTGAGGCAACGCATGTATACTGAGCAGATTCGAGTGAAAACCAGACGGATCGGGTCGAGTCAGCTCTGTGTCAAGTTCTTCTCACTACATATATTTTTGTAGGCCTATGTGTTATTTATTGAACTATATTATAACTACCTATTATTGTGAAGAAATAATTTAGTAACATACATATAGTAAATAGTAAATTAAATGTACAACAAAAAGAATAAAAAAATCAACAACAAATGAATGTTTTTTTTTTTTTTTTTTTTTTTTTTTTTTTTTTGTTCGTATGTTCAGTAAAAATAATGTTGTAAATGTTTTGCTGATCACATTCTCTCTCTCTCCTATTTTTCTTCTCTTAACACTCATCTTCTTTCTCTGCTTTTCTCTGTCTGTTTTGTTTGTCTTGTTCCATATTGCTCTTTTCCTTCTCCATCCTACCTCCTCTCTTTTTCAATATTCAAGCTATCCCTTTTGTAAATATTTTTCCAATGTTTAATCGTTCATAGTTTAGATACTTTGAAACTTATAAAAAAGTGATTCATTTATGTATTTTATTCTGGGGGACCTTTCTTATACAAGCTTAGCTTCTCTAAGTTCTTCTCTTTCTTTCATAACTTGTGTTTGTTTTTTAGATTGCATATTGATTGAATGTTAAGCTTTAAACAAAAAATTGTTCTCATGTTGTTTTGTTGTATTATGCCATGTTCAAATGTGAAAGGAAGAAATAAAATGAAACCTTGAAACCTTGAAACCTTGAATGTACTTCTTCATTAACAGGGCTTGCATAATAGTCGTATTGTGATCGTAATACGCGATATATCCTTATGATACATGTCTACATGAGTATATATATAATGAATTGAATAAAACAAAAAAAATGTAATTCTTCTAGTATTATTATGAAAGGTGGTCGAATTGTGATCGCGGCGCGAATATATCTTTAATTATGAACTATTTAATAAAATAAATGAGCATACATTATGGCATAATAAGCATACATTCAAGAATGAATTGAATCAACAACAAATGTACTTCTCTTTTGACAGGTGGTCGTATCGTGATCGCGACGCGGAAATCCGCCTTCGAAGATGACCATACCGACTATACGACTTCCGGAAAGTTGCGGATGAGCTGGTCGAGACGAAGAAATGCTCCTTATTGGGCAAGGAATACATTCCCAATTACGTACAGAAGGTTATGGGTGTGCTACCCACTTACTCAGTGAACTAATCATAGGTAGGGCATTCTCTACTGAGACGTGCCCACAGCACGAGAAAAGAATGGGTGCTGAATGCAATTGCATAAATTATATAGAACATGATGGGTTGGTTTATCATGCTGTGGGCACGTCTTGCTAGAGAATGGCCATATAGCTCGTCAAGATCCCGGTGGTGTCACTTCATTCTGGCCGTGTGTAGGCTACGTATGGTATGATCGTTCACAATTTCGCGAAAAAGTGGTTCCTTTTTAAAAAAGGATTTAGTAACTTTGTTGACAGGTGCAAAAAGTGATGATGCGTCCACTGGTATAGTTTGAACATTTCATGTTAAATGTAGGTTATAAGGCCGAGTAATGAGCAAAAATGCAAAGTGATATTCACTGACTTTGTACACGATTACGACTATCCAGTGAATAGTTTAACATCTGAACACTTCAATCGTAAATATCTTTTTAACGAAGGGGAAATTTGAAAAACCGAAACCTGTCCCATACTTCTATTGTTAATACGAATACAACAAGGTATGAGGGAACCGCTAGAATTCCAATTGGATTTTGAGGATTTTGACAATTATGTTACTAGATCCCTTTAAAAACTATTATTTTGTTAACTTTTTGAACGATCAATTGATACACCTTTGGATATGAATTGACACCACCGGTGTCAAATACTCTGTTCAGTATAGTCGATAGGGCATTTTGTTTTAAAGAAACTACGCGCATATCATTTGTCGCTTAATTTTATAACATTGCTTTACCATGTTAACGGTTATCGACATTGTGCTGTCGTCAAACATAAATCCCAAATACGCATTCCATCATTGTCGAAAAGACAGAAACATTTGCACACATTACCACGCACATGTATAACAGCGCTCACAAAACATTCACAAACGTACAAAACGCAAAGACGGAGACTGACAGACAGACACACACACACACACACGCACACACGCACACACACACACACACACACACACACACACACACACACACACACACACACACACACACACACACACACACACACACACACACACACACACACACACACACACACACACACACACACACACACACACACACACACACACACACACACATACCCACCCACCCACCCACCCACCCACCCACACACACACGCATACACACGCGCGCTATGAACTTCCACAAACGTGGGAACATACGCGCACACACAAGCTTGAGGGTGACTTTCTATACGTGGAGTAAAATGTTGCATTGCCCGAATGTTTCATTGGCAGGATTTTTGTTCCAATTTTGATCAATAAAGATTGAAGAAAACAAAAATATTTATTAAATGGGCAACTGGTTTGTATGGCATTATTCGTGTATTTCTTTATTTTAAAAGAAAGTTTACACTACGTCATTGCCTGTCGTCATCCCGGGGGGGGGGGGGGGGGGGCACTCATGTATAATGTAAGACGGGTATGTGCCGCTTAAAAGAACCCATTTTTCACACCCAATCGCAGCTCTAAAGATACCCGATTTTCAAAAATTGCCGCTCCATAGACCCCCGGAATGACTTGGCTAGGTAGTTGGAGTAGCGCCAAGTCCATTATTCTTCTTGTAGTTCGGCTCCATAGTCCCCCGGAATGACTTGGCTATGTATTTGACTAGCGCCAAGTCCATTTTCTCTTCTAGTTCGGCTCCTTGGACCACCATTTGAGCCTTTTTGAGGGTTTCCGTAGGTCTTTGGTAGCTCCATGTCTATGTTTTTTGTAGTTTTAGTCTGCTCCTTAGACCCCTTAACTCCCGTTTCAGGGTTTTTGTAGCTCCAAAGACCCTATATTTTGTGCTTGTAGTCAGCTCTTCAGACCCCCATTTCAGAGTTCCGTGAGGCACACCCCCGTCAAAAAATAATTCGAGTGCCCCCCCCCCCCCCCCCCCGGGGTCGTCATTTTAAGAAATGGTTTCAATTTGTTTTTGACATTACTTTGATTCCCTTCAGGCCTCCACACACTCAGTTTGATTTAAGTCTAAATAATTTTGTTCATCATGCGACAAATATAATGGTTTGATTTCAAACTTACTAATGAGTTATATGTATCAAATACATAGTTTAATTAATTATTTATGTGTTTATGTACTAAGTACGTGTACTGTTTTTTAAAAATAGTAATTTCGCCGTTCAAGTATTTTGAAATCGTTGAAAATTACTCAATCGAATCAAGCTGAAATATCTGATTTGTAGGCTTTTAAATGCGGTCTTTGACTACGACCGACTTTTTGTTTGTTCAATCGACGCGACTGCAAACAGAATGAATAAATAGTTAATATCTAAACCGATTCTTATTCTTAGGCTTTTGGCCACAGTTATTCAATTAACTTCTTCCAATTAGGCCCTGGTATTCCAGTGGTTGCAATTTCATTACTTTGTTACACTTTTCTTGTATATTTGATTTGCCGAATAAAATAATAATAATAATAATAATAATAATTGTAGTACTGCATGTTTTATGTGTGTTTTTTTAAATGCAGCAACGGCGATGAGTACATGCAAGTATAGACATACTTTCCTTGGAAATAATTTTGCGTCATTTGTGGCCTAACCAACGGTAAATTACAGTACATGCATAAAGAACACATACCACCATTGATTCATTCAAGTTTCATGTCAGTTTAACGCTATCAGTGTGTTTGTATGTGCATGTGTGTGCGTCTGCGCGAGTGTCTGTGTGTGTCTATGTCCCGGGGGGGGGGGGGGGGGGCACTTCACCAATTTTTGTGTAGGTATGTGCCTCCCCAGGGCTCCAATGTAGGGGCTCCAGAGCCCCTATGGTTTATTGAACCATAAAACAGCAAGGATTTTGATTTGGGGTGTCTGCGGAACGGCAGAATGGTCGATATATATTTAGGATTTTTGGGCTCCCTGGAATGAAAATTGAGCTTGAAAATTGAGCTTAAAAAGGGGGTCTCGAAGGGAGCACATACTTATAGTGCCAGGTATAGGGGAGTATCCCCCCCCGGTCTGTGTATGTGCATTTTGCTTTGATTTGTTAATTCCTTGCAAATGGTTGTGGTTTAATTTGAAGCAATGCCCTTTTCTACTGATTATTTTTAAAATAATTTTGTTGCATTGTACATTACTTGTTACAATCGGGGTCAAATACCACATTGAACCGAGTTGGGGGGGGGGGGGGGGGGAGGGGTGTCAGTGCAAAACAAATGGTTATCAAGATTTCTTGTCATTTTTATTTTGTTTATTGAACCATAAAACAACATTATAAAAATAAAATTCGAAATGAGGATTTGCCGGGTCCATCAAAAAAAAGTATTGGACCTTGTATGACCATTATATAATAAATAATTGCAAATATATGAATGAATACATAAAAATCTAATGCAGATGGAGAACAGACACATAGGATCCTGCACCCACAGCCAGTGAAAATATTTAAATATGTATCTATACTTGCACATGATTTTATTGCTAGTATTTCAAAATAATGTATGAGATCGTATTTATACCAAAGATGGTAGAGTGCCGTAGGCGCCTACGGCGCTCTACCATCTTTGTTTATACTATATGATATGAGCAGAGACGCTTGGGCTAGTAATAATAAATAATAATAATAACTTCATTTATATAGCGCTTTTTAAATGATACAAAGCGCTTAGTATGCTCCCCTGGGAGCCAAGATAATCGTCCGGGTTTGAACTGTACCTGATGACCAACGGATTTCATCTGATATAATTACATATTCAATTAATTTACTATTCCTAGTGTTGATGGGTCATTCCTTGAAAAGTGAAAACTTTTTTTGAAAAAAAATTAAGTTTGTTTTTTCACTCTGCAACGATAACGTTAAAGATAGTTGATCAATCAGAATGATATTTCAGGGTATGAAACTATAACTTATTACCTACATCGTGCAGAAAACCCTATTCGATTTGCTTCAGTGGTCATGGAGAATGAGGATCTTTTGTCAATCATGTCATGTGTCCATTTTTGTTCATAACGCGTGAAGGGAAGGGACATCTGACATGATTGACAAAAGATCCTCATTCTCCACGACCACTGAAGCAATCGAGTTTCCTGCAAGATGTAGGTAATAAGTTATAGTTTCATAATTCACAGGATTTCCCAAATGAAATTGAGATGAATTTTTTTTCTTCATAAGTGCACCCGTGGAACGTCACACACGTGATCAATGTAATTTGACCTCTGATTTTGGATAACATAATCCTAATAAAACATTTTGTTTTGATTCATCAAAGGATATTCTTGAAATGTTCTTTTGAAAAAAACGGTAAACAGACGCATTCATTCATGAAGGAACAAGACAACGGCAAACTTGGACACGGGTAGTTTTTGCATGACTTTGGATAATAAGGTCGCGTTCGATGAAGCGTAAAGTGATCAAAATGTATGATGTACCATTTTAAAGGCAATTTCCCAAGCTTTAACATGATACCAATATCAACATATAGGTTTAGAATTGTGGATTTATAAGCTATCAAAGTCAGGTTTCGTTTTTTTTTTTACTCCCACTGTATAGTGTTCGCATCATCATACCTCCTGTACTTACTAAAATATAAGCATCCTATTTCAAAGAAATTTCATATTTTAGGTCACACACCTAACTAAGAATGGCCCTGAAGCAATTTGGAATTCTGCATTTCTAGTCCATTGTACACTTAATTACACATTTTACACATAATATTTACCAATTACCATGATAACAAAATCATTATGATATTATAGTGGCTGTGCTAACCAAATGTAAGTTGACTTTTGTTTAAATGTATTAGTGTACACATCAGGTATTTGTAAACTGTTTGACCTAAAAATGTTTTGTATATTCTTAGACCATGTATCAATTATTTGTCTTCATGTTGCTATGCCCCACCTCTTCAAAAACTCTCCAGAGTGAAATTATGTTATTGACTGGTTGTGACATCATCAGTCAATCACAACTCGAGTAACTAGATAAACAATAGACAAGCTGAGCGCCTGCTCACAATAGCATCACACGTTCATTTACATTACCAACTCACACAATTTCTATTTCAATAGCAGTTGCTTTATCAGAAAAGCTCAACCAACATTAGGAGGAAAAAACACTGCCTGAACTATTTTTTGGAATCGTGCAGTGCACACTATTGTCAGCTTGTTGTTTTTGTACTTTTTTCTTTTGTTCAATTCATGTTAGTTGTCCAGTGATTGACAGATGATGTCACAACCTTTCAATAATAGAGTTTCACTCTGGATAGTTTTTAAGTGGTGGGGCTTAGCGACATGAAGAAAAATAATTGATAAAATGTTTACAAATTTACAAAACATTAACATCAAACAGTTTACAAATAGTTGATGTGTACACTAATACAGATAAAAAGAAGTCAACATATATTTTGTTTGCATGGCCACTTTATAAGGATCCAACACCCCATAATAATTGTCTTATAAATGAAAGAGAGTACTTTACATAATTCATTCCACCAAAAAGTTCAGGAAAATAGGTTTCTATACAAATATGATGATTTTAAAACTCATCTTCATACATGTACTAAATTATGTGATCATAGGTCTACCTCAGACTAGTCTATTACCTAGGAGGTACGTGTTCTATTGTCTCCCAACATATGAGTGTATAGAATTTATGCACTCGCAAACCTTTGGATCTTAAACATAATAATAATAATAATTACATTTGTATAGCGCTTAATACAATGTTTCTAAGCGCATTATTATTACCCTTGGTCATCAGGTACAGGTCGAACCCGCACAATTATCTTGCGCACCGTCTCAACTCCCTGGGGAGCATACTAGCCCAGCTGCCCAATGGGCGCTGAAGGCTAATTTAACACCCGACCAAGTACCCATTTATACTCCTGGGTAGAGAGCAGCAACAAGGGCATCGATTTCTTCTCATGATTGGGGGGGATGATCAGTCATTGCGAGGGAGCGAAGCGACTGAGGGGGGGGGGGGGGGGGAGGGTGTTGGAGGGGGTTTCCCCCCTCCCACGGTAGGGAGCTTTTGCATTTTGGGGCTTGAAATTATGCAATCTGGAGCATACCCAAGGCAGCAGTTTCACTTTTTATAAACTTGTTTCTGAGTTTCCGTGTTATGAATAAACACAATTTATGAAATCAAGGTTGCAGAAAACAACCAAACCCAAGAGCGGAACGCACTTCTTGTGCCAACGGAGGAGTGAGTAAGGACTTTTAACATAAGACATAGTTACGATATAAGAAACTATACACATCAGTCACATACACAACTGGATGCTCAAAGTCACCACACAATGGCACACAATGAGAAGAAGAGTTTTCATTTAAAACATAAACCACATGTTATGCATTTATTATGTATTACTATGTAAAAGTACACAAGTATTGCCGTACATACATCATCTAATAGATGTGAATTTGTTAATCTCATGGCCTTGCAATGTAACACGACTCGTGTTGGGATTCAAAAGTTTCTTTTCTTGATTACGTTGGTGCATGATTATGTTGATAATACAGAAAGGAAGAGTTATTTTCAAACTACTACTGTATTATTATAGAAGTGTTTGCACAACATTTGTTTACTTAAAAGACACTATGTGCATCAAGGCGGTTATATTTCAACGTATTGGGGGGGGATAATTATACAGGCCATCCCCCACACCTCAAATATTGGGGGGGGGGGGGGATATATCCCCCCCATCCCCCCTGATCGACGCCCATGCAGCAATGTGGATTAATTGTCTTGCTGAAGGACAAACGGAGTCGGCTGGTTTCGAACTCGGGATCTCGAGATCGGAAAGCGCGTGCTCTACCAATCTTGCCACACCACGTCCACAAACATATAGCCCTGATAAGTTCCAAAATGCTTTGAACATATATGCCAATTGTACAAAAATACAGGTTAGAACTGAGACAAGAGAAAATAGAGAGAAGCAGTATGTGGGCCAGGGTTCACAAAAGTAAAGTTCATCACTGTTGCCTAGGCCTAGGGCATGAGGACCCACACACACTGGTTAAAGGAGATGCAGCATTATGGAAAAATAAATAACAATACTCTTTAATATACAAAGGCAGCTTTAAAATTCTGTCAAGGTCCAAGTATATCTAAATTATCTTAAGTTAACCACGTTAAAAGAGAAAATAAATTGATGAAAGGATTCTATTAACGAATGTGGCTTTAATCAACAATTGATGAAGCTTCTTTTCACCCATTGTCTACAAGTTAATCCTCCATTCCTAGCACACTCTTGAACGCATCGCGCAACAAGTAGTACTCCTCCTTGTAATTGTAGACCTGCGCGCTGATACGTACAAACAGCTGCTTGCCGTCGGTCCTCACGCACACATCGATATCCTGCTTGCTGATTTCTTTTCCAAGATCCTCGACTCCTCCTGGGCGGTTGTAGCTGGCAAGTATAGGCGTCTCTGGCAGCACGACCAGACACATGCAGGGTGCGCGGAGATCTGGTTCTAGCTCAACCCATGATGTCTTCCAAGCCGAAGAAAGCATCTCAGCAGCCCAGTAGGCCAACTCTTGGTTGTACGCTGTGACCCGCTCCTGCCGGATTTTAAAGAAAGTTACTTTATAAACACTTAGATCAACAATTTTCTTGGGTATGATAAGACAAGTAAATCCATTTGCCACAACATATATAGGTTGCATTATGAAGCTCCAGTTCCAGCTCAACCCATGATGTCATCCATGCTGAGAACAGCATCTCAGCAGCCCAGTAGGCCAACTCATGGTTGTACGCTGTGACCCGCTCCTGCCAGATTATAATGAGATCTATGATTCACACATCTAGAACAATACAAAACAAGAGCACAGATAAATGGGCTTCTGACTTGCATTATCACAGACAAGGGTTTGGGGGGAGTAGTGTCATCATAAGAGCATCTAGAGTGTTCAGAGCACCACTATCCATAGGTCTGAGAAGCCAGATAGGCAAACTCCTGGTTGTATGCCATGATTCGCTCCTGCAGGATTATAAATAAATGTAATTTCTAAACATTTAAATCATTTAAATCAATATAAATTTCATCACTTTTGCAGCGTCTGATTAGACAAGTAAATTCATTTGCCATGACATATGAAGGTTGCATACAGCTCTGGTTCCAGCTACCTGGGAGGCTCTCTCTTGCTTACAAGCTGAAATGTTCTCCTTTCCTGCAAAGTAAAACACAATTCCGTTATTTCCCAAAATGGTATAAAAGTAGGGACTGTTACATAACTTTATCTTCTGAATTGCAAAAATAAAAGGTGGGTCGATCAGCTAGTTAGTGAAATGATTCCAATGGAATAAACAATAATTTCTGGAACAATAGGCTTTCTTCTCACAATGATTTACAACGTGAAACATTGATGTATTATGAATTTACAACAATAAAACAATAACAAACCAAAACAAAAGGCTGGTCCTGACCACGTCTTGCCCACAGTCTCACGCCCACAGTCTCACGCCAACAATTCAGAAAATTATCAACAGCGCTGGAGAGGGGCAAACAAATATTGGTATAACAATTTACACCCAGAACAAGGTTTGTTTAAATACAAGGTATGTAATAAAACAGCAGAACAGGAATATCACTTAGTGCTAGGGGGCATAAGAAAGAATCTAGACTTACCAGGCCCCCTAAATAGTTGAGGAAGTGTATAGCATGCTTTGCGGTGAGGTAAGGTGTGGAATCCCGAGTGCCGATGTAGTAGAAGCGCTTCTGGAGATCGTCGGTGAAGGTTTCGTGCGACGAGACGGCGCTGCGAATCCAAGAGTGGTGCTTTGGGTGAACATAGAGCAGAGCACACCCCCGTGGAGTGAAAAGCCACTTATGTAGATTCCCTGAATAAATAAATATGTAAGAAAGAAAACAAGATTTGTTCAAACCTGGGGAAACTGACCAGAAATATATAATATAAATTATGAAAATGAGCAAAGAAAATATGACTTCCCCGGGTTTCAAAGCCAAGATGTCTGGATTGCTAGGTCAGTGCTCTACCAACTGAGCTAGAAAGCTCTCTCACGATGGTAGTTCGTCCCTGAAACCACTTTCAACGCTCGTGGTGATCTGAAGCTATTATAATCCTGACACAAGCCTGAAGAATAATCATCAACTTAAGGATGTGTGCAATGGATCACCAAAGTAATGCATTTTGTTTGTATAGATTATTTCATCTACTAGAAGATTTACTAGACATATATTATAAAAAATTAAAGATATAACATTATTTCTATTTTTATATCTTTCGCCACCTGGTAACCTGGTCTTCTCACTGACCAAGCTTGTGATATTTTGGTTGAGAATAGCGAAAGGAATATCAACTACACATTAATTATCTTTTCCCATCTATAATGTCATCATTGAACAACCCATCAAAGTAATCAAACTTCACTTTTCCCATCTCAAATTGCCAATTAACATTTCATGACCCCTCCCCCCCAAAAAAAAAGGACAATTCCTTGCTTAGCACATCAAATTCCCTTATCCAGTCTTACACGATCAAGCAACCTACCAACGTAGAAGTCCCCACCGATATCCTCCAGGTTGAGAGGTAGCTGGCAGAGGGTGTGTGCTCCATCGATTGCTATGATGACATAGTGGCTGGGTCAGCAGGCGGTCAGCCCCCCTGGTCCCCCCCCCCCCCCCCAACTTGAAATGTCTCTAGTTAAGCAACTGATGAGCAAACAATTTCCCCTTTCCTGTCTTACATTGCCTAAAACATTTCATGACCGAGCAACCTACAAAAGTAGAAGTCCACACCAATATCTTGCAGGTTGAAAGGTTACTGCCCCCCTCACCCACCTGGTGCCCCCCCTGGAAAATTCCTAGCTAAGACACTGATGAGCAAGTAAAATTCCCTTTTCCTGTCTTACACAATCGAGGCAACCTACCAAAGTAGAAGTCTGCACCGATATCCTCCAGGTTGAGAGGTAGCTGGCCAGGGGCGTGTGCTCCATCGATGGCAATGATGACATCGTGGCTGTGACAGAGGGCGGTCAGTTCCCTGATGGGCATGCAGATAGCTGACCCACTGGTGATGTGGTCCACCACAGCCATTTTGATTCCCGGATTCTCTTGCAGTGCCTTGGTGTAGGCTGCGACGATCTCACTGACCGTCGTGCGAAGTGGTATGTCTACCACGACCAAACTCACACCTAAAAATGACATTAAAGATACAGTGAAACCTCATTATAAAGAGCTCTTGGCCCCGTAACAAAAATATTCACGATTTATCAATTAATTGATCGTAATGATTAATTGTAAGACCAATTAATTGATCATATGATCAACTGATCAATCATAAGATTAATTGTGAATTTTTATGTTACGGGGCCCTGATATAACATGGTAATTTTACCGGTAGTTTTGTTTTAATTCTCAGGACTTGTTTTTTACCCTGATATAACAAGAAACTTGTTATAATTAGGTAATTGTCATGGCCCCAAGGACCTCATAATAATGGGGTTCCACTGCATTACGCAGTGAAGAGGAATCAAAGGGAAAATCTTCCTTGACATGCTGCTGGCATGGATACCATAAGTCAAGGGCCATCTTTGAATTATCTTGCTGTGCCTTGGTGTATGTAACAGTGATCTAACTGGCAGTAATCTGCAATGGTATGATTATTTTTTAATCTGACATCAATTTAAGAAATAGAATGCAACAAAAAAGAGGAATAAACACAAATCTATGTTCAGCAAAAATTATAATAATGTAAAAGGTTACACCAATTTTAATTTCACAGATAACTTTGGTAACTAATAATATCGAAAACAAGGAATCAGTTGCACATGGTTGCATATATAAATTATACAAGAATAACAATAACAATAACAATAACTGGTTTCCTATTTGCAATTGTGGTATCTTTTAAAGCAAAACTCAAATTCAACTAAGCAGCAGAACAAGTGATTACATCTTAGGTCGCAAAGAAGAAGATCCCAAAAATAATTTTACCTGGATTTAGTTCCAATACCACCTCAACAGTTTTTAGCACAGCGTTGTAAGTGTGATTGCAGAGCAGGACTTTGTCTCCAGGCTGGAACTTGAAAGACTTCAGGATGCTATTTGATGCTGCAACATTCAAATACAGGGAGTAACAAACACAGATCTGATTTATAAATAAATTGATTTGGCTTTTTAATACTGAAAAATACATAAAAGTGATTAATTGACTTTTAATATTCAAATTCAACTGAAATCACTTGGAACTGTCACATTTCACTTTCAACTTGTTGTTCGGCTTATTTGGTAACAGAAGAAGGAAATGGATTTGATTTGTCAAATGTATTCCCAGATAAATAGATTATGGCAGTAGAATTAAATGTTCACTTTGATTTAAAATAGAAAAACAGTGGGTCACTTTAATATTACACTACAAAAGTGATGTACATCAACCAAAGGTCCAATGTACAGTTCAAAGAAAGGGTATAAATCAACAAGAATGACATTTTACAAACTTGATCTCAACCCATTACCTTTGGGAACATGGTGTGCCCTGCATAAACAGTTGAATTGCAAAATCTAGAAAGAAACCACATTTTCTTCAATAAGTCCTAATAATAATACATGTTTTCATTGTAAGATTGAAATGTAAGATACAAATAAAGTGAAAGGATATAGCTCAAGAGTATATTCATGTGAGTCCGTTTTAACCGAGGTCATGCACCCGTGGCGTAGGAATTACAATTTAACAGTACATAGTCTATACATGATTGATCAGATCCATTTTATCATGGCAGCTTGGCTAACGTCAGGGTAGTAATACATAGATTCCATGGAAAAAGCCCTTTCATAAATTACATCCATTACCATTATTTGATCTGATTTGATCTGAATTGATTCATTCTACACATTTTCAAAACAAAAACATACATGTGTATATTACAAAGTTCAAAGATACAGACAATATTGAATTGTGCAATTAATTGTTATCATAAATACCTGTAGTGCCATTTTTAACAAGAAAACAGTGCCTTTGGACACAGATTCCATGGAAAATTTCCTTTCATAAATTACAGGCACTACCATTATCTGATTTGATAATCATAATTATAATTACCTGTAGTGACATTTTCAACGAGAACCAGGTTGCCTGGCCTGGCACCAACAAACTCAGCGACGACTTTGGCAGCTGCCCGGTACATGCCTGGCAGTCGATACCTATACCAGCGCTCTGGCCAGCTCTCTCGCTCATCGATTAGCCTGGAAGAAGAAGAATATTAAATTTAGGCAAACAACTCTGGTTGCATCTATCGGATGGTGATCATAAAGGGCGGTCCCAAACGTAAATATTCATAATTGATTGAACATGTCAGGTAAAAACCAACAAACCCAAATGTGTGAAGAGATGTTTAAGTCTGGTGATCGGAGGTCTGCTCTTTGCACTGTTCGGCCCCGGGTTTGACAAAAAGTTGGTTCAAAGTGAAATTCAAATACCATTTTAAAGGGACTTAGTAACATTGTCCAAATCCTCAAAATAAAATTTTAATTCTAGCGGTTCCCTTAAATACCTTGTTGTATTCGTATTAACAATAAAATCATGGGACAGGTTTCGGTTTTTCAAATTTCCCTTTCGTTACAAAGATATGTATGATTGAAGTATTCAGATAAGAAAAACTCCGGGCGAGTTTTTCTTCTGTGTACAAAGTGAGTGCAGTGAGTTACTGAATATCACTTTGCATTTTCGCTCATTACTTGGCCATACAATGTCCATTTGACTTGAAATTTTCACACAATACCCTGTGGACATATGAGATAACAACAATATACATTGCATCAACCATTCATCACTTTTTGCACATGTCAACAAAGTTACTAGATCCCTTTAAGAATTTACTAAATCTTTTGAATCTAGCCATTTTGAAACTGAGCTCATGGAGTTACAGAGAACCCCTGCAAGTCAAGGAGCTAACGTGCACTGCATGGTTACAGAGCAAATTATGCCTAGCCTCCAAATTTGCCATGGCCAAGCAGGTAGCGTCACCCTGGAAATCTGTTGTTTCAATAGTGGGAGAATTATTTAGAAGTTCTATCACTGAAAATCTGGGCAATATCTGTTGAAAAATAATAAAAGTGCAACCATTTGGACTTCATGAATTAACAGGAATCGCCTTCAAACTTTACTATGATTGTTGTGGTATTTGTGACCAGCCATCGCAAGATTTATAATCCCTTTAAACAAATTATTCCAAACTAATGAGAGGCTGCTCGTCAGTCACTGGCAATTTCAGAAACAATCCTGTTTGATAATAAAGTTAAAATGGTGGTTACGTGTCTCTGAGATAATTGCCTGTTAATGTTATATTCAGTGCAGTCAAGAGATACTCTTTTGATCATCAACCAATGAGAGGCTGCTCGTCAGTCACTGGCAATTTCAGAAACAATCCTGTTTGATAATAAAGTTAAAATGGTGGTTACACTAAAAATTCTTCTTGTTGATTTCATTTCCTGGCAAACAAGCTGTTAATTACCAGGATAAAATTTAATCCGTTCATGACTGGTCCCAAAAATACTCGGGCAGGATCGAGTCTAAAGATGGAGAATGCATGTTATACAAAAATCAGTTATACAAAAAAAAAAAAAATGGGTTAAGTTACCTCTTCTGTGCCTGTAGAACTCTGCATGGTACGTTGCCATATGATCCATTATTCATCTGGTGAACGTTATCCGAGACGGAGAACTCTCGATCCCGAAGTTTCTTGCCAAGCTCAGGAAGACCAGCCCCATCATCATCATCACCCGAGGCTTCCTCCTCCTCCTCCTTCCAGTATTTTGCCAGAAGATACCTCAAAGCCTCTGTGGCAACCAAAGTTGCGCCAGCAGACAATGCAGCGACAGTCACAACCTTTTCTTTGCTGCACATCCTTCTTTCCTGGGCCTAGGCCTAGCTTGCTACCTTTGGAATAGTATTTGTTTTTTTTCGAAGAAATTATGAAAATGATCACTGAGAATAGAATGCATTATATATTTAATGCACTCGCTGAAGTGAAAACACAAAATAGATGCATTCTAGATGTGGCACTACTCCGTGCACAAAATGATGACATACATAGACAGTGATTAGTCTTGAAAATATTCAAATACAATTACTATATATATGCATCTATTTAAATGTTTTTTTTTTACATGAACGTTAATATGATTTTGGACCACATTTTATTATCTACCACTTCTTTTATATTTTTAAAAATTAATAATGTCTTCAATTTAACAGAAATTAAGTGCCAACACTTTACACTTTCAGCTGTCTTGAATTATCTTAATCTAGATGCTGAACAGGCGTTGATGAGTATTACCATAGTCATAGAACTAGAATCTGTTTGTGAATACCAGCGTCCGCAGTACTTGCACAATGCACTGCTAACTCAAGTGAACGCTACCGCGGAGCGGTAGCGTTCAAGGTCGGGCTCATAGTGCCCCCGAATTTATGCGCTAATGTGCACAATAAGTGTGCTTACAATTATAGATATGATACGGTACTTACCACCGTGTAGATGATACATATGTTATGCAACTATGGGGTGGATCAGAATGATGATTTTTCGCTCCATTCCGCATAAAATTGAGTGATTTATGCACCTCATCGACTTCTTTCCGTGTCGTATCGCGACTTCTGAACGACCGATGATTGCGCTATAGTCTTCATTCAAGTCGCCCGCCGATTCCAAGTAAACGACACACTCACGTATATTGGGTATACGGGGATGTGCCGCTGGGAAGGGTGACTTTTTCAAGAAAGATCCTTAGACATGGGCCCCCTTTTCAAGAAAGATCCTTAGACATGGGTCCCATTTTCATCAAAAAAATCCTTAGACATGGGTCCCTTTTTTCAGATTTCCCCTTTTTTATACGGGATTTTTGGATTTGCCGATGTAAAATTGCAAAAATTTTCAAGCTCGCTACGCTCGCTAACTTAAAACCGCAAAATTTGCGGGAAATACACCCAAAACATGCGCCGCAGGCGAAAAAAAATCCTTAGGCATGGGTCCATTTTTCGCAAAAAGACCCTTAGATGTGGGTATGGGTTTGGAGGTCTCAGCCGCACACCCCCGTCCGACTATAATCTGAGTACCCCCCCCGGGAAGTCCGTACGACCACTAAACGCGCGCGTCAGATCTGCCGTCTATTTGGAATCGGCGGGCGACTTGGATGAAGACTAAAGCGCAATCATCGGTCGTTCAGAAGTCGCGGTACGGCACGGAGAGAAGTCGATGATGTGCATAAATCACTAGTCATTTTGATGCGGAATGGAGCGAAAAATCATCATTCTGATCCACCCCATAGTTGCATAACATATGTATCATCTACACGGTGGTAAGTACCGTATCATATCTATAATTTTAAGCACACTTATTGTGCACATTAGCGCATAAATTCGGGGGCACTATGAGCCCGACCTTGAACGCTATCGCTCCGCGGTAGCGTTCACTTGAGTTAAATGCACTGCATGCTATATTTTATAACACTGTGTATTATTTGATGCATAATACAATTCAATTATTGATTCCAATCAAAATTGGTGCAAACACTGAAAAAGCACAACTACAATGCATACAAGAGTTTTATTTAACACCCAGTACTACTTTATTAAAAATACGTAGCAACTTACAATTCCTTCACAATGTATCCTGCATATTATTTGAATCGATGACTGAACATTTGTTATTTCTTTACTAGAGTACGTAGTACAGTATGAAAAAGACGCAGAATTTGTCATGTGACAACTGCGTCAGTCAGGTGATCAAAATTACACGTGGAATGCAAATCCTCATGAATTATTCATAAGAAGCGATTGCTTGCAGGCATGCATGCACAGCTCTTCAGATTCAAATTCATGTTATTATCATGTTTTAATAACACAACATGTTCGTTTCATAATCTATTGATATCAATGCAAAATCATACAAATACATGCAATTAATCATGTGTTATTAAATTGAACATATTTCATCAAGTATGTAAGCCTAGGGTCCAGGGTTATACATGGAAAGAAAGGACAATATCATAATTCACATGTGCTGGTGGAATATTTGTTTTTGTACGAGTAAACACCAGTCTGCAACTAGACATTAACAATAAGTATAAATAACGAAGCAGTTGTTGTTGTTGTTGTTGTTGTTGTTGTTGTTGTTGTTGTTGTTGTTGTTGTTGTTGTTGTTGTTGTTTTGTTATTTTGGCGTTCATTCGAAACGATTTATAATCCATCATTTTAATGGAGTTCCTACTAGATGATGCCTGTCCATCACTCAAATCCGACTAGTAATCGTGCATCACCTGGTCAGTCCGGCACAGTACATCGTGCAAAATTCTCAGCTCGGTGACATGCCAGGGTATATATAGGTGCCGAGCCTAGACCCCTCACGATGATCGATGATGACGTTTCAGGTGTAATATGTTGGGCTCCAAATATTGCAATAATGCATGCCAAAATCAAAACAATATATTCATCAATTTCAAACATTCAACACAAATCCAATAAAGCACTCATTCAACAGTAGGCTCTTTTACATATAATACATCAAATTGTTAGTAATATTATACAAAATAAACTTACACTAAACAGTATAATAGAGATGCTAAACAATTATAACAATAATCTAAATTCAAATCCCTTTTCGCTAGTCATCTAACAAGGCAGTGCTGCACAATAATACATCAACAAGTGGCGTAGCTACGGGATGGTGGTATGGGGGGGGGGGGGGGGGGGTGTACATGCGCCCCCAATAATTTGACAAAACAACATGAAATATGTAATTAAAATAAAGAAATACATAGGGTGTACCCCGAATCATACCCCCCCCCCCCCCACCCCCCCCCCTCCTTCACAATCAGACAGACCACGAATTACGCGCATTATTATCTGACGTCATCTTCCCTTCCAAGTGTTAACGATGGCGCTCCAAGAAATAATTATTGTGAGGTAATGACAAAGTAAGCCTACAATTGCTATCGTATAATATAAGCAGAGGCCATATTAGGGCAAAAGGCTCCTAAAATTCGGGCAAACCATGTCATATTATTCTGGCAAAATATGTCATATTCAGGAAAACTCAACTGGGTGAGAGATATATCACGCCACACTCCGGGTTGGCATTTACCTAGTCCGAAAAATCAGCCAAAGTTTCGAGTGTTCTTTGACGATTTGTTTTTCTCACCCGTTCTCTAAATATCGCGATGGGGGTAGATAGTATGACGTCATAATATTAAAGGACCCCCTCCCCCCATAGCGAGATGGATTTTTCTGTCTAGTATTTACCCTGATAATTATACAGAACATACTACTCTACTTGCACGCAGCTTCTCAATTTTTATTCTGTAATTGTGTACCGAATTTTAAAATCTCTGACCGGCTTCTGAACATTGTTGATTAATAATGTGAAATTGAGTGTGAATAATGCAACACAATCACACCCCCAACAACAAAAATAAACTTTTCAGGTATCTTCTGTTTCAATATGAATATGAACAGAAAACCTGTCACATACTTTTTTGAATTATAAAGAGTAAAAACACACACCCAGTAAGGCAGTATGCATATACCCCAGCTAATTGCTTATAATTTATATACTGAACTACAATTGGCATAATTATGACGCGCACTGCACTTTAACAAATTATATTAGGTTAGCATTTTGTTGTTGTTGCAAAAATACTTCACCTATTGACAACGGCAAGTTAATAATACAACATTATTGTATATACTAGCCTAATATGATTCGGGAACAATCAGATGCACATGAATAGCATTTTATTACAATCGATCTTGGCACGAAAATGTTGACACAAAACGATTATGCCCACGGCGTTGTGCATTCGTGCGCCATTGCCTTTAGAAATACCATAGACCTAATGGGTGGAAATCACAAAGGAGGTTTGTAGGAGGTTTACAAGTACAAACTATGGTTTTACCATGGTCTCTACATCTATGGAATGCTGCTCGTATACAAGTAAATTGTAAATCAACATTGTTAACAAGGAGTTAACAAGGAGTTTACATTCTTTCTCCATCAGTTTACAAATGACATTCCATAGATGTAAACCATGGTCAAACCATGGTTTGTACAAACCTGCTACAATTACAAACATCCTTGGTGAATTCCACCCATTAGGTATATGGAAATACGGACTGTGAAATACTCCCATTTCCCTGGAATAATTAATACTGAATATCGACTAGATTCGACGGCCTCTATAATGCGAAAAATGTGATTCTAACCGTATATCATCACGTCAGTGAATGGTCAAGTCCCGGGGTCAAAGTACTTATACCGCGTCGTGCTGAACGGGTGCTGAACTAGACAGCGATCTCTCTTTCGAGGGTCTAGATTATTGACTAGTGCTGAACCAATAATCGTGTGCTATATCGTGTGCTATATCCTTGGCTATATAGCTTGTTCTGCATCGTACAAGTCAACTGGCTTTACGGCCCATTTCAGCTCGGTCAAGTCACACCCCTCTATACATGTATAGGCAATCGCTGGTAGTATACAATCGGGTATCGGGTCGAGTTGAATTTCGTTTACTCTGTATAAATTATATTATCTAGATTCAACATGTCGACCTCGGATATGATTTCGGAGGCGTTTAAGACTGGCAGGGAACAGACCCCCGATGAACTGAGGACGTTTTACGATGACTGGGCGAAGAAAGGAGACTACGACAAGGTAGGGTAATCTACACTCAGTAATACTCTAACGCCACGAGGGGGGTCGCGCGTGCTTTTCCAATGGGCCATTTTCGAAACGCTCGCCCGCTTTCCGCGGCGCTCCTCGATCTCCGAGACCGAGACGAAGCCACGGGCCCGGTCTCGGAGCTGATCATAGTCGCTTTCGCGACTCCCGGCGTCGTCGAGATCGACGTGAATAAGCTCCGTAAGTTGCTCTAATTTATTCATTATTCATGACGCGCGAGTCGCCATCGATTTTAAAGAGTAGCCTGGATAAGTACTAGCCATCATTCCCGTGCGACCGAGCTTCGCTTTTCGATGAGCGCCACCCGTTCGCCGGATTAGTAGATATCGGGCTTATGAATATTCAAAAGGTAGGGTCTTGGCCCCTTCTAGCGGAGACTGTATTTACACAGCTAATTGGTTTGCGGTGACTTGCAACACTGAATTGCGCTCATTGAATCGCGTGGATAAGGACGACCTATGCCTTGGCGTGCAAAGGAGCTACATTTACAGCGAGCGGTTCCAATCGACGCATTATTATATATGTGGCTTACGATAATCTTCAGGACCGCGAGAGGTGCTCCGCAGAATGAGTTTATTTACATAGCGACTAGTGAGTCTCTGGCAGGCTTCGACACTGAATTGATAACGCGTGGATACTGATTACCCATTTAACCACGAAGCCGCTCGCTACACTCTTTACTTGATAAATGAGATAGCGTGGCATATCCGAGGACATTTGTTTGGTCGATGGTGAAGCGAGTTTTACAAATGGAAGGGGAAACTAAAGACATTTTGTACACGGAGCTGTCATAATTTTTAGTAGGTTTTGAGGATTTTCATGCGAATTCGGTTTACTGGTATCACCCGTTTATGAACAGCAAACTCAAGTATATCTTGCAAGAGTAGTCAATAATAATTGAGGTAATTAGATACTCCCTGCTTTCAAAGAAATGGGAACAGGCGGCTGGCTGAAATACTCCCTTCGGAGTGGAAATGAGCACATTATGTGCAGAAACGATGTCAATGTGTATCCATTAACCGAGGTAATAATAATCGTGTATGAGCTATGAGCCTTGCTATGAGCTACGGGAATAGCGCTATATAAATCACAGTTATTATTATTATTATCATTTTAATTTGGTTATATAACTGATTATACTATGTTTGGTATTATTTTGTTGTAGAGAACGGGTGAGATGATTCAATATTGTATTATTTATTCTTAATTATTCTAACTTATATCCAATACCGCGTGCATTAGTGATTATTCACGGGGTGACTGCATTAAAACAAAAATAAATGATGGTTGACAGGATAAAAAATGCTTTTCTCTCGAAGCTTAATTGCTCCTGAGAAATGACGCAACTGATATCTTTATACTATTCAAGCACTTGAAAAAAAGAAAAGGATGGGGTCTTGAATTCACTTTGTATTCTAACGAATCTGTTATTATATTCTGCGACAAGATTTGGGAGGCCGTGAACAAAGACCGTTGGTTAATTTATGTACGAGAGGTGGTGATGTTGGCCGGGGGGGGGGGGGGGGGGGGGATGTAACCGTTTTCCACAGTTGGAGGAGGGGGGGTCCATCGCCCAAAATAGGGAAGGGGATTAACCGTTTCGCATGTTGTATGGCGCAAGTCGGGGCCAGGACCAAGTCAATTGGTTAATTTGTGTTCAACGGGAGGTGGTGATGGGCGGGGGATTTGAGGGAGTGGGGGGGGGGGGGGGGGGGGGCGGATGAACTGTTTTCCACAGGTGGGGCGGAGGTCCATCGTCCAAAATAGTGGAGGGGTTCCTCGACCAATAGGGGTAGGGGGGAGAAAATAACTTATCGCATTTTTTTTTTTTTTAAGCTGGGAGTCATGAGGGGGAGGGGGTAGTCTACAAAATTCATCGTTGACAGGGAACACTTAGCGGGGGGAGTTACTGTTTTCCGAGGCTTTGTATTAAGCGGGGAATGCGGGTATCCATCACCAACAATAGGGGGGCATCGCCCAAAATGGGGGGGGGGGGGGGGGTGCAACAGTTTCCTGGGTGTATTGTGTAAGCGGGGAATAGGGGGAAGGAGGGGGTTCCATCGCCCAGAAGCGGGTTTGTCTCAAAACAGGGGTTTAAACTTGTAAAGGAGGTCCTTAACAAGGGGGTCTCCTTGGACCTCAAACCTGCAGTCACTTTCTTTGTTGATTTTCAAAATGCCCCCCCCCCCCTTCCCCGGATACGCCGATGTCTAGATGGCAGGAAAGTGACTCTTTTCTTATCAGAGGGGCGGCGAAAGGTGAACATCAATAATGTTTTTGTTTTTTGATTGTGCTAGCAGCGAGTGAGAGGAGGGGTGGGGCGGCATCACCTAAAACAGCTCGAAATATACCAGTTTGAAAGAATACACGATGATCTTTTCATGTACCCATACATTTGGAGATCGTCGTGCAATTTGTGATACAAGCGCATTATTTCGCACAAAGACCAATAATGTGTCACAATCTGTTCATTTTGTAATACAAGCAACAAAATAACCGCAAGTATAAATTTTAAGGACAAGTGACACCATAAGTTCACTTTGTGAAACAAGCAACGTATGAACTCTAATCATAGATCGAAAAGACACAAAATGGCTGCCGCAGCAAAGAGCGCCCGTTTAACGGGCGCCAACAGCTAGTCTACACTCAGTAATACTCTAACGCCACGAGGGGGGTCGCGCGTGCTTTTCCAATGGGCCATTTTCGAAACGCTCGCCCGCTTTCCGCGGCGCTCCTCGATCTCCGAGACCGAGACGAAGCCACGGGCCCGGTCTCGGAGCTGATCATAGTCGCTTTCGCGACTCCCGGCGTCGTCGAGATCGACGTGAATAAGCTCCGTAAGTTGCTCTAATTTATTCATTATTCATGACGCTCATGACGCCGCGAGTCACCATCGATTTTATAGAGTCGCGTGGATAAGTACTAGCTATCATTCGCGCGCGACTGTGCCCTGCTTTCCGACGAGCGAGTTCCCTTCGAGGGATTTGTAGATATCGGGCCTATGAATATTCAAAAGGAATGGTCTTGGACCCTTCTATCATAGACTTTATTTACACAGCTAATTGGTCTTGCGGTAAATTTATACACTGAATCGCGCTCATAAAATTGCATGGATAAGACCAACCTATGCCTTGGCGTGTCGTTAATGGCGAGCGCATTCCTTTCGAGCGATTAGTATCCGTGGCTCATAAAAAGATTTGGAACAGGGGGGAGAGGGCCTATTTACATAGCGGTATAGTCTGCGATAAGCTTCAGGACTGCGGCCCGCCGCAGAAATACTTTATTTACATAGCGATTAAGTCTCCGGTGGGTTTTTTCCAAATGGTATATAGGGGAAAAGACATTTTGTACACGAAGCTGTGTCTATTAATTTTAGTTGCTTTCGGGGATTTTCATACGAATTCGGTGTATTGGTATAGGAACAGCAAACTCAAGCATATCTTGCAAGAGTAGTCAATAATAATCAATGCATTTAGATACTCTCGGCTTCAGAGAAATGGGAACGGGTTTCATTAGCACTGTGTGAGCCTAACAGTACAGGCGACTTGCTGGAATACTCCCTTCGAAGGTGGAAAATGTGCATTCCTTTTGATTTATAAACAAAACAAAATAAGGCTGACAGGATAAAGAAATGTTTAGAGTTTTCTCCGGAAGCCGGTGTTACTCAAGAAATGACGCAATTTATAATATCTTTGCAATATTCACTAACTTAAAAAAGAGGAAAAAGATGGGGTTTTGAGTATCAAATTATACATGTTTCATATTTAATTGAATTCAAACAAATCTGTTCTGATAACCGTCATTCTGCGATAAGATTTTCGAGGCCGAGACCAAGACAATTGGTTAATTTATGTACAACGGGGATGTTGGTGATAAGCAGGGGCGCCGGGGGATGTGGGGGAGGGGGGGGGGGTGGTGGGGGCGGGGGATGTTACTGTTTTCAACCGTGGGCGGGGGGGGGGGGGTATCGCCCAAAATAGGGGAGGGGTATTCTTGCCAAAATTACGGGTGTGTGTGCGGGGGGGGGGGGGGGGGGGAGATAAAATAACGCACTTTTTATTTTGAAAGCAGGTAGTCATGAGGGGGAGGGCTACTTTACAAAATGCATCGTTGACCGAGAACACTTGATGGGGGGACGGGAAGCAGGGAGGCGGGGGGGGGGGGGGGGGCGGGGTAACTGTTTTCCGAGGCTTTCTATTAGGCGGGGAACGGGGGTATCCATCACCAATAAGGGTGCTTAATTATCGGCCAAAATTGGGTGGAGGGGTTCACCGTTTCGCGGGTGTATTGTGTAAGTGGGGAATGGGGGGGGGGGGGGGGGGGGGGGGTGTTCCATCCCATATAATTGTATCAAAATGGTTTAAACTACAGTTTGATAGAATAAACAGCAAGACATTAGCTATAAGTACGTGTATAAATCTAGGGATAGGTTCAGTATTAGTATCATTGTTATAATTTGGTTATATAACTGATTATAATATGTTTGGTTTTATTTTGTTGTAAGGAACTGTTGATACAATACAACGCATGGTTTTGATTATTCTTAATCTTCTGAATTATTTCCAATACCGTGTGCATAAGTGATGATTTTCACGGGGTGATTGCGCACCCATTTTGATTAATAATGCAGCAAAAAACTAAACAAAAGAGGTTCACAGGATAAAGAAATGAGACAAATTTTCCCCGGGAGCTTGCTCCTCAAGAAATTACGCAATTTATATCTGTATGATATTCAAGCACTTAAAAAAAAGGTGAGGTCTCGAATTATCAAATTATACAAGTATCCAAACGGATATGTGTTATGATAAAACTGTTTTGCGACACGATAATAGGAGAGAGGTTTAATTCCCCCTCCCCCGTCCCCTCCCCCCCCCCCCCCCCAAAAAAAAATAAATAAATAAATAAACAATAATAATAATAATAAATAAATAAATTTTAAAAAGGGGGGAGATAACCGTTCGCAGGTTTTTATTATGTAACAGCTCAAAATATACCAAGTTTTAAAAAATACACAATGATCTCTTCATTGTACAATACTTCATTTGGAGATCGTCGTGCAGTTTGTGATACAAGCTCAATATTTGACACAGAGACCAATAATGTGTCACAATCCGTTCATTTTGCGATACAAGCAACGAAATAACCATAAATATAGCTTTAAAGGACAAGTAACACCTCAAAAAAGCAAAATGGCTGCCGCAGCAAAGAGCGCCCGTTTAACGGGCGCCAACAGCTAGTCTATTATATTAATACGGTAAGCTTCAACCCCCCAAATGCCTCCCACTCGAGATATCCTCACCCCGAGAATTCGGCGACTCCCCGACCGTCGGGATCGAAGGATATACGTTTTGCGGAGGACAATAAGGCATTCCCGAGTCGCTCCCGCCCCGTGGTCGTCGTCCAGATCGAAGAAAAGGGAAAGTCAGCAATGCGGATTGCCCGCTTAAGACGCCGAGCATTGACTAACGATTTATCGCCGTAAAAGTATTTGTAAGAATATAAATTGGAGTAGATAAAACAAATAATATATCGAGAAACCATTTTAGATATAACACGTTGCGAAACTACCAAGGTTTTGATAAATATCAATATTTATATTATGCGGATGGTATGGTACTGATCGCTATTGCCGATTGGCATCGTGTTTGTAAGTGCATAGACGACCAAATGCGACAACTTCAATTTACCTGCGGTTATACAACGCGCGATGGCTGTACAGCCGTGTATACACGTCGCGCAGTCATCTAATTACCCCACCGAACCGTAGTTTATTTGCATAGCTCACTGACCTGCTGACCATCGTCTCTGGTCACTATCTCATTCGCCCTACCGTACACGATACTATAATTGCGCCAGCTTGTGGTAAGATGTATTAAGTCCGCGAGCTCACATGCTTTGTACACAGCTGAGCGGGCATGCAAAGTGCATTGAAGTGAATAAAGCGGGGTGGACAATGGTGGAGCAGGGGAGTTGTATACAATCTCGACATCTTGCGGTAAGATGAGTGTATTATGCCATCCGCGAAGAGAAGACGCCTGGGGGTGGGGGGGGGGGGGGTATCTGCTCATTTATTATGCAATGCATGTATTGACGGCTACTATTCCCTTCAACCATGGAACTCCCATATCCTTGCTTCAACGGAATATAATAATATATCATCGGGTTTCACAAGAATATGACAAAATGTATACGCCGGAGAACTTAGATTGGATATGAAAAGTTAATGGGATGCATGTATATAGACGGCTACTATTCCCTTCAAAGGAATATATCATCGGGTTTCGCAAGAATATGACAAAATGTATACGCCGGAGAACTTAGATTGGATATGAAAAGTTAATGGGATGCATGTATATAGACGGCTACTATTCCCTTCAAAGGAATATATCATCGGGTTTCACAAGAATATGACAAAATGTATACGCCGGAGAACTTAGATTGGATATGAAACGTTCATGGGACACGACGGGTTATGTGTCATGCAGGCAATTGGAGTCGCGGGGGGGGGGGGGGGGGGGTGAACGGCGAAGCTACTGTATATTAGCAAGTACACGAACATAGTGTACTGTATCTAATTTAATACAAGCGGAACAAATTATGGACTCTATAAAATATGGGGTATAATTGAATAACTTTCCATGGGTACTAAACCATTATGATTTTGTTATACATTGGCCCGATATCGTTGGACGGGACCCTAATGCGTCGGGGCCCCGTCCAACGACGGGTTGTGGGGCGGGATTGAGTCGCCCGTGTTTATTTTGTCTTATACTATTTAAATTATGACTCTGGGAATAGTAAAGATTTAAAGTATCGTTATGTCATCATCGCCTTTCTCTCACAAAAACCCGCGGATTTCCGCGGGTACAGCTAGTAGCCATTGAATTCTACAATCATGGGTAGGATATAGAGCCTTTTCTTTGTGCAGTCATGTTCAGAGTGGCAGATGGTTGTCATGGGATATCTTTTGTCCCCTTTCATGAGAACAATTTATCAACCTTCGCATCAAGGAATTTCCAATCAATGTACACAAAAATAACAAGTAAAGAACCTTATCCAGTCCTTTCAATTCGATGAATACACAACTTTCTCACTTGACCTTTGTATTGCACATGCGCAAAACGTAACTGTGAACTGGTGTATTAAACGAATTAATATATTGAAATATACATACTATGCATAAAAAAACATCCTCATCATGCCAAAAGTTATGTGAAAAATAAACCATTATTACGAGAACTAAAATAGAGCAGAATAAAACAGAAGCAACACATGCTCAAGTTTACATTTAAGGCTATTTAGCGTAATGCATACTATGCAAAATGCGACATATAATACAAAATATGCACAAAGTATCATACCAAGAGAAGAGGGATATTGTAAATACTAAACAGGTGATATGAAGTGACCATTATTACGAACAAAATAAGACTATACAGAGTCAGATACGGTCATAATAAAGCATAATGTACGCAAGATTATATGTACATTCATAACACGCATGAATAATAATATACGAACAATAAACAAAATATGCACAACTCATTATACATGTACTATCATAATTATAAAAATAGCGTTACATGAAGTGAATGGTGAAAATAATCTTAGTCACGGACAGAACGTATGGCGGAAGAAGATGCTGTTTGTAAATTTCTTTACATCAGATCATAATGTTGTTTGTATTTATTTCCGAAATCCATATAAACATACAAGAACAAAAACATACATAATATGAATAGCTTTATCCAAATGGCGCTATATCCACTTTTCCAACTTTCGAGGATACCAGGTTTCTTTGCCCAACTTTGTACACGTGCCTATGCGAATATGAAAATTGAACTTTCTATATATATCTTGATTTTGAGCAAGTAATTTGTCACAAAATGTGGAATCCTAGATAGCTACGTAGCTCATTAATGTAGATATATCGTTAACTCAATGAGTTCGTAGTTAGCCCATGGAGCAGTATGACATCATCGGGTCTTTGGAAGATTGTACAAAAATTGAGGCTATACGCGTACGTTTACGGCACAACCTGTGACGCACGCATTTAAAGTACAGAGCTCAATGCTTATTTCCGCGTGCGTGCGTGAATTATCCTTGTGTTTCGTTACGTTTGAAAGACCTGAAAAAAAATCACCTTAAAATTGAATAAATATAAACATTCATTTTATTTTTCAAACTTGAAGCAGGCTAAATAAATTTGTTTAGAATAAAAATCACATCTTTGCCCATTTGTCAACACTTAACAGAAAACAGTATACAAATAGTGCATGGTTTGGAGTTGAATATACCAGAATAGACAACGATACATTTTAAATTTCTCGAGAGCGATTATATTGCATCGAGGCCGCAGGCCGAGTGCAATATAATCGCACGAGATATATAATATGATTATTTTGAGGAACTGATATGGTTATCATGTTGATAAACCCAAATTGACCTTGCTCAAATTGTGAGTGTTCTCTCCAGCCATTGTCGGCCCTGCGTACTGTGTTAAGTGCCAGCGCGTATTAGAAATAATTGCGCGCTCTGCGCATTTTCCCCATTCAAGAACAAGCGCACAAGAGCACATTACGCACTCCAAGGCAATCCCCTGCGCAGCTCGTTTGGCTCTCTATGGTCAGTTTGTACATATTGAAAAGTTATAATACATGTATATATGTATTATAACTTTTCCATTGATTATACCGGATTAAGCATCGGTAATCAACCAATGGGAATGCTCAATTTACCTTCATTATGACGTCATCGTATTATATTACACAATAATCTACGTATGGGGCCGTTTTGATTTCAACAAAAGCCCCGATACGAATATTTGCATTTTTGTTAAAATCCGAAAATAGATAGAAAAAATAAATTTAAAAAAATTAGTTTTATGTATATGAGATGTCCATCTATTATATTAATACGGTAAGCTTCAACCCCCCAAAATGGTTCCCACTCGAGATATCCTCACCCCGAGGATTCGGCGACTTCCCGACCGTCGCGATCGAAGGATATACGTTTTGCGGAGGACAATAAGGCATTCCCGAGTCGCTCACGCCCCGTGGTCGTCGTCCAGATCGAAGAAAAGGGAAAGTCAGCAATGTCAATTGCCTGTTTAAGACGCCGATCATTGACTAACGATTTATCGCCGTAAAAGTATTTGTAAGAATATAAATTGGAGTAGATAAAACAAATAAAATATCGAGAAACCATTTTAGATATAACACGTTGCGAAACTACCCAGGTTTTGATAAATATCAATATTTATATTACGCGGATGGTATGGTAATGATCGCTATTGCCGATTGGCATCGTGTTTGTAAGTGCATAGACGACCAAATGCGACAACTTCAATTTACCTGCGGTTATACAACGCGCGATGGCTGTACAGCCGTGTATACACGTCGCGCAGTCATCTAATTACCCCACCGAACCGTAGTTTATTTGCATAGCTCACTGACCTGCTGACCATCGTCTCTGGTCACTATCTCATTCGCCCTACCGTACACGATACTATAATTGCGCCAGCTTGTGGTAAGATGTATTAAGTCCGCGAGCTCACATGCTTTGTACACAGCTGAGCGGGCATGCAAAGTGCATTGAAGTGAATAAAGCGGGGTGGACAATGGTGGAGCAGGGGAGTTGTATACAATCTCGACATCTTGCGGTAAGATGAGTGTATTATGCCATCCGCGAAGAGAAGACGCCTGGGGGTGGGGGGGGGGGGGGGGGGTATCTGCTCATTTATTATGCAATGCATGTATTGACGGCTACTATTCCCTTCAACCATGGAACTCCCATATCCTTGCTTCAACGGAATATAATAATATATCATCGGGTTTCACAAGAATATGACAAAATGTATACGCCGGAGAACTTAGATTGGATATGAAAAGTTAATGGGATGCATGTATATAGACGGCTACTATTCCCTTCAAAGGAATATATCATCGGGTTTCGCAAGAATATGACAAAATGTATACGCCGGAGAACTTAGATTGGATATGAAAAGTTAATGGGATGCATGTATATAGACGGCTACTATTCCCTTCAAAGGAATATATCATCGGGTTTCACAAGAATATGACAAAATGTATACGCCGGAGAACTTAGATTGGATATGAAACGTTCATGGGACACGACGGGTTATGTGTCATGCAGGCAATTGGAGTCGCGGGGGGGGGGGGGGGGTGAACGGCGAAGCTACTGTATATTAGCAAGTACACGAACATAGTGTACTGTATCTAATTTAATACAAGCGGAACAAATTATGGACTCTATAAAATATGGGGTATAATTGAATAACTTTCCATGGGTACTAAACCATTATGATTTTGTTATACATTGGCCCGATATCGTTGGACGGGACCCTAATGCGTCGGGGCCCCGTCCAACGACGGGTTGTGGGGCGGGATTGAGTCGCCCGTGTTTATTTTGTCTTATACTATTTAAATTATGACTCTGGGAATAGTAAAGATTTAAAGTATCGTTATGTCATCATCGCCTTTCTCTCACAAAAACCCGCGGATTTCCGCGGGTACAGCTAGTTATGATTAATTCAGAAAAACATTCATGACTTCGAGCCAAATTTCCCGTGAAAACACGTTTCAAATGTGACAATTGCACGAAGGTCTATGTGACAACGGGCAATATCGATATTATTGGTACAGTGAATATTCGTCTCAGAAATTGGCGCATGCGCAATTTGTAACTACGAACTCCCTTATTTGTATAGAAAGTGGATTAAGCGCCTTTTTGGAACTGAGCTCTTCATATTATACAGACTGGAAGATTACACATGAAAATAAAATAAATTAATATGTAAATTATAGATAAATGGTTGGATGCCAATTCAGGACCGTTTTCAAAATGGTCATGTTCTTCCATGGGGTCCCAATCAAACTATATCGTGTTAATTTGCATACACTATCAATGTTCAATGAAAGTAATTAACTCATGCACTATCCCACTTCTAATCATGGCATTGAAGGGATATTACAGTTTATTGGGTCAAACACAATTATATAAATTGAAATGAAATAAATTGAAATGAAATATTAACTAAAACATTCTAAACTAATAGTTATAATTAAATGATGCTTGAATAGTAGTAGATAATATAAACGGTTGAAGTTACAGGGCTGTTTTAATGCAAAATGCAGCTGTTAACACACAAGGGCGCCCTCCAGGCACATCATGTTCCAACTACTTTCATTTAAAAAAAACGATTGTGTCGTTATTTGAAATAATTATTCTATAGAGAGATCATCACAAACAATTTTAAACGATGTTGGTTCGTTGTGTTTTCACAATTTTAGTAGCCAAAGCCTGCAACATAACATTACAAACGATACCAAATTATAGTTATAACTCTTCCATGTTCAAAAGGTATACAACATTCAAACAAACTTAGTAAAAAGCCTGTTATCATTCAAAAAGAGCCGCCTCTACACAAGAGGGCGCTTTCTAAATACGCATTGGTTTCAACCATTTAAATAAAAACACTGTGCATGGGATGATTTGTTAAGATAATGACTAAATAGAGAGACCAACAACAACTGTTATTTAAAAAAAAAAAGATTCCGTCAATTTTTAAAATAAAACTGTTTTATTTTTTTCGACGGCTGGTTCAAAATTAAAGAATTATTCAAGGCCCCACAATAAATACAAATTGTTAAATTTATAACCTCTTTTGATTAAAAAAAGGGTTGATTCTGTCATTAGAATTGGGTGTTCTTCCAAATTGTACACTATATTACATTACATATTACATTATATTACCTCACAAAAAAAAAAAAAACATTTCTTGAAGCGCCCTCTATGCTAAAACTGAACTACCCCTTTAAATTATTATAATTATTAGAAGCTGGTTCCAAACTGTTATTCCAATCGGATATACATATAGTTGGTTAGAAGTCAAGTGCTGTCATGTTGTATACTTATCATTCAACCTGTACATTTTGTGCATAATTTTGAATCACAATTACCCGTTCCCTGCGAGTTTGTGAAATCCCCTTTGACTTTGTACACAAGATCGGTTCCCGTGGTCAAGGGGTTAATCACGGCCACTAATGTAAAAGGTAGAAGTGCTGTGAGTGTTTATTTTTGCACTTGTTTATACCACATCATGGTCAGTATTCAACATTGTATATAAGTGGCATGATGTCTGTTTTAACACTCTACAGTGTAAAATGAAAACACAAGACTTTACACATAAATCATATGACAACTAGTATAACTGCGATGTATACATTTGTACAGTTACATAAACCCGTAATAATGTAAAACATAATGATATGGAAAAACATATCAACTTTAATATTTCACAATATCATGACTTATGTAATATTGTATTGGTCAGTGCATGATATGCATTTACGCTGTCTGTTACATTCAACACACACACACACACACACACACTTATAAAGCAAATATACACAAGGCCATGATGAATACCTTCTATATAGTTACAGGGATGGGTGGGTGAATAAGGGGAGGGGGGGGGGGGCATGGTGGACAACCTGTCTCCATTCACCTATATGAATGTGAAACGACCCCTCCACCTGAGGTCATCATGGTAATTATGTATCAGGTCTATACGGATTTCAGTTACTGCCAGCAAGCATGGATAACAATATTTATGGCTCCGATTATATATGAAATTGCTACTTTGTTCATGTTTATAGACATAATGCATGTAGATAATATATTGGCGAACGATCGACGAATAATTCAATAAACGGTTTACAATGACACAAATTGAACTATTACTGCAATCATGCCAATTTCACGTTATATATTTTGGTGGCCATTTTATAAGCCTAGTATTAGAATTTTTTTAAATACTTTACTTTAGATACCGACACAGACGCATATTTTAATGCAAAACAATAATTCATATCATGACATTAGTTTACAAGTACACGGATCTAACACACTTATCAGGAGGCATGGGAGACATGGTGGTGCTGTAGTGGATCCACGTGTTCTGTATATATAGGACCAGGCGCGTTGTATATCCACTGTCAGCATGGTAGGAAGAAGGGAAACTCGATCAGTGGGATAGATGCCCAACTTTGAACATCCCGCGCACGAAGGGGGCAACATCCTGTATTAAAAGACAGAGCACAATGAACATGTAATTGATATTGATGTTGTAATGGTGATCATGATGAAAATATATTGCGAAAGATTAATCCAGTCAATCACCCGGATAAACAATAGGCGTTGAAAACGATTTTGCCACCCACCTACGGCGTATACTCACACCTACGGCGTATACTCATCTGAGACATTTTAACTTGCATTTTGGCGGGAAACAGCTGCTGATCGGTAAAAGGGCAATGTTTTGTAAAGTGGTGTAAAGGTAATTTCTGGAAGGAAGTAAGACCTCGAATTGAATCATTCGAGTGTCTAAATTAATGTACACACATCCAACAAAGACAGATCTTTGGGCAACTTTACATACGATACAGTGATGAAGAAATCGATGCATCTGCGCCCCGAGCCAGAGAGAGGTATATACAATCGATTGTAAGTCAGACAATTTGCGCATTTCAACCAATCACATTTGGGCATTTAGTTACATGATTTGAATTGTACCTTACAATCCTATTTATCTATTTTTGCAACGGGGCACTTATTGTAAGTACTGCGTGTAGAGTAGACTGTGGCATTCAGATGATTGTATATGAGCGTTCGTATACGGGCAAATTGCAATGGGACTGATCAGATCGTTTGCTTGAATAACATCCTTGCTGTAATAAAATGAGCTGAATTCCGAAAGGAACTGGTGTTGCCCATTTAAATGCACATTATGCTTAACCCTTGTATGCAACATGTTAAAGAACAATAGAATCCTGGTAAATTATTGGATTCACTATAAGAGAATGATTCGTAGGAATAATCTGTGGAAGTTTGTCAATGAGCAAAATTTGTAAAATCTAAAGTTATAACCATGTACGCATACACCGACATTGGGCATTTGATTTCAAGCCCTCTCTCTGTTGAATGTGACATTTTGTTTGGACTTGCCTGCCATATGTTTCGTATATACCGGGAATGCTACTGTGACAACACCTTTGAAGAATGTCAGATAAATTTGCTCAGATTATCATACTATATATATAGAGTCACGGGCGCATAGCGACTTACGCAATACCTATTCATCAGGGGGGTAAATGAATAGATCACCCCCCCCCCCCCCCAGTTGAATGGGTATCATTGACATGTCTACGCCCTTGTATAGAGTTATAGCGAATATAATCCAACATCAAAATAATATAAGTCTATTATTTTTGTATTGTATTTTTCGTATAAAACATACCACAGATAGATTCACGCAAATGTCATTCAAACAGAAAGGGTGCCAAATTTGAAAAACAAAACAAAACATAATTTTGGCCATTCTGCCCATTTTGGACAAACTTAACCATAAACATTTGTTTGCTCCGTTTTTTTGGAAGCGTTAATTACATTTGATTGAAATAACCTTTTAGCACATGGTGTAAAAAAAAACAATTACTGTTCATTCGGGAAAGCTTATATGAGAGACACGAATTACCTCTTCCCATTATGTCGCATTGTTAAATATTAGAGCAAGATGTGTGTATGAAATGGAAATCTGCACCATTCTTCATCATAAAAATAATGTTGTGGTAAATATAACTTTAAAAAATAGCGTACTGCTTTGGCATACATATGGGGATGCTTGGGGTCGCTTGGCTCCCCTAAAAGTTCCCACCACCCCCCCCCCCCCCCCCCTCCCCCAACAAACAAACAAGTGCGCAATGATGAAAATCAAGTTTATTATTGTCACGTCACTAAATAGACCTGTGCCATGCAAGCTAGTGTTCATATCACCCAGTCATGGATCAACGGTTGTTTCCCGTCAATCAACCAACACAACATTGAGCTAGTAACGTTATAACACAGACACTGCCAGATGTACATGGTTAAAACAATGTTCGCTCGCAAATAATACGACAATATATTTTGTGCATTTTATTTTTTATCTTGTATATGAATGCAGAATTTCCCGGTCTAATTATTGCGTAGCTGTGAACAAGAAAATAATAGTCTTTGAGTAGTTTAAACAACCAAAATTTACTCTCATTTTTGTTTTAATGGGAATAATTAGTGAATCAAGTCAATCGACGCTAATCGGGTGTAACATGAATGCACACTAATTCAATCCTAGTTATATTGTATTATATTGATTACGGCAACTGATTATGTTGTTTTGAAGAGATTTTATCTGAACGAATATTGTAAATGACAGTTCTCCACAGTGCATCCTTTTAGATCTGTTGAAAAGCCAATGGTTTGCATAAGAATGATAATAATGGAATAGAATAAGCCAAGACAGAGTGGCAGATTGACGAGTTTTCTCATCTTTATTTAAACTAAACTGGATCCAATCAATATAGCATTACAAGTATTTCTAATTTGTATGGTTTGTAATAGTTCTTCTAAAATACACTTCATTTTCTAATTGCAACCATTTAGTAATGCTATATAATATACTTTTTATTCCAACAGTTTAGGTTTTCGTCAAATACGTAATTCTTAATTTACCATAGACATACAGATGTGATGAGATTAACACATACATTGGTATTCGAGAAATCTGTAATAAGCAGAACTCATTTCCAATACACGTACTTCCGACGTGTACAGCGAGGCCAACGTGTACTTACTCTGATATTAACAGATATCTCCCCTCCTGGATGCTGAAGCCCTGCCAGGTGGCGATGTAGGATACCATCCTCTGGGATATTGCAGTTGAATAACCTGTAGCAATACAGGAAGGGATATGTATGATGTTGGCATATAACAGAAAGAGATGAATGAAACAAAGCATATACTTTGATAGATCACGTAAGACGTACACCATTTTGTTAAAAGGACATTTATTGTAGATCGTTGTTTTGTTAATAATTCAAAGTTATTATTGCAATACTGTTCTTGCATACATTTTATGATGCATAAACAATATTGTTTTGTGTCATAAAACTTCAAAATATCAAACTTGAATTGTCTGCATGGTTGTTAGTTTATATTTTGCGTGGAGATTACTCGTTAACATTTCGTTAACTAAACGGAAGCAAACCTAGTTTTCTTATTTTTATTCCATAGAAGTATCAACTTTGTCATGTGGCGAACAAAAATACATAAAACTAACACAATGCAATATGTGTGATAATATCAACACAAGAACAGGTCATTCTATAATGGGTCTTCTGAAAACATAAGGATTAGATTCCCTATAGATGTTATCGTGTGGATGTCAGCATTTATAATTCTTAACTTTCTGTAACATTTGCATCATGTAAATTTAACCAGTGGTAAAGCATGTATTTTACAATATACACATACTATACTGTATATGACATGGACACGACACATTATTACATTTTATTTTCTATGCGCTCTGCAATCCGAACCGTATAATTACGTATGAACATGTCTGCAAAAGCGGAATAGCGCCATCAGTTGTCTATTACATTATAGTAATTACATTATGTCCTACTCGATTACGCCCACTGCATGAATGCGGATCTAAACATCAACATGAACCCTACAAATAACAATAACAGAACAGATATGATAAAAGTAAACTACAGAAGAAATTAATCATACATATTGATTAAAAAAAGGAACGGTGAACATTAAATGTTATTAGTAAATAACAATAAGTTAACTAATTCGGCTAATCTCGAAAAATTATGATGCGGTTCACAATAACGGATATAGTTCCAACATAATGATATTCTTCTTTCGGTACATAAAATACAGAACTATTCTTATAAGAATTCTGCATAATCATACATATCTCCTGGAAAAAATGATGTTGTGAATTAAATGGCTTTGAAGAGCCAGTATGCTTACATTACTTTGTTAATGTTGTGTACACAATCAGTTCATACATTTCATAGTTGTGTTCCAAACAACAATGATCTTTTTAAATTTGCACACATGTGTGAATCGAGAAATGGTACAAGTAAATAGGATATATGTAATAGTTATATCAATATTTCAACTATTTCCAGGCTAAAACACGTATTTGCATGGTTTAGTTCACTTGCATAATATCATTGCACATTATGATTGTCTATTAGCATGAATAACACGTTTAACTCAGTATGAATATATCCACTCCATACATCAATGTAGTAATTATTTTGTTGAGAGGCCTGGCTGTGAGGTCAATGACAAGAACATTATTTTGTAATAACAAAAACAACATCATCATTTACTCAAACCAATAAACTCACCCGATTTCCCCCATGTTGCCGAGGGACCTGCAAGTATCGACAAGGTTGACCGCGCTCTCATCATCGATGGTCATGTTCCACAGATAGATCACCTGCAGTCCTGTCATCACACTGAGGCTGGACCACAACCGCTGTAATAGCTCGGGTCGCAGGTGAGATTTTCGGATATAGATATATGTAATCTACACAAATCAAAGAAAGAAAAAGACGGGAAATAAATGGGCTTGAATAATTTTATATAGCAACTTGAGACACCCGCGGGTCACTCTCATACACAATAGTGTTACCCACTCGTGTCCCTTAATAGCGTATCGATATCGTACCTTATTAAGTTGACACGCCTAAATGGCGCAATGCTTAATTTATAACATAGTCTGTTCATTGATTATAAATTGAGTCGAATTTGGTATGATTGTGAAGGTAATCTTGTACTTTACAAGCCTCGAGAAATTCAGATTTTTTGAAATTTTTTAAATATTTTTAAATCGAAATTGAAAATGAGAAAAAATCACCCTCCAAACCAGGCCCAAATTCACTCCGATCTCGCCGCTTAGATCGATGACGTGTGGCAAGGGGCGCATGCGCAATCGCCGCGGTATGATAGATCAGTTTGCGTGCAGTATTCGTTACAACAACCACCGCTTGCTCGTTTTGCAACATCGGAAATGAAGAAACAAAAATCTAGAAAATTGCCCAATGTTAGTGTAAAAGTACATATTTTACCGTATGAGTGGTTATTTTCCAAAAATTAGAGATTTGATTTGACAAATTGAGAGACGCAAATTGAACGTGCCTCGAAAAAAAAATGCCCGTCAGTTGAATGATACGGAACACGCACTAGAGTTTCAGCGGCCCAGCCCCGCGAGACAGGCTGTGCTCTAGCTACCTAGCTGAGCTGCTGCGCCAACTGCCATGACTGCCTTGTAAGTAATTGCACTTTTAAAAAGCTCCGAAAAGGAACGAAAATGCAAGATTATTACGATCACACCTATTCTAGACTATCTCTTATTTTACTTACATGTTTGTAGGGCTTTTAAAACAAATACGAGAACAATTACCTGCAAAAACAGCAAAAAAATTGCGCTGATAATATTGCACCGTTACTCACTAACGCGAGCTGAATTGAAGCGAGATACATACACTGCACTAGCCGCTATATATTGCATGCATATTTTCCACCGTATCGCGCACGGTCGAGGCTCTGCACGTATTATGCATGCCGCCAGCGAGTATGATTCAACTCGCAGACTAGGTGATTCATTTACCTATTTTTACTTTATTAGACACATTAAAGGGATCTAGTAACTTTGTTGAGATGTGCAAAAACTGATGAATGGTTGATGCAATGTATACTGTTGTTATCTCATATGTCCTCAGGGTATTGTGTGAAAATTTCAGGTCAAATGGACAATGTATGGCCAAGTAATGAGCGAAAATGCAAAGTGATATTGGGTGATATTCACCAACTCACTGCATTCACTTTGTACAGGGATGAAAATCTCGCCCGGAGATTTTCTTATCTAAATACTTCAATCATACATATCTTTGTAATGAAAGGGAAATTTGAAAAACCGAAAGCTGTCCCATGATTTTATTGTTAATACGAATACAACAAGGTATAAAGGAACCGCTAGAATTACAATTTTATTTTGAGGATTTGGACAATGTTACTAAGTCCCTTTAATGAATAAAAGAATAACTTTACAACGAATATAAATTGTTATTTTATTAGTTCAAAAAGTTTAAACCACCATAATTGTATAGAAAATAGTTTAAACAACCACGGAATCCTCGGTATAAACCCCCTTGGATAACCCCTATGGTGACGTCACTACAACACACACAGCTACTGACTCCGCTCGTCGCTGGATTGGGGGTTTTGAGGCAGTGTTTAATATGATCATTTTGTTTCAATTTTTGGATGTGCTAGTAGTTGGAAAGTAATATTTTCATATTCTGTATGATTTCAACTTTCTGTAAGGATATAATTTGGCTAATATTGGTTTTTCTTTGAATAAAATCTTTAACTGTGTTTGAGTGTGATGGGATATCAATAGCACAGATTTGAGCAAGTCAAAATGGAAGTCATAGAGTTGCATACAACTTTCCGACTCCATGTTATTAGAGTGAATTTCACGGAGTAGATTTAAACGGGTGAATGTTGTTACAAGGGATGCGTGAATCGAATTACCGTTACGTACCTGCTATAGATTGGGCTCGGTGTACACCCATTTTAAAGAAAAGCATGTGCTGTCCTGTGGTACCCTAATTTTGTGATTTGTTTTCTTGTGAAGGGAACCCTTTTCGCGGGTGTGTAGCCAGTCATGTTGGGAGGGGGGGCTTAGACATATAGCCTGTAGCATTATGAGTTACTTATGATGTAGTTCGTTTACATTTTCAACAACAAAACACAGGCACGTTTTAAACAGATCAAAGTGCCCAAAACAAATGGATTATTATAAACCTTAATTTCCATTGATAAACTTTGTGTTTTAGAAGTATCATTGGTATCTCTTGTAAAAGCTGTCAGAGTAGAAAAAGAGGAACGAACGGAAGAATAGATATGTATGTATGTATGTATTATTGTATGCATGTATGTCGGTACGTGAATATTATGTATGTATGTATTATAATGTATGCCTATCAATTTCCGGTCGATTTCGCATGTAAAAAAAAACGAACGCCTTTGTTGACATGCCGTTATAAAACACGGAATATATCCGTCTCATGAAAACCCTGTATAAAATGGGGATCAAATGTCTGTCGGCGATTTGCAATTTGTATGAACTTGACGTTGCTACAAGTGATTAAAGGGAGAACGATAAAGCCTCACAATAATTTGAACAAATATCTTGACTGAAAATATAAAAGCAAAACGTTCAAAAATAAAGAAATATAATATGCCCCAATCCCTCCCCTCAAAAGGGAAAAGCTACGCTCCTGCCGACAATAATATTATACTGTATTCTGTACCAGTTTCAACTCTGCCATATAAGTATGATCGTAGAAATCACATCACATATGTTCCAAATGCCAATGATAGAGCGATGTGCAACATATTGGTTAGTAAATCAAATTGCAAGAATAATTAGTTTCATATTAAATAGACCTACATTAATGGCGTCGGAAGTGTTTATTAAGGGAGGTGAAAATCAATATTAATTGTAGCATTCTTTTTATTTGTATTGTTTTCCGCGTCAAATATGGTCAAATTTTAAAGTTGTTATTACCATGCATATTATATTGAATGATGCATTCATACGATATTGTATTGTGTTTCATAAAACTTATAACTTAAAACTTTAAGCTTCAATTGTTTGCATGATAGTTCGTTGTGTGGAGATAACTTTTAGTTACCTTAAGTTAACTATATGGAAACCAAACTCATCAATTCGTTTTATTCCGTGATAATGTTTACTTTGTCATATGGCAAGATAATAATCCTTCCCATGACACAATGCAATTATGTGATAATATCAACACAAGAACGGGTGACGCCCAGATTTTCTCTCTTCTAAAAACATGAAGAATATAATCCCTAGATAGTACTCGTGTTAATGTCAGCAACATGTAATACTTTTACTTATAATTAACTTTCATAATGAAGTCGTAGAGTTATAATGCAATTCAATGACTTTCATTTTAACTTGCAAAAATCTGCGCTATGGATATCCCATTTAATCTTATTCCTAATCGAGTAGGGCATAATGTAATTACTATAATAAAATAGACAACTGGTGGCGCTATTCCGCTTTTGCAGACATAGTATAATACGGTTTGCTTGCAGAGCGCACATAAAACAAAATGCAGCAAATTAAGATTGTAAGTTTTTCTTTGTAATGGACGCGGGAGCGTAGCTAGTCATGTTGGGAGTGACCCCCCCCCCCCCCCCCCCCCTGGCTTAGAAATAGCATTAGGGGTTGCCTATGATGTAGTTAGTTTTGTATTTTTTCTAAAACAAACGGACGAATTAAATTAAATTATACTTTATTTTAGACAGAACAAAAGTGCACAAAACAAATGGATTGTATTAAACGATAATGTTCCATTTATATACATGTATCTTGTTTTAGAAGCCACTATGCCTTTGTATAATGACAACACGATGGTGTGTTTATTTTATATGTAATGCCACGATACCTAATCAACATGTAGCAAGTGCCCTGCAAGTGCCCTGGATATTAGTTTTCGAAACAGATGTTACAGGCAGAATATAATATATGTATGACAAGAATTTCCGGTCAATTTCGCAATTAAAAAAAATCGGACGCCACTGTTGACATACGTTATAACACACGAAATCAAATTTCGGTCGGCAACCTATGAATTTGACGTTGCTACGAGTGCATGATTAGAGCAATGTAATATAAGAAAGTTTGCTTTATTATACATTCTTGATTAGAAGGAGAACAAAGTTAAAATCCCTCCAGTAATTTGACCAAATATCTTGATTAAAAATATAAAAGCAAAACGGTCCAAACATAGCATCAACACACGAACATGCAGTTTTCATCATGAACATCAGTGTCAAAGGTAAAATATTTGAATATTAGTATGTTGGTAATCATACATGGTATAAACTTGAAAATTGGACGACTTGATATAAATAAAATGAGGATTAGGCCTAATTCGAAAGAAAAACCAACTCAGAAAAACGTTGTCATTATAGTAAAACAGGGGTCAAAGGTCATACAAGTTCGTCCTTTACACAATAGATCCACCATGGCAAACGCTACAAAGTTTAAACTCGGCATATGTCTTATTCATGATAAGAGTAACATTTAACAAAATTAAATGAAATCATGAAAATGCATTCATCATTATGATAATTAGGGTCAAAGGTCAAAAGGTTAATTTACAGAAATGTGATATTATCACCGCTTTTGAGCTGATCATTGAGCCATTGGAAGATCTGGAGGTGCAACATATTTTGTAAAATAGGATGAAGTAACTACATATAATAGTATGTCTTCATTAGGAAAATCAGGGTCAAAGGTCAAGATGGTTATGTTGCAGTATCTCTGTAACACTCACAGATGCGAAGTTGAATTTTGAAATGTGGATCAATCCTGATAAGCTAGCTGAACATACAAAATAGGGTGAAATTATGAAAATGATTTCTTAACTGTGTAAATGAAGGTCAAAGGTCAAAGGTCATACGTATCACCTAATTCGTCAAAATGACTAATTTAATGTCTAGTAATATCTTGATCTTGACTGCTTGATAGCGTGGATTATGTCTTGTGATAAGCCTGATGATATGTTCATTATGACTGTGGTGTTGATTCCGCTGCAAACCGAAGAACGTGTTCCAACTCAACGACCCTTGCATTGCTGTTGATTAAACTAAACTTTTATCTTGTTTGATTCTGTATGAAATGTATGCAGCAGACCTAAATGGACACAAATGTGGAACTCTTGTTGGCATTCATCGAATTATTCCTTGTTAATTATCACAATGCAATCATGCGATAATACAATGACGGGTGACGCAGAGACTTTCTCTCTGTTAAAAGCATGAAGAATACAATCCCTAGGTAGTATCGTGTTAATGTCAGCAACATGTACAACTTATACTTATAATTCATTTTCATAAAGAAGTCGGAGAGTTATATGCAATTCAATGACTTTAATTTTAACTTGCACAAATCTGCGCTATGGATATCCCATTGAATCTAAATCCTTATCGAGTAGGACATAATGTAATTACTATAATATAATAGACAACTGATGGCGCTATTCCGCTTTTGCAGACAGTCATACTTATTATTAAACGGTTTAGCTTGCAGAGCGCACATAAAACAAAATGCAATTTAGATTGATTTTTGTTTTCTTAATGGACGCGGAAGCGTAGCCAGTCATGTTGGGAGTGACCCCCCACCCCACCCCCCCCCCCCCCCCCCCCTCTCATGCATTAGTCAAAGCATTAGCCTAGGATTTACATATGATGTAGTTCGTTTTGTATTTTTCTAAAACAAACGGGCGAATTTTGAAATCAGATTTTTCTTTTTGTTTTAGACAGAACAAAGTGCACAAAACAACAGGATTATATTAAACGTTAATTTTCATTGATTTACTGTGTTTTAGAAGCCACTTTACTTTTAATAATGACAACACGATGGTGTGTCTATTTTGTATGTAATGCCACGACATTAAATCAACATGTAGCAAGTGCCTTGCAAGTGCCCTGCGTATTATTTGATACAGATGTTACAGGCATAACAAATATTATATCAGAATGGAAAACCAGGAGTGAACGAGGGAAGAGGTATGTGTGTTTGTATGTATAACTAGCATTTTTCCGGTCAATTTCGCAATTAAAAAAACGGACGCGACTGTTGACATTATGTTATAACACACGAAATCGATTTGTCTCACGATTACCCTGTATCAAATGTCTGTTGGCCATCTGTGAATTTGACGTTGCTATACGAGTGATTAGAGCAAGGATGTATACGGGAATATGCTTTCTTATACCTCCTTGATTACAGGGAGAACGATGTTTAAATCCTCGCAATAATTTGACCAAATATCTTGATTAAAAATATAAAAGCAAGACGGTCAGAAATTAAGAAATATAATAGTGCCCCCATCCCCTCCCCTGAAAAGGGAAAAGCTACGCCCCGGCCGACGATGATATTCTACTGTATTCTGTACCAGTAATAACCCTGCCACAGAAGTTTGATCGTAGAGATCACATGCATGTGTTCGAAATACCAATGATAAAGCGATGTGCAGCAAATTGGTTTATAGTAAATCGAATTGCAAAAAGAATAAGGTTTATTATAAAATGACGTACATTATAAGCGTCGGAAGTCTTAGGGGAGGTGAAAAATCAATATTAATTGTAGCAATTTTTTATTGATTTATTTGTTCGTCAAATGTGGTCAAATGTGAAAGTTATTATTTTAACATTTGTCCATGCATTGTATGATGCATGTTATATACGGTATTGTTTTGTGTCATAAAACTTCAAACTTTAAACTTCAAACTTCAATTATTGTTTGCATGATAGTTCGTTTCTATATTGTATATTACTTTAAGTTACCTTTCGTAATCTAAACCGAACACAACAAGTAACTACCCCCCTAAGCAATTGCCCATAATTTCATAACCAAGAATTATTTCAAGATTTTGTCTTGCCAAAATATCCATATGGTAGTTAGTAAAACAATTTGTAAAAATAGGAAGTAACCATTAATCCATGGTTGAGTGACCACATATTAAAGAGAAAATTGTCATATTTCAAAATTCGCAAAAGTATCATGATCATTACATAATATTGAGTAGTGAAACATTTAAAAATGCAACGTTTTAAAATTGCAATGAATGGATTTTACCACATGTGCCATTAAAACAATTTAAAATGAATGGAATATCAAACAGCCTTTGTTTTATAAACCATAGGTAATGCATTCAGCCATAATTTCACAACAATGTACAGGCACGCGCAATGACTTGGGACTTTTGAATTGGGCCATTTTTTTTTTCTTTAATCTGTGCTCACTCAGCCATAAAGTGATTAATATCTCTTTTCACACGAAATGTACAAAACCATTGGACCAATATTGTGGCAAGATGAAATCTTGAAACAATTATCGGTTATGAAATTAGGAGCAGTTTTTTAGGGGGTAGTTCCTTTTTGTGTTCGGTTTAAATGGTAACCAAAATCATGAATTCGTTTTATTCCGTGAAAATGTTGACCTTGTCATATGGCGAGGAAAATGACACAATGACACATTGAAATTATGTAATAATATAAACACAAGAACAGGTGACGCCCAGACGACCGTTCTCTCTTCTAAAAGCATGAAGAATATAATCCCTAGATAGTATCGTGTTAATGTCAGCAACATGTAATACTTATAATTCACTTTTATAATGAAGTCGGAGAGTTGTATGCAACTCAATGACGTTAATTTTGACTTGCGAAAATCTGCGCTATGGATATCCCATTGAATCTAAATCCCAATCTGTAATTACTATAATGTAATATACAACTGATGGCGCTATTCCGCTTTTGCAGACATAGTCATAATTATTATAATACGGTTTAGCTTGCAGAGCGCACATATGAAACAAAATGCAATTTATATTGAAAGTTTTCTTAAGGGGGACCACCAGGCAAAGAACAACACATTATTATTTGTTGTGGTACCGTTTTGTGATATCAAACAGATACCCAACATTTTTCAAAGGGTTGTGTAATTCATAGACAAAGCAATTAATTTCCACCACTTACAGAACCACTACTTTCCTGGTTCCATACGGGACAACCATTTACGAGTGCGCCAATGCTATTTACGCGTACGTTTGTAGACAATAGATTCCCGGGCGATTCGTTCACTCTGTACACATTAGTCTTCGCAATTCAGACCGCATTAACGCATGCTTTAGAATGGTGATGCGTTTTCCAATTATATATTTATTTTCTTGAAACATATTTTTTGTGAACATGTTGATGGAATGGAATACTAAAGATGTTACCTTTCTTTGATGTGAATATTATTTTTGGGTGGTGGTACCCTTTATTGGACGCGGGAGCGTAGCCACTCATGTTGGGAGTGACCCCCCCCCCCCCCCCTCCCCCCCTCCCCTGTATTAGACATAGCATTAGGAGTTACCTATGATGTAGTTCGTTTTGTATTTTTTTTTAAACAAACATGCGAATTTTAAAATCAGATTTTTTTTTAGACAGAACAAAGTGCACAAAACAAAACAAATATAATACGTTAATTTCCATTGATATACTATGTTTTAGCAGCCACTTTGCCTTTTAAAAATGACAACACGATGGTGTGTCTATTTTTTATGCAATGCCACGACATCCTGTGCCCTGCAATTGTACCAACACAGATGTTACATGCAGAACAGACATATATTATTTCAGAATGGAAAACCAGGGGTGAACGAGGGAAGAGGTATATGTGTTTAAATGTATGACTAGCATTTTCCGATCAATTTCGCTATTAAAAAAAAGACGGACGCCACTGTTGACATAACGACACACGAAATCGATTTGTCTTATGATAACCCTGTATTAAATGTCTGTCGGCAATCTATGATTTTGACGTTGCTACGAGTGATTAGAGCAAGGAGGTATAATAAAGTATATTTTCTTGTACTCCTCCTTGATTACAGGGAGAACGATATTTAAATCCTCCCAATAATTTGACCAAATCTCTTGATTAAAAACATAAAAGCAAAACAGTACAGAATAAAGAAAGTACCCACTCCCTCTAAACAAATTAACCGCTACGCCTCTGGAGGCGATGATAGTCTAATGTATTACGTAATATAGCTATAAACCTGCCACAGAAGTGTGATCGTAGAAATTACACCTCATGTATTTGAAATTCCAATGCTAAAACGGTGTGCAATATATTGGTAATAAAGTCAATCAAATTGTTTTATAAACATGACCTAAATTTTAGGCGTCGGAAGTGTTAGTAGAGATGAAATATTTAAATTGTTTTAGCAATTCGGAGCTTGGTTTTGTATAAAAATTGTTGTCCTTGTCAAATGTCCCAAAACAAACGTTTATGCACTGAATCTCATGCGCCAATGTTAACCCGTAATGTATACACGTATTGCCACCTCACCCTGTTTTTAATGTCGCTCGGCAGGTTTTCTATTCCAGCGATCGTACTCTTACTGACTTGTGTGATATCGATCTCCCCGTCACTGAAGTATGGTTCCAGAAGTTGCTGTCTTACAACGGTGGGGTTACTCGGGTTAGACTGGCACTGTTCCTCTAAACCACGTGTACCAGAAATGCCAACGATGTCCAACACAAGGGTGTGAAATATACGAATCGTACTGAAGTTTGTTTTAGTTCCTGTAATAAGACGGATGAAAGGTTCATATGAAAGTGGTGCTGACTCTACTGCGAACCGTAGTACGTGTTCAAACTCAACAACCATTTCACTGCTGATTAGACTAAGCTTTTGTTCTAACTCATGCTGTGTGAGAGTTGCAAGATAGACCCCGGCACAATGCTCCTGTGCCAACTTGTGGTAGAACTCACAGCAAGTTACGTTAGGTGCTAAGGGTTTGTCTGAATCTTTATCAAATGTATGCAGCAGACCTAATTGGACACTAATGTGGAACTCTTGTTGGCATCCATCGAATTCATCCTTGTTAATAATCAACTGATTACTGTCTTCTAACAACGTTTTATACGCTACTTTCCCGATGACTGCCATTACGGTTCGGAGATGTTTCGTTGAGTAGTCGATGGCACTGGTCAGTGAGCTTTTCTTTGCTATGGCATGTGCTGCGAGATATGCTAGGAAGCATTCCATCATTTTACTAGCAGTGTCAACATTTACCAAACTGTCACCTCCCCAAAGAGTGCACAGTACCATACAGAAGAACGGAATCCTTATCAAAGAAATAAGGTTGTGTTGAGTTGTAAGATATTCTAACAAACGATGTCCTTTAAGGGGGTCATCGGCAAAATATTTGCTAATGTATTGTTTTCTGTCCTCCTTTCCGAACTCCTCCAGCTCCATGACGGCGTACACCTTTGAGAGATCACCTGTTTCGAAGTGGCTCGCCAGATTAGGACGACTTGATACAACAGCGAGGCAGTCAGGAAATTTGAGAAAGCGGAGCATGTCTACAACAGACGTTGGGGAGTCGGGAGAATCAATGGTACGACCAAACTCATCGTAACCATCTAGCAAGACGCCACATCGGTCTCCATTGTTGGTGATGAAGTTTTCCATTTCGTCTTTGGTGACGCCCTTGAACTGCTGCAACAGCTTGCTAATGATTGCCTCTCCAAGTGAACAATCCCTCTTCATCTCCCGGAATTTCAGCCAGAACAAGAGAGTAAAACGATGTCTCAGCGGCGAATCTTCGTCAACAGCCCAGTCATGTGCAAGTTTTGCCAAAGAGGTGGTCTTACCACACCCGGGTGCGCCTAACAGAGCGATGCGAGAAGGAAATTCTCCATCAACTTCTGTTTCAAAGATATCGTCAATGGATCCCTCCAACACCTCTTTCGAAATACGCTGTCCTCTGTTTGTCCATTTTTTCTTGTGCAGTTTTATTTTGTTATGCAAATCTTTAAAGTCAGTTGTCTTTCTTGCCTGACCGGGCTGCAGTTGTATTCGAGCTGTTCTTGTGTAGTGTTTGATCAGCCTCTGCTGGCACTGCCGAACGGTCAGATTAGCAGAAATGCGCTCGGATATGAAGCCTACAGAGAAAAAGAAGGCAAAGTTTGTTTCCTCTACATAACTCTTCATGCTCAGATACTACATGTGTACGGGGGTGGGGCGTAGGGTTGTTCCTCAATACATTGGCTCAAAAAGTAATGGAAATAAATGGCGCCGTCCAAATTAGTGCCTAATAGGCAGAAAAGGTAAGTGTATTTTACGTCCTTTTAAATGACACCTTTATAGCATAAACCTATCAAATGTGGGCAATGAAATATATTCATATTAAAATTCATGTGATATTTAGTAACTTTTACTAAAATGTTAATCCACAATAGTAGTCATAAAGTTCAACATTATAGGATAATTTTGTATTAAGAGGGAGAATACTTATATACAAATGTATGTAATAATGATAATAATAATATGTTTATAACCCGCATATCACATTATGTATTATGTGCTGTAAGAAAGTTAAATAAAAGAAAGAAAGATTACGCATACTAGACTGCGTTGTAATTACTATGTATACATAGTATCAAATGCAACAGAAAGGTAATATGACATTTTTTTTTCGAAATTGAGCTATATATGGTTTAACAATTATATGGGAAAACATACATTGCATTACTTATCTTGCTGCATGACAAACGCATTTAATTTTTGGTTGAATACGAGCGATAATGAAAATTAAGTAGCTCAAGAAAATAATAAAGGACATTGATTTCGAAAAACATTACATACAAATCTTGATATTTTTAAGGTTTCAGGTTTGTATAAACAGCCCATAATTGTAATTTTAGTATTTATACCTTAAAATCTCAATGTACACATAGTAAGTAGAGCATACAATTTTAGTTTGTAGTGGCTACACTGAATAATTTTGCAATGTTGAGGGTATCAGTATACACAATAAACATACCTTCTGAGGACGTCAATAGTTTCCCTAGAGTCGATCCTGCGATGAGAGATTGAAGCCTCTCCTTGGTGGCGAACTCCTCTCTGTTTCTCCACGCCATCAGCATGTGTACGCAGGCTCCTTTGAAGTCGGTTTGGTATGTCAACTGCCTCCAGTTCTCCAGCTCCGGTAGACCGAAACCTAGCCTCACGCCAATGTCTAGAAAAGGTCGTGTGGAATGTCTCGGGCAAGAGCCAAGATATCTGCATCCGAAACCCTGACGTGGGGCTGTTCAGAATCAGGTTTCTCCCTGGAATGAAGAAATGTAGTTTACTTGATATGGCATATTTGAGTGAATCTATCATAAGTATCATAATTTGCCAAAAGTGTTTTTTCCATTATTATTTCTTAAAGCGGCCTCTTAACCAAAACTATAAACTATTTCTTAACCTAAAGTTAAAATTACCTTTTGCAAATTCCTTCTGGGGCGCTGCCAACTAGCATCCGTTATACAGGCCAAACCACATTGTTTGATCGCCACTTTTACATTTTTTGTTCGACTTTCACCTAATTTTGTGGCTTTCCCTTTAATAGTTTTTATAACGATCAATAGAGATAACTGTTGCTGTGGTAGTCATAAAAAGTAGGACAATTTGGGGCCCTTTTTCACGTATAGCTAACAATTGAAGTTTGTTTCTCGTATTGGTATTACCAATGTACCAATATAAGCATGGAACATGTTTCGATTTTCTGATTTTGAACTCTTTACAAACTCAGGACAATAATTATTTTAGTGAATATGACTTCATTCTTCGCTCGTTATACACGTACTCGTTAATTTATATGACACTAATTCACCATGGGATTAGTCCTCATCACTCAGTGGACATGAGATCAAATAAAAACACATTTAATCAACCATTCTGTACTATTTGCACAATCATGTGAGCAATGTGACTAAATCCCGTTAACTCTCCCATGAATGTTTTTGTTTTTCTTGTTTTGTGTTATTCATGCGCAAATTAAAACAATTGCCATAATAAGAAAACAAAAAACAACAAAAGTATTACGTAGACCTAGGCACACAGGGTAAAACTAATATAAACAAGTGTAAACGCATTACTGCATAAATGCACAACATGAAGGTAACCTTGAGAAGTACTTTGCATACTAAATTGCACCCTAAATAAATAGGACATGGCAAATTACAAAATAATGTCCCGCACACTAAGAAATAAAGGTTCAAATTTGCACCATTATGGGTGCATCACGCTGCTACAACCAAAAGTTTAGTCTGCACCCTATGCGGTGCCAATACATCCACTTACGGTGCAGATTTGCAGCCTTAAGGGGTCAGCTTTTGTAGCAGCGTTTTGCACCATAATTGTGTCTTTATTCTTAAGTGTGTATCATATATTCAGAAGGTTTAACCTTCGATAATATAATTATCAATCCTTCCACTTAAAATAGTTCATTTGACACAGAAAAATAAATATAAACATTTACAGTATTTTGTACGTTTTTAATTATAACTATTATACAAAAGTGTCCTACTTTGATGACCTTTTAAATAATTTAATGCTAATAATTGTACAGCACATTTTAACTGTAGGTTTTCCCGCTCAATTTTGCGATTGTGTCATTCGAATTGATAAAAGGAGCAAACGAATTCGCGCGATTTGCGATCGCCGTGTCAAAGCAGCATTCGAATTCGTAAATAGTCGTTCAAAATCGCCTCTGAGCAAGTGAATTTGAACAAAGAGCATACCTTTTCATCAATGGTCATTCAAAATCGCACATAGTTCACGCTGGCGCTACTGCACATTCGCGAATTCGAGTGCCCATAAATGAACTATCGTGTCTATTCACGAAACCGTATGCGTATGCATGAATTCGTTTGCACTTATTCGGAATTTAAAAGACCGATACCAACGATTACGCGGCAATGCGTGAATTTGAATGACCCTTAATGAATTCGATTGAAAAAAGTGTAAAATTGAGCGGGAAAACCTATATTTGACTCTCTGTATCTCCCGGCGGTGTCACCTTATATTCAGAGGCAGGACACATGATTGATCACGAGGTGAACATTTACCCCCTATTTGCGGCATTTCGAGTACAATATCAGCAAATTATACCTCCTTTTAGCGCAAAAACGAATTCAAATTGGCTACCAAAATATCGCTTATTACATGCATTTCACAAACATTTGTACCGTTTCGTATCTTCTCCGCGAACATAGTCAGTAGCACAACAAATGCACACCCTTTTTTCGATTTCCGTGAATTTCTTTTGGTTCCCGAACAGATGCGAAAATGTATTATTATTACCTCTCTACGAGAAAATTGTTCGCCAAACGATGTTAAACGATCATGCGTACATGGCCAATGTGCAATGACACCCTTTTGCTTTATCTGGTCTAATATAAGTGTCATGACGAATCATGCGGACATAAAACGGATTCATGAGATAACAATGTTCCAAACTCACCTTTCTGGGAACGCTTCAGCCATTTTTTATTTGGGCGATTATGAGATCCTGTTAGTGAGCAAGGGAAAAGATAAGGAACTTGATGAATACCAACAAAATATAAATGCTAATTATATGCAATATTGGCTTGAATGAAATCTTGTTAATATAAAAATCAAGTTTGGACATGCGCAATTTGATATGAAACGTGATTAGATGGAATGAAATGATATGTTAAATGATATGAAATGAATAATCTTTTCAATATACAACAAAAAAAGATAGTTACATTTTGTATTGGTATCATCGTCAAATATATTTGTCAGTTCTGTCTGCGATCATTGAAGCAGAAGTTATGTAACAATTTGTGTGGAGTGGTCATAGTGCTCATTAGTTTTATGTCCGGCAAGCTAGCTTGCCGGACATGGTTACTTTTGTTAAGCTTGCCGACGGGGAGTCTGACGTCATGCGCATATTCTTTGCATACATTACAGAAGCGGTCTAATGTACATGGATGTATTACACAATGCTTGATGTATTATGCTATACATGTTCCTAATATCTAAAATCCCATTTATAGCAATTATTTATGAGATAGCAGACCATGCTTAATCCTGAATATTTACGCCAATTTAGACCTTAAATCCCTGTGAAAATTGTAATCGCCATTGAGTGATGCTTACTCACATACAAACTAAATGACTTGAACACATCTTCTCAGTTTTTAACCAACTTGTGTAGTCTACTCTTGAAAAAGAATTAATACATTATGTGAGTTTTGTGTTTTTAGTATGCATCACGACCACATCCCCGCCCCACCCCCTCCCCTAAATAAAAACAATTCTTCTTCTTCTTCTTCTCCTCCTTAGATTATTGAGTTTGTATATCTATAGTTTACTTAATTTCGTAGTTCGGATTTGTATATTTAATTGCACGCATAATGAATGTCATAATGTTGGACATTGAATACAAACTAATCAGAAATGCACTTGAATGGTGAAATCAACTAAAGCCATTTAACTATAGTTCATTAACCATACAATTGATTGGAAACATAACAAATAACTGATTTTTATAACTCTGTGAAGTAAGTTTGAAGAGATGGCGTTGAAAACGCACACATGCTTTTAATTACGTATGAAACTTATACAAATGATGTACATAACATGTAAATATTATATAAGTTTAACTGGATAACAAAATACCCACCAAAATAGCTGTTACTGTGTAGATGTACTCAATTGCTCGAATAGAGTCTGGATGAACGGAACCATCAATATCACATTAAAATACTATAGACAGAAGACACGGTGGATTATTTATTATCCCGGAGGTAGCATAATAGTCATTGGTAGTAGTTATATCAGTTCGAACAAACGATGGTATCAATATGGCCAATACTTTGGCGTGCAATTATATCGGTTCCTTGTTCCTGTTGCGTATAATGTAGAGCGATGACACACCTTTTCTTAACCTAAAGTTAAAATTACCTTTTGCAAATTCCTTCTATTATATCGGTTCCTTGTTCCTGTTGCGTATAATGTAGAGCGATGACACACCTTTTGGGAATTTTCATTTCGTGGATGGGTCTATAACGCTGGTCTACCGTGTCAATGTCAAAACAAATTTTTTCTCAAATCATTCTTCCATGAAGACAATAGACCTAAACCGACCTGCTTCCCTTTGCCGCCATGGGCTTTTCTTATCATTATTTTTTGTTATAACAAAGACCCGGGTTACGGTCCAGCGACATTTACCATGGTAATTAGCATAATTGGCTCAAACTCATCGATGTCAATATGCTAGAATAACATACATGATACCAACAGATCATAGTACAGCATAGCTACCTCCTTCACTCATTCAACCGTACAGGATTACACGCGCATAACTACAGATCAGTGGAACTAGAGCTGGTCCTGGGCCATAACCGTGCTCTCGGCTACTGTACATACGTATCATGCAGTGTTGGAAAACGTGAGGAAAGCACTTTCGAATTGTTATCGTATGGCGCAATGATCCTGTGTACAAAAAAAAATATGGGACCAAAGCCAAAAATCTGCAAATAATATCAACTTTATTTTTAATTTATTGCGGCCATTTCTAAATACCCCAAACCAACCACAGTCTACATTTGTGATGTTGATAAATATGTCTATATACGATGAGTGTAGTACGGCCTAGTGGCGTAGCGTGTTCGGACTGATTGGGGCACACCATATGTATCTCTATATGTTTAAAGGGACTTAGTAACATTGTCCAAATCGTCAAAATAAATTTTAATTCTAGCGGTTCCCTCATACCTTGTTGTATTCGTATTATTCAATCATGGGACCGGTTTCGGTTTTTCACATTTCCCTTTCTTTACAAAGACATGTACGATCCAAGTATTCAGATAAGAAAAACTCCGGGCGAGTTTTTCTTCTGTGTACAAAGTGAGTGCAGTGAGTTAGTGAATATCACTTTGTATTTTCACTTATTACTTGGCCACAGGGGCGTAGACAACGGGGGGGGGGGGGGGATGAGGGGGATGCATCCCCCCCCCCCCCCCCCACCTCTCAAGGTGGGGGGGATGACATGTACAATCATCCCCCCCAGGTTTTAGGGAAGGATATATATTTTTTGTGTGTATCTATACGAGTGAAAAAGTAAACATTAGTTGTATGCATAGGCGTTCCCGGGGGGGGGGGGGGGGGGGGGTTGGTGGTTGTAAGGGGGGGTTTGAACCCCCTTTTCACATTTTAGCTGGTCTTGAGACTACTTTTAAGCTGTCTTGACCGTCTAAAACCTGGTCTCGACCGACTAAAACGTGGTAACAACCGACTAAAACCCGATCTCGGTACCAAAAATTGTCAAAGATCTCCGGTATCAGGTTCGAAAATTGTGAAAGTATTTGGTCTTGACTCTTTGCAACGGAACCCCCCCCCCCCCCCCCCCCCCCCCCCACTGAGAGAGTTGAATGAACCTGGTCTTGGTTCGAAAATTTTGAAAGTACTTGGTCTCGGCTTCGAAAATTGTTTACGGACCCCCCCCCCCCCCCCCCCCACTGAGAGGGGTTTTCAACTTTGAAAGTACTTGGTCTCGGGCTCGAAAATTTTGAAAGTACTTGGTCTTGGCTTCGAAAATTGTTTACGGAACCCCCCCCCCCCACTGAGAGGGGTTTTCAACTTTGAAGGTACCTGGTCTCGGGCTCGAAAATTGTGAAAGTACTTGGTCTTGACTTCGTAAAAATTTACGGACACCCCCCCCCCCCCCCCCCCCCCCCCCCACTGAGAGGACTTCCAAGCAATTGCCTTTGTCTCAAAATATTTGGGCAGGTGGTCTCGGCCGCGAACAAATTAGTCTTGGTCCGGTGAACTGAACGGCAAATCATCCCCCCCAGGTGTAAGAACCTGTCTACACCACTGCTTGGCCATGCAATGTTCATTTGACTTGAAATTTTCACACAATACCCTGTGGGCATATGAGATAAAAACGGGTGCGGTTCGTTATTCCGAAGGTTCGTTATTCCGAAGGTTCGTTATTCCGAACACGCAAATTTCCTATACCTGAGTGTTCGTTAATCCGAAAATGAAATAGGGTTCGTTAATCCGAACATTTGTTGCATTATTCCGAAGGTTCGTTATTTCGAAGGTTCGTTATTCCGAAGGTTCGCTATTCCTAAAATGAAATCGGGTTCGTTATTCCGAAGGTTCGTTATTCCGAAGGTCCGTTATTCCGAGGGTTCGTTATTCCGAAGGTTCGCTATTCCTAAAATGAAATCGGGTTCGTTAATCCGAAAATAAATGTGAGTTTGTTATAATGCTATAATTTCATATAAAGAGATAAAATAAACTTAAGTGTTTGATTGGTCTGGCCAAGGGAGGGAAAGGGGGAGGGGTATGCTTAATGCAGGCTGTAAATTAAATAAACAAAACACAAACTATAGTATTATAACAAGCCCGATTTAATTTTCGGAATAACGAACCCGATTTTATTTTCGGATCAACGAACCTTCGGAATAACGAACCTTCGGAATAACGAACCTTCGGAATAACGAACCTTCGGAATAACGAACCTTCGGAATAACGAACCTTCGGAATAACTGAACCTTCGGAATAACGAACCTTCGGAATAACGGACTGTAACCATAAAAACAATATACATTGCATCAACCCTTCATCACTTTTTGCACATGTCAACAAAGTTACTAGATCCATTTAACACAAATTTTCCTTATTTTTTTTTTCCTTCAAATTATTCAGGGTGCTGTTCAAAAAAGGTTTTCATACAGTCGTTTGAGACCTATTCAATCATTATTTAAAAAAAACATTACATGGACAATTTGTTATTAATAATGGTTAAAACAAATTAAGTTTTAGAGAGCGCCCTGAGTTGAAAGGGCCTTTTTTTAAAATGATAACAGACTTGATACTTTGTTTTGTAATTATGTATACGTTTCGATCATTGTGGAGTAATTTATGCACATGTTATAAGTTTATTCGTTTTTCTCAGCTTATATCAACAGTTGTATACTGTTGAGACGTATATGCAGCATTACTAAGAATGGGGACTTTGTAAACCTTCAAAATTGCGAACCGAGTAAAAGAGGGCTGTACAGGATGCTAAGAAGCCCCCCTTTATGGGTGGGCAGAAGAAGGATGGCGCATGTGGAAGGGTTCAACCCTACCCGTAGAACCTGTATGAGGCCCCACAGATAGCAGTATCATGTACAGTATATCAATTGCAGTGATTAAACGAAGTATCCACATTGCGTAGCCAACACAGTGGGAGGTTTTTAATGATGATATCGCTTTGTATGATTGTTATGACGTACTGACGTGAAAACAGTATTCGAGTTGTAACTTAGATGGCGCTGTTGAATTTAACGTTTTCTCATCACGCACGATACATACGAGAAAATATTAAAGAGATTCACTGAGGTGTTGAAGACGTACACTGTATTTTTCGTTTAGTTTTTCATAGAATTTACCTCTTATCTACTTTATTGTTAAAGAGATAGTTCAGTTTTGGTCAAACTGAATTTCAGTAACCAAAACCTACACCATCACCTAACAAACTAATAGTTATAACTCCACATGCTCAAAAGGGGGCTAACTGTGTTGCATGATGGCAATGAGTGTAATTCACATAAAGGAAGTGTATTTACATCGTATTTATGTAGTTGTTCTTAGTTATTATCGTTTGGTTCTCAGTTTATTATCACCGTTATTACTTAGAATTAAAATGGGGACTTTGTAAACCTTTAAAATTGCGAGCCTGAGAAAAGGGGGGCTACATAGGTGCTAAGAAACCCCCTTTATTGGTGGGCAAAAGATGTTGGATGGCGCATGTGGAACGGGTTGAACCCTAACCGAAGGATGTGAAGCCCCACAGATAGAGAAGTCAGTTTTATCAAACTAAGCGAAGTATCCACATTGCTTAGCCAACGCACGGAGTGGTTTTTAATGTTGATAAAGGCTGTTTGATTGTTATCGTTATATTGCAGTGAAAACAATACTCTCGTTTTAAACTTAGATGGCGCTGTTGATATTTACGTTTCTTTACAGGTTGACTTCTAATTTGCATGGCTTACGAGTATGTTTATAGAGAAAAATAATATACATGTACATGTATTACCGAACACAAAAAGCAACTTACCGCGTAAGCATGGGCGTCGATACTTACGTAATACCCATTCATTAGGGGGGGTGGATGAATAAATCATCCCCCCCCCCCCCCACCCTGATCAATGGGTATCAATTACAGATCGACGCCCGTGCGCCTAAGCAATTGCCCATAATTTCATAACCAAGAATCGTTTCAAGATGTCCCAATGGGAGTTAAAGGGATAGTTGAGTTTTTGTAAGGAGAGTACAGTTTTGGTCAAACTGAATTTTAGTAACCAAAACCTGCATCATTACATTACAAACTTATAGTTATATACCTCGAAAGGAATACAAAATTACAAATGACTTAGTACAGATCCTGTTATTATTGAAAAGAGCCGTTGAAACTCACGAGGGCGCTCTCAAAACACTAATCGGTTTCAACCATTTTGAATCAAATATTGTGAATGTAATGTTTTGTTGAAATAGTGATAAGATAATCAACAACTATTTACATGCCTATTTTGTAACTTTTTGAAAAGAGGAAGCATTTGTTTGAATTTGTAACGGCTGGTCAAAAATTATCGAATAAGTGTGGGGCCCCAGATTTATTCGATGGTGTATGGATATTTCAGCCGTTTCTGAACAGATTTTGATCAAATAAATTATGCTCTTTCAAATTTTACACTGAGTTTTTCATTATCTCACAAAAAGTCAAATATGCCTTTAAGAAAAAATATGTAAAAATAAGAGGTAACCATTAATCCATGGTTGCGTGAGCACACATTACAGACAAAATAGTCATATTTCAAAATACGCAAAAGTATTATCATCATTACAAATTATTGAGAATTGGAAAATTAAAAAAAATGCACTGTTTTACAATTGCAATTACATGTAATGCATTTTACAACATGTGCCATAAAAACCCCCAAAATGAAAGAACAGTATTGCTTCATAAACCATGATCAATGCATTCCGCCACATGTGCTGATTCACAACAATGTACAGACACGCGCAATACCTTGTGACTTTTGAATTGGGCCACTTTGTCTTTACTCTGTGCTCATTCAGCCATAAAGTGTTATTTCATAACTTTTGTGTTGATTCAAAATTAATCTAATGGAGTTCCTATATACTACATGTATCATGTTCCTTTATCCGACCTAACCGTGCATCATCATTCTGGTCGGTCCGGCACGAACATCGTTTAGACTTGTCATAAATATAGGTTTTCCCGCTCAATTTTGCGATTGTGTCAATCCAATTGATAATAGGAGGCAGCAAACGAATTCGCGCGATTTGCGATCGCCGTACCAAAGAGTCATTCGAAATCACGTAGGGGCAAGTTAATGTGCACAAAGAGCATACCTTTTCATCAATGGTCATTCGAATTCGCGAAAGGGCAGTTGACAGTTGGCTGCACATTCGCGAATTTGAGTGCCCATAAATTAACTTCTGTGTCTATTCCCGAAAACTACTGCGTATGCATGAATTCGCTTGCACTTATTCGGAATTTGGAAGACCGATACCAACGATTACGCGGTATTGCGTGAATTTGAATGACCCTAAATGAATTCGATTGAAAAAAGTGCAAAATTGAGCGGGAAAACCTGTAATCATGGAGGACATGAAACACATGTGGGGGTGGTTGGGGTCATGCACACATTACATATTTCTGTATTTTTATACAGCTTTCCCCCTTATGGTTTATATTGTTTTTACATTGTTTTGTTCTTTATTGGTATTCTTCATTACATTCTTTTTAAAGAGTTATCATCTAAAATAAATCATAGAAATAGTCATGACTACTACATTATATTCAATACAATACATTCATAGGCGTACATGTGTGTGTGTGTGTGTGTGTATGTGGGGGGGGGGGGGGGAGGAGGGCCATTTCAGGCCAATACAAACACACATACACATACATACACGAACCCACACAGGCAACCCGGGACGTAGATTGGTGCATAGTAATTATTCCCAGTTTTCAAAATAGCCATAATATGCAAGTACAAGTCATGTAATTTGCACCACTCTCCCTAGGTCCACAAAATAGGGGACCGTCCCTGGTTCCGATACGTCCGCGGTTTGAATATACGGTGTCATATTCTACGTCCCCGTTTGAAGGAGATTACCCACGCGCGCGCGCACACACACACACACACACACGCGCACACACACACACACACCAACAAAAAAACACACACACACCAACAAAAAAACACACACACAAACACACACAGAATGAAACAACAAACAAAGTCATTGTGGTTTAGCTTCTTCAAATAATCCTATGTATCAAAACCTTTTTCATCAGAATGATTATGATTAACAATATTTGTACTTTAAAACTTTGAAATTTAACAGTGTCGAAATAAAAACAAAATCTTTTTACCTTCTGCTTTTGAATTACATTTGAATGTATTCTGATTAACAATTTATAAACTTTGTTTTATACTCACATATGTCCATCCATATCATGACGAGACTAATGATTAACACATTATTTTAATTACAGCTTTACAAAATACAATAGTGCAATTGACGACGACATTTTTTTGTTATACCTAGTTACCGTAGCTACAGTAATAGTGTTACAGTTTAAAAGGTAATAATACATTTCCAGTGACGTAATATTCGTAAGTAAATCTAAACATGCTAATTTAAACATTAACAAAAAGTATTTTTTACAACGTGTTTGACTAAAATATAAAAACTTACTGTATACGATTAATTGCAATTGAAATCATTAATATTTCGTTACTGAAAACACGATTGCATTTTCATGAGATACAAAATGCATATTACAGTTCAATTGTGTATTTGAGTATGCATTACATAAGTAAGAAAGGCGTCATAAATAACATTTTCATAGAAAATGTATTAAAATAATAATACAGAAATGTCAAGGATATTAACATAAAATGTATAATATAGGCGTACATATACAAAGTGAAGTCGGTAAATATTTTGTTATAAAATGTATTTACAGACAGTGACATCAATAATGCTTTATTGAAGAGCTTTCTTCCAAAAGGCGTTATATCCACTTTTTCAACTTTCGAGGAAAACAGGTTTCTTTGCCCAACTTTGTACACGTGCCGATGGGAATATGAAAATTGAACTTTCTACATTTTGATTTTGAGAGAGTAATTTGTCGTAAAATGTGGATCCCAGATAGCTACGTAGCTTATTAATGTAGATGTATCGTTAACTAAATTTGTATGGAGAGTGGATTTAGCGCCTTTTTGAACTGAGCTCTTCATATACAGTAATCAGTTTTGAAGCCACTGTGGTATTTATGTAACTATATACGCGTGTCCATAATTATGCTGTACGATAATAGCAATGAACACATTCGCCTTCATTAACTCCTTGCGTCAGATAAGTTTATCTAATGAAAGAAAGTGAATGTGTTGTACAGTATTGGAAATCCTTTTAGCAGAGCTATAACTAGATTCCGTAATGCATCCAAAGTTTGTTCATGTGTCTTACATGTGTCTAACAATCACATCTTATTATTACGAGATAATGTGAATAAATATTCTATTTTGAAAATGCCTTTCAATTAGCTAGTCATCTAACTAACTAACTGTACCAAAATGCATCCAACATTTATTTGTACACAATTACAAGAGGTATATGCAGGTTTTTCCAAATCGCTGTGAATTTTCCGTGAGTAATGAGATAAATCCTAATCATATGTATATATATATACAACACGTACTGTGTCATATAAGTTATTAAGTCGAATATTCTTGGCAATGTAATAACATTAATCATGTTTTAAAACCTTTATCGTTATTACAATATAAAAACAAACAATACATAGTTAGCAATCATAATACAACAAACCCAAAATCAAACAGAATACAAAGTATTTTAACAAAAAGGCAAAAAACATAACTAAACATCAAAATAACAAAGCAGAGGCAGATACTCAAGATTACCATTTAAATGGATTAAGCGCAGGAATATAAGACACGTACAAATACCATCCTGGAATGACATACAAATACAGTTATATGAGGGAAACCATTATTACGAACAAAATGCAGATAAAGCGGAGCCATATATCAGAACAAAACAGAAGCAACACATGTATACTCAAGTTAAATTTAAACTAGTTGTTACGCGTATGCATCTGGGACACATACAAACCATGCCAAATTAGTATAACATGAGAATAGGGACATTGTACTAAACTAGTAATATGAAGTGACTATTGATACGAATGAAATAATACTATACATCTGGTCATTAATCAGAATAACACATTATGTACACAATGTTATATGTACTAGGTGTTAAAAAAAACATGTTATGTTTTTAATCCGGAAAACCTCAGTCGCTTATGAATGGAATTAAATTAAAACTTCAGACAATGTAAAGGGATACTGTCAAATTTCTTGTGCCAAGTTTTATCAGATTTCATTCAGAGAAAGGGTGGCTATTGTCAATTTAAAAAAAACCATTAACTTTAGAATCGGCCACTTTCGACTTGGCGTCTATTCATTGCTGGTCACCTTTTGTGTTGGTGCCCTCATCGACCAAGTATTTTGTAATTCGAAATGTCGAAAGTGGCCGATTCTAATTTTTTTTTAAATTGACAATAGCCACCCTTTCTCTGATTGAAATCTGATACAACTTGGCACAGGAAATTTGACAGTATCTGTTACATTGTCTGAAGTTTTGATTTAATTCCATTCATAAGCGACTGAGTTATTACGGATTAAAAACATTACAGGTTTTTTTTAACACCTAGTACATTCATATAAACACGCAATAATACAGTATATAAGAAAATAAACAAAATATTCCCAAATCATATATTATCAGAATTATACAAACAAATATACGTATAAAGTGAGTGGCAGAAAGAATCTTAGTCAAGAACAGAACGTAAATAGCGGAAGAAGATGCTGTTTGTAAATATCTTTACATTATATCGTATTATTGTGTGTGTTTGTTTTTATTTACTTATGAAATCCATATAAACCTACAAATAAAAATAAAACATTCATAATTGTATAGAACATTACAAATGAAAACAAAACAAATATACATGTAAAGTATAGAAAAACGGTTGGAAAGCCCATTTCAAATCCATTTTCAAAATGGTCTCGTTCTTCCAGGGTGTCCGATGCAAAAATATCACATTAATTTGCATACAATATCACTGTTCAATCAAAGTAATTCACGAATGCACTATCCCTCCTTCTCGTCATGGTATTAAGGATAGTTCAGTTTTGGTTAAACAACATTCTATTCACTAAAACTTGACAGTTTTCATTAAATAATAAGTTATAATTATGTGACGCTTGAATCGTAGTAGAAAATATAAACGGTTGAAGTTACAGGGCTGTTTTAATGCGAAACGCAGCTGTTAACACACAAGGGCGCCCTCCAGGCACATCATGTTCCAACTACTTTTATTTAGAAAAAAACGTTTGTTTCGTTATTTGAAATAATTATTCAATAGAGAGATTGTTTACAAACAATTTTAAAACGATGTTGGTTCGTTTATGTGATTTCACAATTTTAGTAACCAAAGCCTGCAACATAACATTACAAACGATGCCAAATTATAGTTATAACTCTTCCATGTTAAAAAGGTATACAACATTAAAACAAACTTAGTAAAAAGCCTGTTATAATTCAAAAAGAGCCGCCTCTACACAAGAGGGCGCTTTCTAAATACGCATTGGTTTCAACCATTTAAATAAAAACACTGTGCATGGGATGACTTGTTAAGATAATGACTAAATAGAGAGACCAACAACAACTGTTATTTTTAAAAAAAAGATTCCGTCAATTTTGAAAATAAAACTGTTTTATTTTTTTCAACGGCTGGTTCAAAATTAAAGAATTATTCAAGGCCCCACAATAAATACAAATTGTTAAATTTATAAGCTCTTTTGATTAAAAAAAGGGTTGATTCTGTCATTAGAATTGGGTGTTCTTCCAAATTGTACACTATATTACATTACATATTACATTATATTACCTCACCAAAAAAAAAAAAAACATTTCTTGAAGCGCCCTCTATGCTAAAACTGAACTACCCCTTTAAATTATTCTAATTATTAGAAGCTGGTTCCAAACTGTTATTCCAATCGGATATACATATAGTTGGTTAGAAGTCAAGTGTTTTTATGTGGTATACTTATCATTCAACCTGTACATTTTGTGCATAATTTTGAATCACAATTACCCGTTCCCTGCGAGTTTGTGAAATCCCCATTGACTTTGTACATAACCCACTCGGTTCCCGTGGTCAAGGGGTTAATCACGGCTACTAATGTAAAAGGTAGAAGTGGCTGTGATTGTTTATTTTTGCACTTGTTTATACCACATCATGTTCAGTATTCAACATTGTATATAAGTGGCATGATGTCTGTTTGAACACTCTACAGTGTAAAATAAAAACATAAGACTTTACACATAAATCGTATGATAACTAGTATAACTGCTATTTATAAATTTGTACAGTTACATAAACCCGTAATAATGTAAAACATAATGATATGGAAAAACATCGCAAGTTTAATATTTCACAATTTCATGACTTGTGTAATACTGTGCTGTACTGTCTGTTACGTTCGACACGCATACACATATAAAGCAAGTACCGTAAATACCGGCGCAATGGCCGCATCCGCGTAAACGCCGCATGCCGACTTTGAGCATTGAAATTGAAAACAAAAGTGTGAGAAAATTGCGCTAGGAAAACTGGCGACAATAAAAGCAGGAATTTTTTTTCTCATCTTGATATATTTCTTTAACAATATTTACGAAAATATAGTTACAAAATATTCAGAATTACCTTGGTTTCGAAAATATCCCCATTCACCTATATGATTGTGAAACGACCACTCCACCTGAGGTCATCATGGTAATTATGTATCAAGTCTATACGGATTTCAGTAACTGCCAGCAAGCATGAATAACAACATTTATGGCTCCGATATGAAATTGCTACTTGTTCATGTTTATAGACATAATGCATGTATATAATATCTTGGCGAACGATCGACGAATAATTCAATAAACGGTTTACAATGACACAAATTTAACTATTACTGCAATCATGCCAATTGAACATGAGTTATATATTTTGGTGGACATTTTATAAGCCTTGTATTATAATACATAGTTTTGATGGAATTTTGAAACGATGTGAGAGCGCAACATAAACGCAAAGTTCAATACAAAACAATATAGTTATATTATTATAAATATTCCGTTACATATACGTATGTTACTTGAGGCAATATTGCACAATGAAATTAGTTTTCAAGTACAAGGATCTAACACACTTATCATGATGCATTGGAGGCGGGGTGGTACTGTAGTCAATCCACGTGTTCTGGAGGAGCAAGTGCGTTTAATATCCATGGGAGGAAGAACGGAGGCTCAGCGGGATACACGGGTAATGTGGTATACCTTGTTGTGCTTTTTGGGGGGGAAGAAATTCTGCAGACAAAGCACAGGTAAATGGCGCTTTTTAATTCTTGACAGTACATTACAGACATGAATATGCATATTAGATAAGAGGATGTCGATTTTTCAATGGTGATAACAAATACAAGAAAAGATTGAAATGGTCATCTGTATACATTAATTGACCGGGGGAAAGGGTTTCGCCATATACTCATCTGAGCCGTCTCAATTGTCATTTGGAGGTAAACTGCTAATGATCGGTGATAGATATTGAACAGCTTAGCATAAAATGTATGTTCTTGTGCAATGATGAAGGAATCGATAGGTATGGGCCCGGTTGCAGAAAGAGATACAATAGATTGTAAGTGACAATTAATTGTAAGTCAGAAAATGTGCGTATTTGATACGGGCAAACTTCCCATGGAACTGATTAGATCCTTTGCTTGAATAACATCCTTCCTGTCTGAAAATAGCTGATGTTCCCCGAAAAGGTGCAGATGTGTTTAACCCTATTATGCAACATCTTAAAGAACAATAGAATCCTGGTAAATTATTGGCTTCACCATAAGAGAATAATTCGTAGGAACAATCTGTGAAAGTTTGAGCAAAATTGATAAAATATATTATATAAAAAGTTATAACCATGGACGCAAACACCGAAATTGGGCATTTGGGTTCATGCCTTCTCTCTTTTGAATGTGCCACATTTTTGTTGGACTTGCCTGCCAAATATATTTCGTATAATTATACAGGGAATGCTACCGTGACAACACATTTGAAGAATGTCAGATAAGTTTGTAGAGATTATCATACTATACGTATAGGAGTAATAGAAAATGTAATCCAACATCAAATACAAATTTATTTTTTTTGTATTGTATTTCTCGTATACAAAACATATCACATATAGATCCACGTAAACGTCATTCAAACAGAGAGGGTGTCAAATTTGAAAAACAAAAACATAATTTTGACGTTTCCGCCCATTTTGGACAAACTAACTATAACCATTTGTTTGCTGCGTTTTCCGAAAGCGCTATTTACATTTAATTGAAATAACCCCTTTTCACTGGTGTATTACACCAGTGAAAAGGGGTTATTTCAATTAAATATAAAAAATGTTTAAAAATAACTGTTCATTTGGGGAAGCTTACAAGAGAGGCACGGATTACCTCCTCCCATTATGTCGCATTGTTCAATATAAGAGCAAGATGTGTGTATGAAATGGAAATCTGCACCATTCTGCATTATTAAAAGAATGTTGTGCATGGCAACTTACAAAATAGCGTACTGATTTGGCATACATAATTATGGGGATGCTTGGGGTCGTTTGTCTCCCCTAAAAGCTCCACCCCCCCCCCCCCCCCCCCCCCTCCCCCAACAAACAAACAATTGCGCAATGATGAAAATCCAGTTTATTATTGTCACGTCACTAAATAGACCTATGCCATGCAAGCTAGTGTTCATATCACCCAGTCATGGATCAACGGTTGTTTCCCGTCAATCAACAAACTGAATTGAGCTAACACAGACACTGCCAGCCAAATGTACATAGTTGAAACAATGTTCGCTCGCAAATGATACGTCAACATATTTATCTTGAACTTGTTTTTTGCATTTTATTTTTTATCTTGTAAATGAATAAAGAATGTTCCCGTTTTAATTATTGCGCAGCTGTGAGCAAGAAAATAACAGTCTTTGAGTGTATAGTTAAAACAACAATTTTACTCTCATTTTTTTAATGGGAAAAATTAGACGTGCATCAAGTCAGTCGACGCGTATCGGGTGTATCATAAATGCACATATTCATTACATAGTTCTACTAATTCAATCTGAGTTTTCTTGTATTATATTGATACCGGCAACTCATTAAGTTGTTTTTTAAAGATATTTTATCTACACTCTCATATTACGAATTTGTAAATAACAGTTCTCCACAGTGCGTCATTTTAGATTATGCTGAAAACCAAATGATTTGCATAAAATCAATACTAATGGAATGAGCCTAGAGAAAGAGGCAGATTTACCTCTTTTCTCATTTTCATATAAGCTAAACTGGATCTTATCAGTACAGCATTAACAGCATTTCTCATTTGTATGATTTGTAATAGTTCTTCTAAAAATACACTTCATTTTCTAAATTACAATTATTTAGTTACGTTATCAAAATCTTTTTCTTCAAACTTTTCAGGTTTTCGTCAAGTATAATTATGTAAGTATTAATTTCCCATAGACATACAGATGTGATGAGATAAAAACATGCATTTGTATTTGAGAAATCTGTAATAAGCAGAAATCATTTTCCAATACACGTACTCCCGATGTGTACAGCGAGGCCAACGTGTACTTACATCGACTTCAACAGATACCTCCCCTCCTGGATGCTGAAGCCCTGCCAGGTGGCGATGTAGGATACCATCCGCTGGGATATTACATCTCCATATCCTGAGCAATAAAGGAATGGATGGATATAGATGTTGACATAGCACAGAAAGAGATTAATCAAACAAAGCATATACTTTGATACAACACGTAAGGCACCATTTTGTTAAAAGGCCATTTATTGTAGATCGTTGTTTTGTTAATAATTCACAGTTATTATTGCAATAACTGTTATTGCATACATTTGTATGATGCAGAAACAATATCGTTTTGTTTTGTAAAACTTCAATATCAAACCTTAATGGCCTACATGGTTGTTCTTTGTTATTTTGCGTGGAGATTACTCGTTAACCTTTCGTTAAATAAAGGGAAACAAACTTAGTTTTCTTCTTTTTATTCCATAGAAGTATCAACTTTGTCATGTGGCGAAAACAAAATACATAAAACTAACCATGACACCATGCAATATGTGTGATAATATCAACACGAACTGGTCATCTGAAAACATGAAGAATATAATCCTTATAGATATTTTCGTGTGGATATCAGCATTTTTAATTCGTAACTTTCAGTAACATTTGCACCATGTAAATTTAGCCAGTATTAAACATGTCTTTTACAATGTACATGTATATGAAATGGACAAGACAAATTATTACATCGTATTTTCTATGGGCTCTGCAAGCTGAACCGTATAATTACGTATGACTATGTCTGCAAAAGCGGAATAGCGCCATCAGTTGTCTATTACATTATAGTAATTACATTATGTCCTACTCGATTACGCCCACTGCATGAATGCGGATCTAAACATTAACATGAACCCTACAAATAACAATAACAGACAAGATATGATAAAAGTAAACTACAGAAGAAATTAATCATACATATTGATTAAAACAAGGAACGGTGAACATTAAATGTTATTAGTAAATAACAATAAGTTAACTAATTCGGCTAATCTCAACAAATGTTGATGCGGTTCACAATAACGGATATAATTAGTTCCAACATAATGACATTCTTCTTTCGGTACATAAAATACAGAACTATTCTTATAAGAATTCTGCAAAATCATACATATCTCCTGGACAAAATGATGTTGTGAATTAAATGACTTTGAGCAGCAAGTATATGCTTACATTACTTTGTTAATGTTGTGTACACAATCAGTTCATATATGCCATAGTTGTGTTCCAAACAACAATGATCTTTTTTAATTTGCACACATGTGTGAATCGAGAAATGGTACAAGTAAATATGATATATGTAATAGTTATATCAATATTTCAACTATTTCCAGGCTAAAACACGTAGTATTTGCATGGTTTAGTTCACTTGCATAATATCATTGCACATTATGATTGTCTATTTGCATGAATAACACGTTTAACTCAGTATGAATATATCTACTCCATACATCAATGTAGTAATTATTTTGTTGAGAGGCCTGGCTGTGCGGTCAATTACAAAACAAATATTTATAATAACTAAAACAACATCATTTACTCAAATCAATAAACTCACGCGATACGCCGCATGTTGCCGAGGGACCTGCAAGTATCGACAAGGTTGAACGCGCTCTCATCATCGATGGTCACCTTCCACAGTGTGATCTTCTGCATCCCTGTCATCTCACTGAGGCTGGACCACAATCGCTGTAATAGCTCAGGTCGCAGGTGAGAATCTGTGATAATGATGCATGTAATCTACACAAATAAAAGAAAGAAAAAGACTGGAAATAAACGGGCTTGAATAATTTTATATAGCAACTTGGGACACCCGCGGGTCACTCTCATACACAATAGTGTTACCCACTCGTGTCCCTTAATAGCATATCGATATCGTACCTTATTAAGTTGACACCCTAAAAGACGCAATGCTTAATTTATTACATATTAACTGTGTTTGAGTGTGATGGGATATCAATAGCACAGATTTGCGCAAGTCAAAATGGAAGTCATAGAGTTGCATACAACTTTCCGAATCCATGATATTAGAGTGAATTTCACGGAGTAGATTTAAACGGGTGAATGTTGTTACAAGGGATGCGTGAATCGAATTACCGTTACGTACCTGCTATAGATTGGGCTCGGTGTACACCCATTTTAAAGAAAAGCATGTGCTGTCCTGTGGTACCCTAATTTTGTGATTTGTTTTCTTGTGAAGGGAACCCTTTTCGCGGGTGTGTAGCCAGTCATGTTGGGAGGGGGGCTTAGACATATAGCCTATGAGTTACTTATGATGTAGTTCGTTTACATTTTCAACAACAAAAAGCAGGCAAATTTCAAACAGATCAAAGTGCCCAAAACAAATGGATTATAATAAACGTTAATTTCCATTGATACACTTTGTGTTTTAGAAGTATCATTGGTATCCCTTGTAAAAGCTATCAGAGTAGAAAAAGAGGAACAAACGGAAGAATAGGTATGTATATATGTATGTATTATTGTATGCATGTATGTCGGTACGTGATATGTATGTATGTATTATAATGTATAACTATCAATTTCCGGTCGATTTCGCATGTAAAAAAAAAACGAACGCCTTTGTTGACATGCCGTTATAAAACACGGAATATATCCGTCTCATGAAAACACTGTATCAAATGGGGATCAAATGTTTGTCGGCGATTTGCAATTTATATGAACTTGACGTTGCTACAAGTGATTAAAGGGAGAACGATAAAGCCTCACAATAATTTGAACAAATATCTTGACTGAAAATATAAAAGCAAAACGTTAAAAAATAAAGTAATATAATATGCCCCAATCCCTCCCCTCAAAAGGGAAAAGCTACGCTCCTGCCGACAATAATACTGTATTCTGTACCAGTTACAACTCTGCCACATAAGTATGATCGTAGAAATCACATCACATGTGTTCCAAATGCCAATGATAGAGCGATGTGCAACATATTGGTTAGTAAATCAAATTGCAAGAATAATTAGGTTCATATTAAATAGACCTACATGAATGGCCTCGGAAGTGTTTATTAAGGGAGGTAAAACTCAATATTAATTGTAGCATTCTTTTATTTGTATTGTTTTCCGCGTCAAATATGGTCAAATTTGAAAGTTGTTATTACCATGCATATATTGAATGATGCATTCATACGATATTGTATTGTGTTTCATAAAACTTATAACATAAAACTTTAAGCTTCAATTGTTTGGATGATAGTTCGTAGTGTGGGGATAACTTTTAGTTACCTTAAGTTAACTATATGGAAACCAAAATTATCAATTCGTTTTATTCCGTGAAAATGTTTACTTTGTCATATGGCAAGATAATAATCCTTCCCATGACACAATGCAATTATGTGATAATATCAACACAAGAACGGGTGACGCCCAGATTTTCTCTCTTCTAAAAACATGAAGAATATAATCCCTAGATAGTATACTCGTGTTAATGTCAGCAACATGTAATACTTCTACTTATAATTCACTTTCATAATGAAGTCGTAGATTTATAATGCAATTCAATGACTTTCATTTTAACTTGCACAAATCTGCGCTATGGATATTCCATTTAATCTTATTCCTAATCGAGTAGGGCATAATGTAATTACTATTATAAAATAGACAACTGGTGGCGCTATTCCGCTTTTGCAGACATAGTATAATACGGTTTGCTTGCAGAGCGCACATAAAACAAAATGCAGCAATTAAGATTGTAAGTTTTTCTTTGTAATGGACGCGGGAGCGTAGCTAGTCATGTTAGGAGTGACCCACCCCCCCCCCCCCCCCCCCCTGGCCTAGAAATAGCATTAGGAGTTGCCTATGATGTAGTTAGTTTTTTATTTTTCTAAAACAAACGGACGAATTAAATTATACTTTATTTTAGATAGAACAAAAGTGCACAAAACAAATGGATTGTATTAAACGATAATTTTCCATTGATATATATGTATCGTGTTTTAGAAGCCACTATGCCTTTTTATAATGACAACACGATGGCGTGTTTATTTTATATGTAATGCCACGATACCTAATCAACATGTAGCAAGTGCCCTGCAAGTACCCTGCATATTATTTTTTTCGAAACAGATGTTACAGGCAGAATATTCTATCAGAATGGAAAACCAGGAGAGATGAGGGAAGAGGTTCTGTGTTTTTATATGTATGACAAGCATTTTCCGGTCAACTTCGCAATTTAAAAAAATCGGACGCCACTGTTGACATACGTTATAACACACGAAATCGAATTTCGGTCGGCAACCTATGAATTTGACGTTGCTACGAGTGCATGATTAGAGCAATGTAATATAAGAAAGTTTGCTTTCTTATACTTTCTTGATTAGAAGGAGAACAAAGTTAAAATCCTTCCAGTAATTTGACCAAATATCTTGATTAAAAATATAAAAGCAAAACGGTCCAAACATAGCATCAACACACGAACATGCAGTTTTCATCATGAACATCAGTGTCAAAGGTAAAATATTTGAATATTAGTATGTTGGTAATCATACATGGTATAAACTTGAAAATTGGACGACTTGATAAATAAAATGAGGATTAGGCCTAATTCGAAAGAAAAACCAACTCAGAAAAACGTTGTCATTATGGTAAAACAGGGGTCAAAGGTCATACAAGTTCGTCCTTTACACAATAGATCCACCATGGCAAACGCTACAAAGTTGAAACTCGGCATATGTCTTATTCATGATAAGAGTAACATTTAACAAAATTAAATGAAATCATGAAAATGCATTCATCATTATGATAATTAGGGTCAAAGGTCAAAAGGTTAATTTACAGAAATGTGATATTATCACCGCTTTTGAGCTGATCATTGAGCCATTAGAAGATCTGGAGGTGCAACATATTTTGTAAAATAGGATGAAGTAACTACATAATAGTATGTCTTCATTATGAAAATCAGGGTCAAAGGTCAAGATGCTCATGTTGCAGTATCTCTGTAACACTCACAGATGCGAAGTTGAATTTTGAAACGTGGATCGATCCTGATAAGCTAGCTGAACATACAAAATAGGGTGAAATTATGAAAATGATTTCTTAACTGTGTAAATGAAGGTCAAAGGTCATACGTATCACCTAATTCGTCAAAGTGACGAATTTAATGTCTAGTTATATCTTGATCTTGACTGCTTGATAGCGTGGATTATGTCTTGTGATAAGCCTGATGATATATTCATTATGACTGTGGTGTTGATTCCGCTGCAAACCGAATAACGTGTTCCAATTCAACGACCCTTGCATTGCTGTTGATTAAACTAAACTTTTATTTTGTTTGATTCCGTATGAAATGTATGCAGCAGACCTAAATGGACACAAATGTGGAACTCTTGTTGGCATTCATCGAATTCTTCCTTGTTAATTATCAATGCACAATGCAATTATGCGATAATACAATGACGGGTGACGCCGAGACTTTCTCTCTTTTAAAAGCATGATGAATACAATCCCTAGGTAGTATCGTGTTAATGTCAGCAACATGTACAACTTATACTTATAATTCATTTTCATAATGAAGTCGGAGAGTTATATGCAATTCAATGACTTTAATTTTAACTGGCACAAATCTGCGCTATCGACTAGGACATAATGTAATTACTACATAATGTAATAGACAACTGATGGCGCTATTCCGCTTTTGCAGACATAGCTCATACTTATTATTAAACGGTTTAGCTTGCAGAGCGCACATAAAACAAAATGCAATTCTCGCTATCTTAAATAGGTCCGAAAATCTCGAAATTCGCGAGACGAGACTTTTTTCCACTTTGCGGGTCGTCACTCCCACTTCCGGTACCGTCACGGCTCGCGTGCTAGTCCAGATCACTGACCTCTACTAATGGACGGGCGGTCATGGCTCAGTAATTGAGGCCGCGGGCTGCGGGCGCGCGCCATGTTGGGACCATCAACCCGTAACAGCGGATATATGCACTAACGTGGTAGTGCATTATACTTGCTACGGAATTGTTACTCACCATGGCATTTTTATATCCCTTTATCCCCCAGGAATGAAATATGATCATATATGTGAAGTAAATAGTCTTAGTGATTGAATACTAGCATGATTAATTAAAATTATCAAGCGTATTGAATCACATCTCAAGCAATGATAATTCGCCATTTGTTATGATGCTTACACGGTAACGTAAGGTATATGCGCGCCGGCGTTGCCCGGAGAGATTCACTCGGATTCCCGCAATTGACCCGATCTTATAACTATTACTCGCCCCTATAGTTTATCTCTTATTTTCCCCTTGTTTTTAACAAGATTTTGTTCCCCATGTAAAGAAAGAACTTTTCTGCTGTTTTCATTAATTTATTTAATTGTACCATGCGTTCATGCATCACTTTGCTATACCATAATTGGCACGTCATCCTGGTATATCAAAATATCATTAAAAGAAAGCCAATCTTTGTTTGCTTTCCTTTTCAATTTATTTGGTAACCTGTTTTCCGCGTTCTTCCTGAGATTACTATTTCAAAGGGCATGCTTTGTGAGTTATGGTTCATAATGTTACCTGTATGGTTTGTTTTAAATCATTATGAACATCGTTCAGAGATCGATCATGGAGGTTATAAAACACTTCTAAAGGAATTCGAAGTTCGACCATATGCAACTTCTATGTATTAGATGTTATAAAAGTCAATACTTAACATTAATTGGAGAGACATGTTGTCGTTGTTATTGTTGATGTTGTTATGTGTTTATTGCCGTTCTTCATTCATTTTGAGCCAATCTGTTTTTGTTTTCTTCCTTCTTTTCTCTTTTTTGTTTCAACTCAAATTAATTGCTCCTTTAAACAAAAAATACATTATGTATCTTTCTATATGCCCATGATATACACATGTATACCAATATTTCCCATCCGTAAACGATGCAGCAATATAGATTACAATTGTAATATTATTCAAATTACAATGGTATAGGCCTATATATACGACTGAGTTACATTATTTTGAATATTTTCCAAGGAAGATTCAAAGTCCTCCCATCTTTGTTGCCATTTAACACAATACTTTTGTTTAATCATACTATTTATTTCACTTTATTACAAATCTCCCTTTTCCCCCAAGCCATGTTTTGCTCTCTATCAACCAATTCATTGCATTAATTCCACAATGACTAACCCTCAAAATTCACCACGATTCCTTGTAAATTCAAATGAGTGCATAATACCAATATTTCATAATTTATACAAATGTATCTTCTTTCATTATTTCACTTTTTATGGGCTGTAATTAACTTAATGAGTCACTGTCTCGACAGAAAACCCTAGCCTTAGTATAGGCTTTATGAATTCAAACATACATTTTAAAAACCCAATCACTTATTCAATTATATCAAAAATACATTTTCAAGTTTACAATCACATTTTTGTCATCTATTTGCCTGCCCGTATCTAAATCTCTTATCGATTTCACTTGTTTTATTTCAATATTTAAAAAAATCTATCAGTACAGTACCCTATTTATAATAAATGTAGCAACCTAATATATATGTGAAATATAAGAGGTAAACTATAATCTTTTCTGACACAAAACATAACACATGGGACTGTAGGGTGCCCAATGACTGCAAACAACTCGCCTATGAAACGTGATTTCAGCCTTTTGTATGTCATTATCATTTCGATTTGTACAGCCAAATGCCATGTAATGTGCCATCCCTAATCTGAATACAATCAACACTTTTTATCTAACGAGAACAATTGGTAAAATTAATCTGAAAAATGTTTACGAATGTTACACACTATCAACAGCGGGTTATCGATGGTCCATGATGATGGTCCCAATATGGCCGCCGTGCGCGCGCGGCGGCCTCATTTTTGAATGGCCAATCAACGTGCAGCCGCCCGTCCATTAGTAGAGGTCAGTGGTCCAGATTCAGGACGTGATTTGTGAACACTCGCCACCTACATGCACACCATACGACTCAGAGCTAAACGGGCGCTATCGTTACGTCCGTAATTCCCCTTTCTATCCTAGCTCCAAAATAACGTCCTGACGTTTCCGTGGGAATTGGGCGTGGAAAAAATCAACGGTTCGCAGCGCACGTCAATCATTATTCGTGCCCATCATTCGCACACGCTCGAAATGGATGCAATCAGCGTAACTCACACAAAATATAATGCATTAATTAAAAGCTATCGACCACACGTCTCAAATGCGTTTGTATGCAGTACATGTATACATATCCCGGGGCGGGTACGGAAAAAATAAACGCCTCCCGCGCGCCGCACACATGCACACGACGCGTCCACGCAGTAGTCAGGAAGTTGGTATGACTAAAAGCTATCCCACAATTCCATGCGTGTTTTCGGGATTTCGATCGGATTTCGAGATAATCGCTATTTGGGGTAGCGAGAATTTAGATTGATTTTTGTTTTCTTAATGGACGCGGAAGCGTAGCCAGTCATGTTGGGAGTGACCCCCCCCCCCCTCTCCCTCTCCTGGATTAGTCATAGCATTAGCCTAGGATATACATATGATGTAGTTCGTTTTGTATTTTTCTAAAACAAACAGGCGAATTTTGATTTGTTTTTGTTTTTGACAGAACAAAGTGCACAAAAAACAAATTATATTAAACGTTAATTTCCATTGATATACTGTGTTTTAGAAGCCACTATGTCTTTTAAACATGACAACACGATGGTGTGTCTATTTTATATGTAATGCCACGACAAAGGGGGGGGGGGGGGGTTGAACCGCCAAACCCCCCCCCCCCCCCCCCCCCCCGGGTACGCCTATGCGTACAACTAATGTTTTCTTTTTCACTTGTATAGATACACACACAAAAATATATCCTTCCCTAAAACCTTGGGGGGATGATTGTACATGTCATCCCCCTCATCCCCCCCGTTGTCTACGCCCCTGGCTCTGCAAGTACCCTGCGTATTATTTGTATCCACACATAAATTACAGGCAGAACATATTCTATCAGAATGGATAACTAGGTGTGAACGAGGGAAGACATGTGTGTATTATGTATAACTAGCATTTTCCGGTCAATTTCGCAATTCAGAAAAATAATGTTATAACATATGAAATCGATTTGTCTCATGATAACCCTGTATCAAATGTCTGTGGGCAAACTATGAATTCGACGTTGCTACGGGTTATTAGAGCAAGGATAAGAAAGTATGCTTTCTTACATACCTCCTTGATTAGAGGGAAAACGATATTTAATCCTCCCAATAATTTGACCAAATAATATCTGCATAGAATATTTTTAAAAAGCAAAACGGTCAAAAATGAAGAAATATAATACATGTAGTACCCATATTTATATTCTGTTCTAACTTTTTTGATGAAAGTTGCTAAATAAATTAAATGAAATGAAATGAAATAATACACATGTGTTACCGAGCCGTGTTCCTTAATGTCGTACCGTACCTTTTTAAGTTGACACCCCTAAATGGCGCAATGCCTTGAAAACCTAACCTAAATGAGGAAAATACTTAATTAATAACGTTAACTATGTTTGAGTGTGATGGGATATCCATAGCGCAGATTTTCGCAAGTCAACATTAAATTAATTGAGTTGCATACAACTTTCCGACTTCAGGATATGAAAGTGAATTTAACTGGATTGATTTCAACGGGTTAATGTTGTTTAAATATGTGTGTATCGAATCGATGTTACGTACCTGCTATTATGATTAGGCTCGATTTACACCCTACATCGGATACTTGTGCACCTGAGGTAGCCCAAGCTATTTTGGCGTTCCCAGGCCCAAGGGGGAGGGGGGGAGGGGGGGGGGGGGCTCATAGGGCCCCCTCTGTAATTCCTTATATTATTTGATCGATCACTTTCATATTTGGCAAACATGTCTAGCAGGTCAAGCTCTACCATTTGCATTCCTTAAACAATTTTTCGGTCACTATAATATGAGGGCGCTATCCACGATTATATGATGAAAAACATAGAAAATGCTCTGAACTCCAACATTACTGAGCTGTTTTCGCCAGATAGACTGATTTATGTAGGCAAATTAAATATTTTAGCATAACTATTCAAGATAACATATTCTAGAAAAAGGATCATGATATTTCTGTGGTACATGTATTTGATTGGTTTTAGGGGTCATTATGTCCACA
>JBAMJV010000787.1:0-47759 GCA_037951105.1 Echinarachnius parma
TGCCACTCATTGCATCAAACAACTATGCCCTTTCTTTTGGCACAGAGCTGAATGCACACGAACGATGGCGCGCGTATTGCTCGTTGTTCGATGCTTTGACGGGCAGTAAGTGCGATTTATCAAGCACTGACTTGGTAAAAATTGACAAAAAAGGCTACCGGACATGATGTTACTCACAGCGCCTTATAAGAAAACCCACACGACAAAAATGACTGTTCTTAGTATCGTTTTCCATTGGAATAGACATCCTATCCAATGGACATAATCATTGTGTTACTAATAAAGTTTTACATGAAGTGTACAAATATATTGAGATTTAAATTTCACTTAGCTCCAGGTATACCTCATCATTAATGTCTGCGCTTAGTTATAATTTCACCTTCACAATGCCTTGGCAGACACAATGGGCCCCTTCACTTGGTATACATGTGTGCTAAATATGAATGTGGTCGATCTAATAATAACGGAATTGAAGAGAGGAACGCAAAAATAGCTTTGGCTATATGATATATGGTTAATTTTAATAATATTTATAAAATCAGGGCCAAATACGAAATTAACGATAAAGAGGCACGTCCATATAATATTTATTATAGCCAGAGATTAGGCAACTTGGAGTGGGTGCAGCCACCCCCCCCCCCCTTCCTCCCTCCCCTACATCGTATACCAAATCTTAGTGTTGTCCTGATGACATGAACTGATGAAGAAGGGGGAGGGGGAGACTGGTGCGCAGGAATAAAATGGCCCCATGCCCCAAAATGATGGCCTGTTTGCATGTTTTTTTGTTGGTGTACGAACGAGGTGAGCACCAACTTTGCAATGGGTACGCCACAAAATCTTGTTAAACATAAAGGAGTTTGAAAAGCAAACAGCACCTTGAGCCGACGCTACTTAGACTCGTGACACAAGTAAATAACGCAAGGCAAGCTGACTCTGAACCCAGTAACCTTGAAACGAAACTGCATTGGGGCGAATCGAACGCGTTACGAATACTATACAACACTAAATGGACGTATTGCACAGGCGTTGTAAGCTAAAGCCCCCACCCCCCTCCCCAGTTATCACAATGTAATGTAAAGGTCAATAATGACAATCAATGCTATATTGATGGTTAATTGATAGATTTGTATTCTCCGTTATAACAAATACTACAAAATATAAATACAAGTACACATTTAAACCAACGGCTGGATAGCCCATTTGTAAGTGTGCCAACATGATATACCTGGTTTTCCATGGGGTCCAGAATTAAGTTACATACAAACAAAGTTATGAAAATGAACGAGAATACAAGCAAATGCATTGACGTAGTCAAATAACATAAACTACTACAAGTAAACCTTTGAGATATCATACAGATACAAGTTGTTAGAAATGTTTTAACATCAAAAGATAAAAAGACAAAGAGAGAAGAAATAACATCTGAGAGAAGACATTCAGAGGATGGAAATGCATTTATACTATTAACTCTGTGAGAGCCAAGCTTGCTTTTTTGTGAGTTAAAATAAACATGAATGCCATAGAGCATTAAAACCACTGGCACTCAATAAGTGTAAAAACATGATTATGCTCCAAATTTACCCTATCGGTTTTGTTGACAAATCTGCCACCCCATGGTTGCGAGAATAAATGAAAAAAAAAACTTAGAACAAACATGGCAACAGCTATAATGCTCCATGCTGTTTGGGTGTAGAAATGGTAGTTACAATAATTTGACATTTACAACAAAATGGACACGTTTTCTGACATTGGGCCCTGGTCCTCTGATGTCATATAATTAGAAATGCAATTAGCCCAAACCTGCAGTTTTTCTTTCTCTTCAAATTGTACACTAACTTAAACCCCAACTTGAATGTGAACTTGCTTAGCGAGGCGTGGTGCGTCATTTATATATATATATATATAGCACCTTAAAATGTTCTTGCAAAGTGATTGGTGGAATTCAGGTCACATGACATTCGTGGAAATGCTCCATTGCACGATTATAACGTCATAATTGTGCAATAGAACTTTCATGTATAAACTAGTGCCCAGAGCTTGCCAGAGCTGGGCCAGGGGTGGTTAAGTGTAAATTCCCCCAAATATCAAATGAAAAGATGGAATGTTCCATTGCAGTCATAGACATTAATTTTTTGTATATCTAGGATGCTCCTTTGCTCTGAGCGGGCCTCCTCATGCTCCCACACAATATTAGCCCTGGTCGTATTGTACTTGTTTGCGAAGTTTTGCGATTATGTCCGCTAGGTGCACGATAGTCGTATAGCAACAAACCTGTCGTGGCTTGAAATTCGGACTACCCTTTTGTATGCCACTCGGACCCACGAAATGTTTGTCTTACTGTGTTCTAATAACACTGTACGACAATCCTACACCATTCGTACGAAAAATGACAAGTCTTAGATGCCAACAGTTTTTTGTCGTACAACAGACCAGGGATATAACAACAACATTTGTCTGACTTCTCTATCAGTTCCTGTTGTGAAAGGTAAATTTCTCTGTGAACACTTTCACAAAATTAACCACGACAGAAAATGTAATATTCGTACAACAGAATCATTGTGGGTTCCATTGTGACCAGAGTTTTAGAAACTTGTGCCTAATCAACCAAAATTTGCTTCAAAGTTATCAAGCAGGGATTGATTATTGTCTTTTTACTAGCTTTATGGACTGGGAATTTCCCCAGAATATCCTGTGGTGATAATATTAATCAAGTGTTATTTTCAATTTTTGTAGATGATGATTGAACTGGGTAAAGTCTATTTGTAAAGGATCAAGCCGGACTTGAGCTAAACTAACACACATACCAATATAGCAATTATTTTGATTATGCATCTTCAACCGAGTGGCTCGAGACAATTTTTTTTTTTTTTTTTTTTTTTGTCTGTTATATTTATTTGTTCAGTATTATTCATGTTTATATAATATAACCATGGAAATGCATGCTTATTCGTATGCAGTAATTGCAAAATGGTTTATTTCTGCCACCCGGTCTACGTTGGGTAAAAATAGTTTTCCTTAGATCAAACACAAAAGTGTATTAGGTATATAATGTATCTGTTTAATGGGCCCAAGTTCAAAATGTATCAATGCCCTAGAATGTATGTTCATACATTGTAAGTACAACATTATACAGTTGTTAAGTGGTGATGGAGGGAAAAGCACGGAATGTTCCACTCCCGAGGGATTTAAAATGCTATTGAGGGAAGAGTAAATAAGTCCTTTTTTCTTCACGAAATAGCATTTTAAATCCCGAGGGGAACATTCCATGATTTTCCCGAAAGCAAAGTGAACAACTGTGTTATCATCTGATTGGCCGGTTAACAGTGCCATGTAACATCCAAAAATGTTACATGGCAGCTGATGTACTGTATTTACTAAGTCAGGTGATAATTGTTATTGCATTTGGTGCTCTCATCCATGGGCAGGCTTCATGGAGACTACTTTAACCCGTTCAGGACGGATTGATTCTGCTATAACATGTATTCCCCATAGACCCAAGCCTGAATATGTTCAAGACCAGTCCTGAACAGATTAAAGTGATCCATGTAAAGTGTCTAACTCCACGAAAATTACTTGGAGCTTCCTCGTTTCTCTTCTGCCGTGTTGTTTAGCTTATGGTAAGAGAAGAATAAAATAGGGTTAGATTTGTTCAAATGTCCCTTCAGTATGAAGATAATTATCATTGAAAATCATCATCTGAAAAGCGTTAGCTAACGCTTTTGGTAAAAAAGTAGAATTGCGCGCCACTTGCTCACGGACTCTGGCCTGCGGGGTAGACGAAACCTTCGGCAGCGCAACCGTTACGAGTCGATGTACCCGACTGCATTGAGCCGAGCACGCACACATTCTGTACCGTCTGTATACACGGGTGCGGATATCGTCAAACGGACGATTATTACTGCGACAAATCTACGGCAGGCCATCAGTATTCGGTGATAAAATATGAACTCAATATTCGTTTTTTTTTCACCAGGTAAACAGTAGTCGTTTTCTTTTAAACTTTCACAAATCTTTCAATTGTATTTTACAATAATATTGATATAGGTTTGAAGTCTCAAATGTCATTTTGTGCAATATCTAACACTTTACATGGTTCACTTTAATTTTATAAGATATTTTGTGTACTAATGGGGATATTTGACATATTTAACGCAATTGTATTTGTGACATTATAACATGCATTCTTCATACAATGTAGCTACAAGCCCAAGTTCTTTTGTTTCGCCCAATTCTAAAAAGGTTAATATAAATTGATTTCACTTTATACCAAGCGAACAAAAAACAAAACCTATTGCATATTTGTTAAGTAAGCTTAAGAATACTGCTTTTCATGGCCCAAATGTGTTTTAAATCGACTCTTCTTTGTAATGAGAGTTACATGTAGTGTAATCATGATTGAAACAAATAGACTTCATTATATTCCATGTTACAGGAACAATTATGTATTAGATAATTAGCAGTAGTACAAATGAAACTGTTTTGGATATGTGTGTGTTTGTGCGTGCGTGTGTGTGTGGTTTGTGTGTGTGCATTTGTGTGAGTGTGTAGGTGTTTTTGTGTATTGTTTTTTGTATTATTAATGTACGGGCCTTGACATGTTCATGTATTTATATGCATGCACAATTTACATACCTTCATGTTCGTAAGGTGCAGATGTACACTGCGTGTATCGTTATTTCATTAGATACACAGTAGAACAAATACAACATCTGAAATAACACTTTATAGCAGTCTTACAATCTACACAAATTTTGGTCAAATCGCTTTGTAATTTAACTTCATCATATGGAGTAATTATATGGTCCTGTATCTATATAATACTTCTGGTCAAAATATGTTTTTATAGAAATATATTACCATTGATTATTCTATAGGTTAATAGTACTTGCATTAATGATAAATTGTCACTGAATTTGTTTTCCAAACTTGTCATATATACTCTGCAAAAAAAGAAACTGGACACTTGTACATGCTGTGTGAACGATATGCTTAAGTAGTTCTGTAATAATTTGTATTCATGAGGTTTGACTTGTGATTATTCATTCAACTACCGCTCTCAGCTAAGAGCAAATCTGCGATCAAAATATACCACAACAAAACATTTATTGATTAATAATTATTCTATAGACGCTTTCAGCCGTAGTCAAGATGTATCCGATTTCGGATAATCAATCGCACATATTTATTAAAACATTATTATTTTCTATCAAATTTTCCCTGTTCATGGCTCATCTCACATATTAACGACTATCCCTTTAAAGTGGAATATATGTAGGCATTGCCCTTCTACCCTATGATCTATGTAACTGATTCTAAGGCGTATAACAAAATTACGAAGGTGGGATATAAATGTATAGTATACAGGTTAAAAAAACAACCTCATACAACTGACATAGTAATATCAATAAGTTATACTCTTAAAAAAAAAACTGTCAGGAAAGTTATTTTTGTAATTCTCCAGGTAGCCTATTTGATACGTCTGCTGCGAAGATTGCCTTATGTCCATTTAATACATTTGTTCCAGGGCCTTCCCATAATACTCAATTTGGAGAGCGGATGTTTTGCCTACTTAATCAACTTATTGAAATAACAAGTACTTTATTATGGTTGTAAATAACTAAATTGAATTAGAACACACTTCTTTGTTAATGGTTGTTAAAGAAATGGTTGTTATTCTCAATACAAAAACGTGGCAATTATACAACATAATATTTTGAATTAACTGATCAGTAAACGGACTCCCCCAAGGATTAGTCATGGCGCCAACGCTCTTCAACATTTACATCAGTGATATGCCCAAGACTGCCGCACGACAGTACGGCTACGCAGACGACCTTGCTCTCTTTCACTCGGACAAAATCTGGTCAAAAGTTGAAGACGTCCTAACATCTGACATGGCCAAGATCGCGAACTACCTAAAGACCTGGAGACTAAAGCTGAGCGCTTCAAAAACAACTGCAACTGCCTTCCACCTCAACACCAAAGAAGCAAACCGCCAGCTCACAGTCAAAGTCAACGGGAACCCACTGCCCTACATCCCCTCCCCAACATACCTTGGAGTAAACAGTAAAGCTAGACAGACAGCTGACCTTCAAACCACACCTAGACTCACTCCGAGCCAAAGTCTCATCTAAAAACAACCTACTCCGCCGCCTTGCGGGCACCACCTGGGGTGCTAAAACTCGATCACAAGCTTCGTACTGGCGCCTTCGCACTAGTCTACAGTGCTGTCTACAGTGCTGCCTGCATGGTGTCGCAGCTCATATACTCCCAAATTGGACACCACCCTAAACATGCTAAACGAAACTATGAGGATCATCACGGGATGCCTCAGACCCACGCCAACTGATCTCTTACCAGTGCTCGCTGGTATCGAACCCCACGCCCTCCGCAGAGAACACTATACTCAACAACTAGTAAACAAGGCCCTCTAAGACCGTACACACCCTCTACACCGCACCACCCAGAACACTCAATCGGGCCGCCAACGCCTACGCTCACGCAGACCGTTCAGTCGCCATGCTGACACCTTGCGGGAAGGTACTCACAACACCCTCATCGCATGGAAGGACAGCTGGCAGCAGACCCCCAGACCCCCTCAATTCACAGTGACCCCAAACACAAAACTGCCACCAGGCGCGGATCTACCCCGAAAGGATTGGGTCACCCTCAACAGGCTCCGCACAGGGATCGGCAGATTTAACGCCAACATGCACCGCTGGGGACTCAGACCTTCTCCGGCTTGCACGTGTAGAGCACCCGAGCAGACTGCCTCCCACATCATTAAAGAGTGCCCAATCCTTCGCCCACCTGGCCACCCAAACCCAGATTTAAACAACTTGGACCCCGATACTGTTAAACGGTTCGCTCATTGATTATAAATTGAGTCGAATTTGGTATGGTTGTGAAGGTAATCTTGTACTTAACAAGCCTCGAGAAATTCAGATTTTTTGAATTTTTAAAAATATTTTTATATCGAAATTGAAAATGAGAAAAATTCACCCTCCAAACCAGGCCCAAATTCACTCGGATCTCGCCGCTTAGGTCGATGACGTGTGACGAGGGGGTGAATTCTCTGCTATATCGCGGTATACATCAGTTTGCGTGCATTATTTTGTTTACAACGTCCATCGCTCGCTCGTTTTGCAACATCGGAAATGAAGAAACAAAAATCTAGAATTGCCCAATGTTAGTGTAAAAGTAGATATTTTACCGTATGAGTGGTTATTTTCCCAAAATTAGAGATTTGTTTGACAAATTGAGAGACGCAAATTGAACGTGCCTCGAAGAAAGAAATGCCCGTCAGTTGAATGATACGAACACGCACTAGAGTTTCAGCGGCACCACTCCGCGAGACAGGCTGTGCTCTATAGCTATACCTAGCTAGCTGCACGCCAACTGCCATGACTGCCTTGTAAGTAATTGCACTTTTAAAATGCTCCGAAAAGGAACGAAAATGCAAGATTATTACGATCACACCTATTCTAGACTATCTCTTATTTTACTTACATGTTTGTAGGGCTTTTAAAACAAAATACGAGAACAATTACCTGCAAAAACAGCTGATAATAGTGCACTTTACGCGAGCTGAATTGAAGCGAGCTACATACACTGCACTAGCCGCTATTATATTGCATGCATTGTCCACCGCATAATACGCGCACGGTCGAGGCTCTCCACGTATCATGCATGCTGCCGGCGAATATGATTCAACTCGCAGACTAGGTGATTTATTTACCTATTTTTACTTTATCAGACATATTAATGAATAAAAGAATAACTTTACAACGAATATAAACTGTTGTTTTATAAGTTCAAACAGTTTAAACCACCACAATTGTATAGAAAATAGTTTAAACAACCACGGAATCCCCGGTATAAAGGGGTATAAATCCGGTATATAATGTGGTAGAAACCGAGGCTTCTGACTGGATAACCCCTCGCTCTACGTCAGTACAACATACCCAGCTATCGGACCCCGCTCGTAGCAGGATTGTGGTTTTGAAGCAGCGTTTAGTATTTTCATTTTTGTTTTAATTTTCGGATGTGCGAGTACTTGGAAAGTGATATTTTCATTTTCTGTATGATTTGAACTTTTTGGAATGATGAAACTTGGCTTATGTTGCTTTTTCTTTGAATAAACACTTTAAATGGCTACAAAACTTGCGTGATGTTGCGTAAAAACTGCGCTGCCTCATACGCAAGAAGAAGAAGAAGTATAATAATTAATTTCAAATTTGAGGCGTGCAAAGTTGTGTGCGCGGACATCGATGCTCCTACCATTATACAATTTCTCCCCTGGTTTAAAGATTTGTTTGTGCAATTAGTAGGAATATTTTTGTTTGTGTATTGCATATCAGTACATTTCCTTGAACAATCTCACTTCTACTACTACTACTACTACTACTACTACTACTACTACTACTACTACTACTACTACTACTACTACTTAACTTTTGTTTTTTCTTTCTGCACCCCATCAAGATCTCTCAGATCATTCAACCAGCAATTACAAACAACTACAAACTATGGGGAACGCTCATTCTCTTTGGCCCCACTCTCTGGAATATACTACTGTATGAAATTCGTTCCTAGGCCAAACTAAACACTTTCAAAGAACAGCTCAAAACTTACTTATTTCGGGAGGCATATTTGTAATTATACATTGTTAGTTAGTTAAAGTTAGTCTTTCCCGTACCAATGTTGGCACATAAGGCGGCGCCTATCTCCGTTTCAATAGCCCTAGGCCACACGTCTACTAAATGTAGCGAAAGTTACAGAAGGGGGCTAGTCCTCTGGTAACTCGTGTGATTAACTTTCCCTTCTCCATTCTATAAATGCCGAGTGTCTGGCTAGAAGGCAGAAGGTACCATTTTTAAAAAGTCTTTGGTATGACCCGGTCTGGGTTCGAACCCGGGACCTCCCGTGCATGAGGCGGACACTCTAACCGCTAAGCCACCGTACTCGGTGCAATTATACATTGTATAACCTTGCTAAATGCTCCCACCTCTTTGTTGCAATGTTGTAATTTGTTGTTAAGTAGCTAAATTATCCTTCTTTTTTAAATTCTATTAAATGTTCGGAGCAACCAATTTCACACTTGCGTCATTCCAATGTAAGCGATGGGTGCTCATTTTCGTTAATGATCATTCAAATTCATCTCTAGCAGTCTCTGGCCTCATTTCGGTCAATCAAATTCGCGCATGGGCAAATAAGTTCATTATAATTTCATTGAAATTATTAAATTAAACATACAGTGGAAATGTCATGGATGTGCAACATCATGGTATACGGTTATTTCGTGCATGGGCAATCAATAAACAAAACATGATGGCAATAAAGATGGTAGAGCTTATGAAAAAAGATAATGATAAAATAAACATCAGATGATGACACAGAAGAAAATGTTATGAAAATAAAGATCAAAAGGATGAACAAAATATCGCATGATGATAAAGTAAAGACATGATGAACGAATAGAGGTAAAACAAAACGAAAGCACAATGTGAATTGTGAAATGAATATAAAATTATTGAACATTGTCAAACAAATCTAAACAAAATGTGACTGATGAATATCGAAAAGTGAAGATTAAAGTATATCTGAAAAGGGAAAGAGATTATAACACGATGAAATGGTCGATACTATAGGTTTTCCCGGTCAATTTCGCTATTTTCTCATGCAATTTCATATCAGCAGCATTAAATTTCACCAAATCCGCGTTTGGATCGACATATCGTCATTCAAATTCGTTTTTAGTCATTCATATTAATTAACGGAGCAACCAATTTCACACTAGCGTCATGCCAATGTAAGCGATTGGTGCTCATTTTCGAATTCGCGCATGGGCAAACAAGTTCATCACATTGGCATTCAAGTAAAAAAAAAGTGCAGTGGACATGTAATGTAACAGCGTGGTACATGTATGATATAGAAAACAAGATGAAAATAAAGATACAAAATGGAAAACAGAAATTATGATACAATAACGATCACATGACAAATAAGAAAATGTGATGAAATAACATTATGAACTCGCATGATGATAAAGTTAAGACAAAAAGATGAACGAATGAATGTACAAATAAGAAAATACAGATTACATAATTGAACATAAAAACAGATCTAAAAAAATGTGACTGAGGAATATCGAAAAGTGAAGATTAAATGTTGAAAAGTATCTAAAAAAAAAAAGGAAAATATAGCCCGATGAAATGGTTGAGACTATGTAAGAAAAAAGGAGAAAAGAAAGTGTGTGCGTGTGTTTATGTAAGCGTAACCAGTTGCGTACGCAGGATTTGTTCAAGAGGGGGGAGGGGGGGGGGTTGTTATTTCTTCAGAAAAATGTTCTGTCAGCGGGGGTGGGGGGGGGGGGGGAGGTAGTCGTAGGAAATGTTCAAAGCCGAGGCCGGAAATTTTCGACATTTTTGAAGCCGAGACCAGGGTTATGCACACTTTTCGAGGCCCGAGACCAGCGATAATGACGGTCGAGACCGGGGGGTTGAACCAACGAACCCCCACCCCCCCCCCCCCTTCCTGGGTACGCCTATATGTTCGTAACTATGTGGTTGTATACATAAATGTATATACAGTATGTTTATTTGTGAATACGTATGGATGTTGTTTGAATGAATCGAATGAACATTTCGAATGAACATTTCTGGAAACTGGTCGCACATTAACGAAATTGAATGCACAAACAAGCGATTGCCAAGCTTACCGTATTAAATTGAATGCCCATTTGTTGAAAATAGCGCCCAATGATGAAATCGAATGGCCATTTGCGAATTTGAAGTTCGCGATTTGACATTTGGGTGCCCATATACGAATGTGGATGCTCGGAATATGAATATGAATGACCAAAGCGACTCATCCACGGCAACTGCACGAAATTGAATGCTCATAAACGAATTTGGGCGCGTAAAGTAGGAAATTGGCCGGGAAAACCTATATGTAAGGAAAAGAACGGTGATGATGATATAAAAAGAACAATCAAAGTCATTGCATGTCATGTCTATTGAACAATTATGTAACCAAACATCATTTCCAAACCTACAATTATCAACCCTTTTGGTGACAATAGGCACACTCACCCGAGGTGTAATTTTGTTAGCCCTACTGACGGTTAGGGAACATATTTATTTGTTCATAAAGGGACAGCAACGTTCTGGTCTAGCGTTATTCTTGTTACTTGTAACTTGTAAGTTATCATTATGAACAAATTAGCTATAATTCAATAACGCGTTGTAGACAAAATATGTTAGTCACAGGGCTGTCTTTAATCAAAAGGCATCACTTAACATTATATATAAGGCGCCCTTCAGACACCTGAATGTGATGTTTTGTTACATAATTGTTCAATAGAGAGATAATTACCATAGCGTTAAAACCGATTCGATATATTAAGTCCAGGATTGATAGATATTTTCTTAAATTATTAAATTAATGCTGGACTTTAACACTTAATACAAGCAAATATATTTATAAAATATTTGGGTGTTTCTCAACAAATCTATACAAATATAGTTGATTTTGGCCCTAAGATTATGTGTTTTTTCTAAATTCTGCAATTAGCGTTTCATTACCTGACAAGAAATTATTTCTTTTATCGACTATTCGATCTCATTTTAGATGCTTCTTGTCATGATTGTCCATCGCTTCCTAGTTATGCAATAAACAGTTTGTCCATAAAATGTACAAAATTAACAAGAGAAATACACTTTAAAAATAGTTTATAGAGTTCTAGTCATAACTGTGTCTAAAATGTATAAAACTACTGAATATTACCAGGAACATGACTTACCAAATTGAATTTTCACAATGCGTGGATCGATGTTATTTCTGGTCTGATGATGTCCCTGTTTGTGTCGCTCTCATTCCTCTATCTGCATCCCCTCAACACGGACTCGTGGTAATCCTGAGCAGTGAGTCTTTTTAGATTACAAACTTCCGTCTTATTCCAATACTTGGATCGAGGTAATTACTGGTCTTTATGTGTCCCTGGCTGTGTCGCTCCTATCCTCTCTCTGCATCCCCTAAATACGGACTTGCGTAACTCCTAAGCTGTGAGCCGGTTCAGTTTACAAACTACTGTGTATCTTATGCCAATGTAATCAAAAAGTGATACTTGATGCTCTCTTTAGGGACAACAGTTTTGAACAATATGAATTAGAACTATGGCTTTAATATGTCCCGAATCATGAGTTACTTCAGATTTTAGAGTACTATCCCAAATCAATATTCTGAATTTTGTTTGTTGAATATTTGTCTGATCAAAATATAAAGGATGTAGTTCTGAAATCGTTACAGGTAAACAGGTTAAAAGTTTTATACTGCATTGTTATTTTGTAAAGAATCGCGCGATCTGGCACTAGAGAGGTTCAAATGCTCTATCCGCGTGTTATTACAGGATGATAATTGTCACCATTTACTGTGACAAGTGTACTCACTATTACTAGGTGACGGATGAAGCATCAAATTATTTTCTTGCAGGGTTGGTGTTGAGCTGAGGTACGGCTTGAAATCCTAGGCATATTCTTCTGTATTTTTTATGTTAAGCTCATGTACGACTAGCGATGCCACGACACTGATAGATCGTTTGAGTTGTGGCAGGACAGGGCGCCAAACCCTGCGAGGCCCTTCGAGGCAAAGCGCTGCGCTCACAACGTCCCAAATCACATCGTAAAAAAAAATGGTAATGGTAATTCTCATATAACGATCGCTTATTATTATAACTGAATAAACAGTTCAGTATCTACCAGCTGACGGACGATGTTTCAAGCAACTGAAAATATAATTTGATATTTCTAAAATATTAATCCCACCAAGAACTTGAGGAAAGAACTGCGAGTGTGGCACAATTATCACAAAGCAATGGAACGAGCTAACGGCATGGGCTACTATTAGCCACATGCAGCCGCCAGAGCCCGCCAAAAGTGCATCCATCCATGACATTCACAATCAAGTCCAGTGCCAACGCAACGCGTCACCAGACTCCCGGATGAAGGGGATTCCCCTTTCATGACTCATCTGCCTTATTATGCGTGTGACCTAGATGATGATAAACACTAGTCTCCTGATTGTAATAATCATATGTTAATACCTAAATCATCATCTTAACCATCATCATCATCATCATCATCATCATCATCATCATCATCATCATAATCATCACCATCATCACGGTCACTATCACCGGCGTCATCATAATTGTGTAAGCACTCAGCATAATCACCAACATCCTCCTACTCCCGATCATCATCATCATCATCATCATCGTCATCATCACTGTAATCATCACTGATCTCATCACCTAACTGATGTATAATCATATTCAAAATCACTATCATCACCTAAACATGGTCAACCTCACCATAATCAGTTACCATAGATGATATTGATGAAATTGTTCCTACTTTTGCCATGTTAATACGTTTACCCATACATTTCATGTGACATATTTCCTTCACTAATATGTAATATCGTAGAGGGGTACATTGCCAGTATAGTAAATTTAAAGAAAACAATATAGTTTACTTGCCATTCAAATAATGAAAACCAAGCCCGTGAGATCGTTAGTAACCAGTGTTATATATATATTAAGAATACAAACGTCTAAAAGGAATTCCCCAAGGCTAAACACACAGCTCAAACGGTTGAGTTTTTGTATAGAGGGCGCTACACACAATATTTAGTGTGAGATAATAACAAACTAAGAATCAAATTCGAAGGAGCATACAATTTTAATTACAGAATAAACTCTTTTTGATTAAAATCTGTTCAGAAATGGCTGGAATATTCATACACATAACCATTTGTAATACTTGTGGGTCCCATAATTATTAGATAATTTTAAACTAGCCGTTAAAAATATTTAAACAATGCTTCCACTTAAAAAAAAGTTACAATAGATTGTTTTAAATAGTTGTTGATTATCTCTCTATGTAATACATATTTCAACAAAACGTCAAATGCACAATATTTCATTTAAAACGGTTTAAACCGATGAGGGTTTAGAAAGTGCCCTCTTGAGTTTTATTGGCTATTTTTGAATGATAACAGGCTTTTTACTTAGTCATTAGAATTGTTATTCCTTTCGAGCATGGTGGAGTTATAGCTATCAGTGTGTAATGTAATGGTGCATGTTTTGGTTACTAAAATTCAGTTTGACCAAAACTGTACTCTCTTTACCAGAATTCAACTATCCCTTTTAAAACAAAAGTCGCAAACAAGGTAAAACGGACGACAGATGAAGAAGAAAATAATATTGTAATGCCATTCTTTTGTTGTGTTTTCGGGGGAGGGGGGGGGGGGGGATTTCCAAGTGCTTCTGACTCTTGCCGACTGTTATAGGCATCGGACATAAATACCCTTCCTAGGCCTCAACTCAAACATTCAAACATGATCCTAATCGTCAACATGGTCCTTTACATTATCATCAATATCATCATTATGTCGACCGTAAGTACTATGCCTCATAAAACGGAACAAAGTTATCCTTCCCCTCTACTCAAACATCTAAACATTATCGTTTACATCATCATCATAACCCTCAACACACTCGTCATCATATACACCATCATCTCCATGTCGACCGTTTGTACAAGGCCTCAGAAAACGGGACAAGGATATCCTTCCCCTCTAGTCAAACATCTAAACATTATCGTTTTCATCATCATCATCATAACCAACAACACACTCGTCATCATCTACATCATCATCTTCATCATAACCAACAACACACTCGTCATCATATTATACACCATCATCTCCATGTCGACCGTTTGTACAAGGCCTCAAAAAACGGGACAAGGATATCCTTCCCCTCTAGTCAAACATCTAAACATTATCGTTTTCATCATCATCATCATAACCAACAACACACTCGTCATCATCTACATCATCATCATCTTCATCATAACCAACAACACACTCGTCATCATCTACATCATCATCTTCATGCTATTTGTTATTTGTTATATCTTCTCCACAACCATCAGCATGATTCACCTTCTCTCTGTATTACCGCCTTCGTGCTCTTCTTCTCATTCTTATTGCGAATAATAAAACAATACTTTTTGCCTTATGTCGCGAACTTTATTTACAAATTGTAAAATTGCTTTAAAAAAGATTATTTGTATTATAAATTATCAAATCGGTGTGGCCTTGATTGTTCCTTTATGAAAATGTACAGTTACATAAATTGTTTAACCAAACTGCCAAATGGGTATTAGTGCACAGAGCAAACCAATGGACAAAGCTTCTGAATCATTGAAAATGTTCATATCTTTTTGTTTCACATATTGATAACAAATTATTCATATTACAAAATAGCATTAACCAAAACTAAATCCAAACCTTTGTATCTAATAACAATGTTGTACGGATCTGATAAGAAAAATAATTGTCTTAATATTTTGTTATTGAATATTATATCGAAATGTATGTATTTGCAATGTTTTTTTTACTTTAATGAAAAGACTCTATGTGCCTAAAGTATGTCATTGAAATATGTATGTTTAAAATTAATACTTCATTCTTCTACATTCCGACTATTATGATTAAAACATCCAAGTAATTGTATTACAATAATAATCACGTTCTTCTTCAACATAGAGACATTGTAATATTCATGGTTATGATGGGTCGTTCTGCCATATCATACATACAAAGAGATGATCCATCTGCCGGTCATGGTATGCTGTAAAATCATACTTGTCAAACTGTTAAAACATATACAAACCGCTACCCAATCGACTGCGAAATAGGTCAATTTTCCCAAACATGCAAAAATTACAGCACAATAACAGTTTGGGGTAGGTTATCGAACATATTTATATTGGCCAAGCGAATTGATCAATATTGTTGAACTAGTACAACCAAAAATGGGTTTGTGTGGAAAATGCTAACCTTGATATCGTTAAATGAGCAAATATCGGTAAACATTCAATTTACTTTGTCATCGTTATGTGTGGGGCGTTTCCCAATACTGTCATTTGGCTTTAAACAGCTCACTTAAAGGGACAGTCCCTCTTTTACAAAACGTCTGACCAGTTTCCAGTTGAAGGATGGGGATGAATGAAACACACACACAAAAATCAGATCGAACAACCCTATAATTTGGATTCTACGAATGAAAAACGAATGCATCCCTCCATCAGACTATATATCGGTCAATAAAAGAGTTTAACTGATTTAGCATAATATTACAACTATATTGTACTTATTCTTGTAAAGGTATTGTGAAGCCGACATTTGTAAAGGTATGTCACAGAAACAAAATCTCAAAAATGAAGAATATGTTATTACATGTAGTCAGTTTAAGCGAGGTTTGGTTATTTTGCCTAGTGTGCGGTCATGCTATTTTGTTTGTGTGCGGGTCACGTAGCTAGCGCGGGTTAGGGAGGGGTCACGCATAGCGTTGTGGTACTTCGCGTAATTCGTGTACTTCCTCACTGGGTGAATATACATATAATGCACAATTAAATGTTGGACGACGGTTTATTAGTTTTAGGTCTATAACTCCACGAAAAAGAGATTTCAAGCCCTAATTTTTTCAGGGATGCTATTAAATGACATTTTCTTTCAGATAAGACAATAACCTCGCAACTTTTGAAATTTGGCTTGCAAAAGAGAGAATGTCCTTGTACTCTGAATTAGTTTATAGATTTGACATTTTTCTCCATGTCTCTCAACTGTGTTTGAAATGGAAATAATTAGTTACTTTGCTGAATAAATTGAGCGTTCAACATATAATTTTAACTTAAAGGGATAGTTGAGTTCTGGTAAGGAGAGTACAGTTTTAGTGAAACTGAATTTTAGTAACCAAAACCTGCATCATTACATTACAAACTAATAGTTATAACTAGAAAGGAACACAAAATTACAAATGACGTAGTAAAGATCATGTTATCATTCAAAAAGAGCCGTTAAAACGTAATAAAATATTGTGCATGTGATGCTTTGTTGAAATAGTGATTAGATAGAGAAATAACCAACAACTATTTAAATACCTATTTTGTAACTTTTTGAAAAGAGGAAGCATTTTTTAAAATTTTTAACGGCTGGTTCAAAATTCTCTAATAAACCCGGGGCCCCGGGTTTATTACAAATTGTTATATTTATGGATATTTCAGCCGTTTCTGAACCGATTTTGATCAAACAAAGATGATTTTATTGTTTAAATATTATGCTCTTTCAAATTTTACACTCAGTTTTTCATTACCTCACAAACCAATTAAGTAGTCTAGCGCCCTCTCTACCAAAACTCAACTTTCCCTTTAAATAGCACATATATACAAACATTCATATTAAACAAACTTTACATGTTTCAATTGAAATGTAAGATACAATTATATGACTATTAAATGTAAATTTAACTTTATTTAGGGCTACAATTATAAACATGAATATACATCATTATGCGATAAGGCTAGGTAGAAATATACAAACAAGCTTCAGCAGGATGTATGAACACATATTCACCCCAAAAATCCAACATTGTCATCAATAGAATATAGTTAAAGTGATCCAAGTAGAGTGCCTAACTCCACGACAATTACTTGGAGCTTCCTCGTTTCTCTTCTGCCGTGTTCTTTAGCTTATGGTAAGAGAAGAATAAAATAGGGTTAGATTTGTTAAAATGTTCCTTTAGTATGAAGATAATTATCATTGAAAATCATCATCTCAAAAGCGTTGCCCAACGCTTTTGGTAAAAAGTACAATTTCCGTAGCTGAACACGTCCGGCCGGCGCGCCACGCGATCGATGAACCCGACTGTTGAGCCGAGCGCGCGCAAATTCTGTACCGTCTGTATACACGGGTGCGGATATCGTCAAACGGACGATTATTACTGCGACAAATCTACGGCAGGCCACCAGTATTCGGTGATAAAATATGAAGTCAATATTCGTTTTTTCACTAGGTAAACAGTGGTCGTTTTCTTTCAAACTTTCACAAATCTTTCAATTGTATTTTACAATGATATTGATATAGGATTGAAGTCTCAAATGTAATTTTGTGCATTATCTGACACTTTACAGGGATCACTTTAAACAATTTTTCGGATGTGGCAAAACACCGAAATAAAAACGAATTCTAGTCATGATCGATATGAATTATGTAAGATAAATGATATATCAAGAGTTATTACGTGTAAGTACATGTATTTACAATGTTGGCTTGTTTTCTGGTATAATAATAATCAAATGACCAACATTCAATATGGAAGAGAGTATAATTATTAACATTATGTACACTTTAATGTATTGTGAAGACAAGAAAGAAAGAAAAAAAAATTCATCAACAATGGTTCACACATAAAATAGACTAGTTTACCAGATATACATTACGAATTAGGTATAAGCGTATATGCTAACAAGGAATATTAAATTAAACACTCGCATATTATCAATGTATCAACAAAACCGTTTTATTCCGATGTACACATGGAAATTGCCATAATATTGGCTAGGTATTGCCTTTTTGAATTTTCACAAATAGTTGTTCATCATTTTATATTTTTTTGATAATAATTACAGCCTATTTATATAACTAATAACTCGATATCGGACTTAAGTGTTAAGGTTTTATTTGTTATCATTTAACAAATTACTTTGACTAATATTCAATTACTTAAATATCATGTTGACACTTTACTCGTTACTAGTTTATTCATTGCAAATCATCGCAGGCTACTATCAACTATTTTAATGTTATACGGGATTTTAGAATATTTGTGTGTCTAAATAATTATATCATGTAACAAATGTTTAATTATCGTTTGATCTGATCATATCATGATAAAAACTTGCCTATTTATCAGGCTGCTCGCTGCGACTTATTACAAGCTGCCGTCTCCTATTCTACAATTGTATACAGGATCTTAGAACATACTACGTGTGTCACAATATATCATAATTATAACATAACGATATCCTCCTACTCACCGGGATGAGCAACTTAACCCGACCCAAATAGTGTGGAAACTCAACTTTTATCGAGGAAAAACTATAAGTGATTTATTATAAGTATCACTTTTGGTTCAGTGTCACTGCATTGCATGAGTATTTTCCTTCAAAAGAATACAATATATGTATTTTAATTAACATTAGAATATATACGCAGTACGCTTGAGCGGTCAGAATTGAAATATTGCAAAACGGAAAATGCGCTTCTTGTTCGTTAAACATGTTTAACCTAATACTATTCGTGTGGTTTGCGGTTGCACCATGTAAGAGGGGTGGATTGGTGAACACTGAAAATGACTTATCGATTATTTCTAGGATAGTCCTAAAAAGGACTGTGGTAGTCTTAGAAAGGGCTTTTGGTAGTCCTAAAAAGGACTGTTGGTAGTCCTAGAAAGTACGGTTGAGATAGTCCTGAATAAGAGTGTTGGTATTGTGAGTATTATAGGGGATCACCAGGCAAAGAACAACACATTATTATATGTTTTGGAACCGTTTTGTGATATCAAATAGATACCCAACATTTTGCAAAGGGTTGTGTAATTCATAAACAAAGCAATTAATTTCCACCACTTACGGAACCACTGCTATTTCCTGGTTCCATACGGGCCAACCATTTTCGAGTGCGCCAATGCTATACACGCGTACGTTTGTAGACAATAGATTCCCGGGCGATTCGTTCGCTCTGCACACACATCGCAATTCACGGAACGCATCGCAGTCTCGCAATTCAGACCGCATGAGCGCATGCTTTAGAATGGTGATGCGTTTCCAATTATTTTATTTTCTTCTGGAAACATATTTTTGTGAACTTGTTGATGGAATGGAATACTAAAGGTGTTACCTTTCTTTAATAAGAATATTATTTTTGGGTGGTTGTACCCTTTAAAGCGATAGTTGAGTTATGGTATAGAGAGTACAGTTTTAGTCAAACTGAATTTTAGTATCCAAAACCTGCACCATTACATTTCAAACTAATAGTTATAACTCCACCATGCTCAAAAGGAATAAAAAAAACGACTAAGTAAAAATTCTGTTATCATAAAAAAAAACGAATTTGTTTAAACCATTTTTATATGAAATATTGTGCATGTGATGTTTTGTTGAAATAGTGATTAGATAGAGATAATCAACAACTATCTAAAATCCTCTTGAACATTTTTTTAAAGAGGAACGAATTTCAACGGCTGGTTCCAAATTATCGAATACTTGTGGGGCCCTATGACAAATGTGAATGTTAATGGATACTTCAGCCTTTTCTGAACCGATTTTGATCAAATAAAGTTTATTCTGCCATTAATATTGTATTAAAATTTCATTATCTCACAGCAACAAAAAAAATTGTGTAGCGCCTTCTCTACCAAAACTCAAGTAGCTCTTTAACCTAGCATTTTATTTGAAATGAATATACCATGGTTAGGTCAAGGATAAGTTGATTGGCGTATAGTATACGAGTTTATGTTCTTATACTGGAATATGAGCGCCTAAGAAAAAAAGAAAAAAATTATTTATTTAAGATGAAGTCCATACGTATGCTCTGAGCTATTCCGCTACTTAAAAGTTAGTCAGAATTCAAAATGTAATTTTAAATTCGATGCAGAAGTATAACATGTACACAACAAATCACTAACTTGGCTATCACTAACTTCACCGTTAAAAGGACTACCGAATGTATGCCTAAAGCAGCATAAATAAATGTACGACAACATTTTGACATTAGTTATAACGCTGTTTGTATAACAATCTCATTCATTTCTAACCCACTAAATATCAGATGAACATAAAGACATAGGCCTAACCTTGGCTATTCGTAATGCATTATCCGAATGCAAACTGGTAAATAGAAACACTATGCAGCTATTTTCTGCTTCAATATAAACATAATGTATGCAATACTAATTGGAGTATTCAAAATTATCACTACAATGGCTTTCTTTACCATCCAGTATAATCTTGCTGAAAACGTGGCTTACTCTTATTACAATTTTCTAATTTACATTCAGGATTGCATCAAATACAATGGCGGGTCAAAACATACCAAAGTATGCTGCACTTATTCTGGACTTGTTTAATGATGCATACTTATATCCATCTCAATAGTAATGATAATACTGCAAAATAACCAGATGTGCTTTCCTGGTGCATACCATGCCTCATATACACATCTTACTCATGAAATACACAATTAATGTAGATTGGTGAATCCCCACAACTGACTTTAAAGGGACTGAGTAACATTGTACAAATCATTAACACTTAATCGGAACTCCGGTAATTTTCTCATACCTTGTCATATTCATTACCAATAAAAGTACGGGACAGGTTTGAGATTTTCAAATTTCTGTTTCGTTGTACTATTGCTCAGATACGAAATGTTCTACTTGATAATTTCAGCCATGTACAAAGTAAGTACAATGCGTTAATGAATATCACTTTGCATTTTTCCTCATATCTCAGCCAAACAACATCCAATTAACATACATGTTCACGCATTACTTTGTGGACTTCTAATTTAATTAATCACTAATCACGTTTTGCAATTTCCAACAAAGTTACTACATCTCGTTAAATAAAATCCAAGTGCATCATGCGCGATGCAAGTCGCATTATCAATATCATGGCCCAATTTTCTCCTTTTGGTAGGTATTTCCTGGTATGTACAAGACAGACTTCTTCTTCTTTTTCTAGGATGTGTATATTTACCATTTTAGTCATGTGACCTGTCACCTGGTACCTGCATTTCATTAGTGTCATGACTTCCTGTGCCACCTGCACTGAAAGAACGCTGACTTTTCACTGAGAACTCTGGACCATGTTCATGAACCAGACTGCCATCCAACAATCCGTATTGGAACTGGATTTGTTTTGTTGTCTATGCACATCGTGACATGAGTGCTGAGTTTGAGTGTGGTTAAGGAACCGAGCTTGGTGACTACAAACTGAAATGTCTCGTTCTGAAGATGGGAGACTAGAATAGGCTTTACTACTTGGGTCCACCCGTCTACCAGCTTCCGTGTCAGTGTGGTCACTGGTGTCCGTTGACAGAGGCGGATCTAGCTAAGGGGGGGGGGGGGGGGGTGACCCAATGACGATACGGATACTGTGTGGGTCTGAACACATGTTGGCGTTTTCTATGCACATCACATTTTCACTTGGCAGCCCAAGGGGGGGGGGGGGGGTTAAACCCCCTTAAACCCCCCGTATATCCGCCACTGGTTGACAGCTCACCACCTTCAGTGTCAGTGTCGCTACTGTTGTCTGCTGAAAGCTCAACACCTTCCAAGTCAGTGTCGCTACTGTTGGTTGTTGACAGCTCATCAGTTTCTTGGTCAGTGTGATCACTGGTGTCTGTTGACAGCTTACCACCTTTCGTGCCAGCGTGGATACTGTTGTCTTGATGATTCATTCGGTGTTACCCTGTAAAGAGAAAATGTACATTTTTAATTAATAATAATGCAACATTGTCACTTACTAGTATTTTATTTCAGACAGAGCAAATAATGTCACAGTTTGATAAGGGGTGTGTTATATTATAGTGTTATTGCCTAGTTAAACTGCAGTGTCATATTACACTTTTCAATGTTTTGGGGGCAATGCAACTATGTTCAAGACAGCTTCAATGATATTAGTGTTATGTCATGTTTGTAGTGATTAATTATTTAATCTGAGGTACATGTTACTTAGTGATAACGTTATGATAATATGAGCAACAAGATTCAATGAAGGAGTATTTACAATAGGATATATTCAGGAAATTAGCAAAACATAAGTTCTCGCTAAATTCCACAATATAATTCACAGCGTAATAGATCACGCGCATATCAAACGGTACTCAGGACCTTCTAAGTCCAATTAGGGATATTGTACCTAAGTATCGAATTTATCTTTGTGGGCGACGATTGTTTCGGAGCGGGTTGTGATATTTGTATTGTCCATGGTGTTCACGTATGTTTATTATTGTGTTTGGTTAACAAATTAGAATAATGTCCCATTATGTGAAATATACATTAACTAAGTTATGTCGTCGCCAACATTTACTTAATTTGGCTTGTGGATGGAGCAGGGGTGGTAATACCTGAAATCAGATATCTACTAGACGCGTACAGCAAAAACAAAAGGTCATACATATTTCACTATTTCATATTAAATTAATACATGTACACATCTTCACCATGTCTAGAAGATAACAAATTTATATATATATTGGCAAGTCCAAGCTATTTTGTAGGCATAACGCGTGGGACATCAGAGCCAAAAAGAGTGCTTACTCTTATAAGAAATATTGAAACACCAATTTGTTTTACATTTGAGATACTTTGGAGCAAACTAAGTTTATCAAATGCCAAACAAAAATTGAAATCCTCCATGCATAAATAATGTATGCAACTTTATGCTAGCGTCACGCGTGGGACCAGAAAAAGTTGGTATTTTTAAACTTTGACTTTGAATGTGAATTCCTCTGAATTTATATACAATTTCAAAACATATTTGGTATGGGCTTAATGTGCATCTTGTGCTCTACCAATATATGAAATTTCATCATCTCGAAACTAAGAGTTTCACATAGGGTCGATTTGAAGAAAAAAAAATTGCATTGTCACGCGTGGGACATGCAACGCGTGGGACATTTTTCTGCCATGCGTTTTACATAGGCCCGCCACCAAATGTGACCTGATTATAGATATTTCAAGTAATTGAGCGTGGAAAATGCTCATTTTTTGCAAAAGTGTTCCTCATGTCATTTCTTAACAATATTTTTTTTTTTAAGTTGCAAAACCTAATTTGTTCCTTATGTATTTCTTTGTTTTGGGAAATTCTTATGTATTTCTTTGTTTTTCAACTTCCATTTTTATATCTTTTTTTTTATGAAATCAATTATTCACCATTGTCAAATAGTTATTGGCCTAGTAGTGATTAAAATGAGAAATAATTGAGTTTTATAAATTGATGAAAAAACACTATTTTCCATAGGATTTGTACATAAATCACAAAATCATGCAATTTCTGGAATGACTTCCACTTCTAAAAAGTCATGTGACTTTGTGAGGGTATAGTTGTTCGTCATAAATTTGTTCTTAAAAGTTGTGCAAGACTTCAGAGAAAATACTTGTAAAGTTGCGGGCAAATATCTTTGTGCGTTGCGAAATTATCTTGTATTTGCCAATTGGCCAAAACAAGATTTTTAAAAACCCATTGCTTTACTGTACAGATTGTCCCACGCGTTACAAAATGTCCCACGCGTGACAAAATCTAATTGTAGAATTATGCTAATAAGGTAAATGTCATTAACTTTTGTTGCTATGTTATGGATGTCCCCCAAGGTAAATTAGAACTTTGTAGAGTTTCAGAAAAATAAACCTCTCGATTAAGGAGAAATAAAAACAATAGGATGTAAAAATGTAACGCGTGGGACATGCTAATTTTGGAACGCATCTAATTTGCATATTAATTGAGATAACAAGCTGAAAATCATAATCCAACTACCTTCTTGTAATGACTTCAGGTCAAGTCAGTAATAAATAAAGAATTATTACAAGTATTTTAAATATAATTAGATTTGTCTTTAATTCAGATGTCCCACGCGTTATGCTGATTTACATATTATGCAAATATATTTGATTATTACTACTTATTGGAGATACGCTTTAAATTTTTGTTTTCAAATTATTAAATTTCAATATGTTAGCTTTAAAATGACATCAAGTGTCACTTGATTAGGTGAAGATGACAATTCACCCCCTTGGGACAAATTACCTTGGACTTGCATGTATGTATAAATTATGTAACATCAAATATTGATATTCCGATTATCTTGCATGATACTCTAGAGAGACGTTCTGAACAGGTTACATGTTACTAGGGTGTTTCAAATTAAATCCAATAGCAGTTTAACCCGCTCTCCATGATATTATTGGAAATCCAGTATGTACTGAAATAGGTATATGGAGTAGACTATTGATTCAGTATAGTATGTGTATATTGAATCTGGTATTGTAATGATTTTGGAGACGTAAAATAATATCAAAATATTCTGAAACATGTTCATCACCTAAAAATTTGAAATTGCTTGCTGAAATATTAATTCATATTCAAATTCCCTGTTCCAGATAATAATGACATTGTGTGCGCTATCACCATTTTAATTTTTACCCTTTATCTGTACTCATATTTATTGTAAATTATTATAAAGTGGAATATAATTTATCTAGATATTACTGATGATAATATTTGAATACTAAATCCTACCTGATATTCAAACCCTGCCTCACTGCTCGCAGGAATGTGCGTATCTGAGTGTAGTTGACCTCATTGAAATTGAAATCACCCTTGGAGATATGAGGCAAGCAGGCCTGTCAAGAAAGGTCACATAAGTACACGATTATATTATATTAGTATATGATGTGTGATAATCACAAATCAGATAATGATATGTTTACCCCTCTGGTGCCGGATGAGCAAACTTGCATCACATTTTTTTTCTTCATAATTGTTATTCAGTTAGTTCATTTTATTTCGCATCTTTTAAAAAAAAATACAATAGAATATTCAGCAACATAATTTATCCTTTGATGACATGAAATATGGGGAACTTGAAAGCAGGGCTATCAGGTAAAGACAAATTAACACGAAAACTGTTGATATGATCACTCATCATACGTGTATGTTTTGTTACTCCTCTAATGCAAAAACTATTGTGGGCCATACGATGATAAAATACTAACTGTTAAACATTAAAAGGATAGTTGAGTTCTGGTAAAGAGAGTACAGTTTTGGTCAAACTGAGTTTTAGTAACCAAAACTTGCACCTTTACATTACAAACTAATAGTTACATTATATTTCCACCATACTCGAAAGGAATGAAAAATTACATATGACTAAGCAAAAAGCCTGTTATCATAAAAAAAGAGCCTTTAAAACTCTCTAAAATCTCATTGGTTTCTACCATTTAAAATAAAATATTGTGCATGTGGGCAATTCCACGGTAACGGAAGGACATTCAGACGTAATTTTTGAAATTTAATCAAATAATTCCAGGATCCTGCTTATGATTCATCATTGTAAATAACATTTCTGAGACTCTTGGTGGGACACCTTTGATATCCTATTTGTGTTTGTTTTTTTGTTACATTACGTTTATTAGATATGGACACTAATGAGGCCGGTAACGGAAGGACGGCAAAATGGACATGGATTTTCAAGTTCTTTAGTTATGATCCAATCTCTGTGAAGTTTAACATGCTATCATGTTTTATTGGCTCATAGTCCATTCCCTAATGTTCAAAGAGTATTACAACATTTACAGAGTTTTTGATTCATTAAAAATATACTTTAGGGCTCTCAAAAAAATTTAAAAATTTATAGAAAAATAATAGAAAGGAATGCAAAAAATGAAGAAAATCTAGAAATAGGCACTGTGTAGTCTCATGTGTATGGGTTCATGTATGGTGTCTGTTTCTCCAATCAGGAGACGCCCAATATTTTCTTAATCATGTAAACTGAAAGATATTATTATGTGATCATGATTTATGAAAAAATTATCCAGAAAAAATAAACAAGATCAGAAATAATCCTCATTTGATTTTTCCACTTTTTGCTCATTTGGCGTGGAATTGCCCTGTGATGTTCTGTTGAAATAGTGATTAGGTAGAGAGGTAATCAACAACTATTTAAAAACCTCTTTTGTACATTTTTTAAAAGAGGAAGCATTACAAAAAAAAATGGAACGGCTGGTTAAAAAATATCGAATAATTGTGGGGCCCTACAATTATTACAAATGGTTATGTTTATGGATATTTCAGTCATTTCTGAACCGATGTTCATCAAATAAACTTTATTCTGTCTTAAAATTGTATGCTCTTTCAAATTTGACACTCACTTTTTCATTATCTCACAAAAAGAATATTTTGTTTGTAGCGCCCTCTATACCTAAACTCAACTATCCCTTTAATACCTTGGACGATATAAAGAAGAACGCCATAGACATAGAGAAATGTAAACTTCCAATTTCATTCAGGACATGTTTTTGTTTTGCCATGATATTACAGATTAGAGGGTACGGCTTTTTATACTTTAAAGGAATCTAGTAACATTGTCCAAATCCACAAAACTTACTTAAAACTCCAGTGGTTCTCTCATACCTTGATGTATTAGTATAACAAATAGACATATGTAACAGGTTTTTATTTTTTCGAATTTTCCTTTCGTTAAAAATATATATTTGGAGTTAATCGTTCGGACTTTCAATTATCCACTAGAATGTTACAACTATACACAAAGTCAGTGGAATGAGTATTAAGCAAATGTCACTTGGCATTTTCACTCATACCTCGGCCATATAACATCCATTTTACGTGGAATTTTCTGATTATATAGTGGACATATCAGATCATTCATCACAAGAGACTGAACATGGGATATCATTAGATAAGACATACTTCATGATTAATTAGGGAAGGCCGGAAAGGTGTGACAAAGTATTTACATGAAAACACGAGAAATAAAACGTATTTAGTTGCAGAAAATAGACTGTATTAGATGATTTAAAGGCTTGACTTTCAAAACATGGCAAGGCCCCATTGACCATTCTAGAGGATTGGCATATCACAACTAAAACTCGATAGATCTTCGACTGCGTCCAGTCAAAAGGAATGCCTCCATCATTGCGTGATTTTGCAACAAGCCCAAATTTACCTGCACTGAATAATTGTTTTAATTCAAGTTTGATTTATAATCGGTCGACCGATTACAAGCTATTTGTTTATATCAGACCCTTTGACCTTTTACTGACTGCATTGCTGACTAAATGTGGGATCACAAAATTTATTCCAATCGGATATATTTATGGATATTTCCGCCCTTTCTGAACCGATTTTGATCAAATAAAGTTTGTTCTATCATTAAAATTACACGTTTGTTCAAATGTAACACTTGATGATTCATTACCTCACAAAAAAAGTATCTTGAAGCGCCCTCTATACCAAAACTGAACTATCCCTCTAAAGCTTCAAGTATACATAAAAAGATGTTAACATAATCACCAACAACACGAAACATGACAAAGAAGAATAGGTGATTTCAGTAGAATAATAATAATGTCATTAAAAATATATTCAAAACAAAGATTGGCAAGTCAAAAATTAAATCATATTGAAATAATATTGATAGACAAGATGGGTACATATAAATACAATATATAATACACAATACAACTTGTTCAAATAAATTATTTTGGGTTCAAGTTTTTCTAAAGTTATTATAAACTTAAATGTTTAATTCCTTCTTCTATATTATTCCGAATATTAACACCATGAAACCTTATAGACTGTGTTTGTGCAAAGGTTGTTCTAAACAAATGAGGACGATAGTTATCCTTTTGTCTAATATTTATCGTATGTAAATTATACTGTCAAAAACAACATCTACAAATATTTTAGGAATCAAATAATGATGCATTTCGAAAATAAAAATGGCTGTTTTTAAAGATGATTAATTATGGTTGAAAATGTCTTTAATTCAATAAATAATGGGTCACAATGAGCCATGTAATGGGTACCAGAACAAAATTTGAATGATATGGTTCTGCAATATCTGTATTTTCTTCAAGCAAAATTTGCTAGTCGTTGACTCAACCTCTTAACTCAACCCATCACAGCAATTAAGACGCTTTCAATGTGCGCAGAATTCTTTTTTTAATAAATAAAATAAATCGAATGTGTACATCTTGACAGTTTGAAACTGCTGAAACACAACAGCTTTCATTAGGCTGCTAGGTGCTGGGGTGTCATTCGGTCGAAAACTATTTTCTGCCCCCACCCCCGTCTTCAAATTATGGGCATGCCAATGTTGGGCTTTTAGCTCTCTAGCCTCCCCCCCCCCCCCCCCCCTCAACCCCCCAATCGCTAAAACGGATCGACGCCTCTGACTTCAACATGTGAAAATGTAGCGCAATCTATGTTCGAGTGCTTCCACCGTAGTTTTTTTTAGTGTAAACTAGTTGCCTAAGAATGTAAACTGCGTTTGTAGAATTGAAATGTTACAAGTCTCTAGGGAATCTAGGTTTCATTTAGCATGTTTATATTTCAATTAGGTTTAACGGATAGTACATTTCAGGTCAAACATAATTTTAGTAACTAACACTTGTCATTTATCATTAAAAACTAACAGTTATAATTCAATGATGCTTGAATGGTAGAAAAACACATATAAACGGCTATTAAAGTTTCAGCTGATAACACAAAAAGGCGCCGTTTAGACACCTCAAGTTTCAACCATTTTTAAAATCAAAATATGTGAGTGTAATGTTCGATAAAGTAATTATTAAATAACAGAGATCATTCAAAACAATTTTTATAACAATTTGGGTATATTTCTCAGACATGAAGAAGATGTATAAACATCTTATTATATTATTTAATAAAAGTTGGTCCCCAAAATTTATTACAATCAGATATTTGTAGATATTTCAGACGTTTCTAACCCGATTTCGATCAAACAAAAGTTTACTCATAAAAATGATGTGCTTTTTCAATTTTTGCACTAGGTTTTTCATTACCTCACAAGAAATTAGTTCTTGAAGCGCCCAATAAACCAAAACCGAACTACCCCTTTTAACCCCTTTACCACGCCATTTGATATACTGCTTCAATAGCTATATACGAGATTATTTTACGGACGGGTCGAATTACCGAATTGGGAGGGCACGAAAGAACCGATCGATATCTGGTTGACCATGGCATTGTATTAGCTTGTATGCAACCTAGCGTGAGTTCGCTGGTCAAGTAGTACACACAATAGAGGCGATCGATTTGCATGGCATAGACTCGGCGAAGTGAAAATCTGTGCAAATTCTAGGAACTGGCTTGCATGCGTTTGTATACGAATATCCTGAAAGTAGACTTGTGTATTACCATGATAACATTGTAATAAACACTAATCACGCAACTAGAGTCTGAAACTTGATATACATGTAGCCAAGGGTTCAATCTGTGTATTCAGCAAAATAATATTGTACTTACAAGATGCATACATGTATGTTTATGCAATTAATATAGCCCTTGCTCGGAACCGAAAAATCTCGGTTCCCGTATATGAGTAGGCGCATCGGGGACCGAGAATTATCGGTCCCCGTAGAGAACGGGTTAACAACTACATACACAAGAACATTCACTCGCCAGTCAATTATGCACAACTAGTATTCACCAAGTCAGTATCTATTTTTTCCATTTTACAAGTTTTACCTGTGGAGATGATTTATGCTGTACGCTCGCAAAGAAAGATTCTGTTAACAATTTTTTATTGGAGTAGTGTCCCATGATGAGGTTGACCAGGTGTGGCATTGTACAGATCCAAACTGCTAGATGTCCAGATGATAACATGTTGAGCTCAATATCACACACTTTGAGAGATTGGATCTGTGGGGACGGGAATAACACTCAATCAAACAATTGACTCCGGGTATGTCAGGTTTGACGAGCCACACAGCCTTGTTGCCAGGGCTTCGTATAAATGATTATTCCAAAGTAATACGTCTCAAACTGATAGACTGAGCCTGCATGAGATGCCATTTGAGAAGACACACATGATGGTTAATTGTGGAAAAGGTCCCAAAGAAATCCGAGGTACTTTCGTATACCATGCACTACAATATGCAGCAAGTAGGTTTGTCAAGAAATGATTCAAAACGATCGAATCTAAGGACAAGTGTTACATAATTCGCATGCAACCCGAGTTTTGTACATATAAATTCATCTATACCTTTTTTTTTTTTTTTCGAACCACACTTTTGTTTATAAATATGGTGAGTGTTCTTCCAAACAAGCATAACGTTGCTGGGTCATATGTGTTGACATCTTCAAGTATATACAATTGCCTTTAATGAAGTAATATCTATTATGTACAAATGTAATGTAAAAACCTCAGTGATAGTAATCTAATGGAGTAGTAATCTTGTTGTAATCTACAAATGGCAAAGACAATCCCTTACACAGACCAAACGCTCATCCCTTGTATTCCTCTACAGTTTCGTTGATAATATTGTATTATCCTTCTTCTTCCATAGCAAATGTCTAGATGTCTAAAGAAAACGTACTTTATATATAACAATCATGTTAAAATAATTTATAAAACGGCTCTGGTAAATTCAGTAACGTGATTGGTTAAATCCAGTCACCTGACTATTCATTCAATTTAAACAAACAAAAAAGAAAAGGCGTAACACACATGTGTTGTCACTTTTTGTTGCGCGATATTTGCACGGCTGTGACGTCACAATGCTTGTTTACATAGTTCTACGAAGTCAAACTTGCAAAAGTGATCACAAAAAAGAAGGAAAATCCTTCGTTTTGTAAATAATCTGTTCTGTAGTAAATAAATCTTAGCGGATTCGTAAATTATATGGTATGTGGTTTGATATTGGGACATTTTGGAATGGAAATGCATACAATTCTTTGATAATTCTCACTTTTAACGGCAAATTCAGTGAGGTGAGTGCACTCTAGTGATGATTTATTTGGTAAATTCCTAACAAATTCACACTCTAGAGAGTAGATAGACTGGGTTACTAATTGTGGCGAGTCTGTTTTCAATAATCTAGCAAAATAAAACAATCCGTGGTAGAGCCTGTTTTATAAAACAAATAATACTACGGTCTTGTTATCGTGCGTGTCATGTAAATGCATCGACTCTCGGCTATGTTAGCTGTGCGCACGAGAACTCGGCTACGCCTCGTGCACAACGTACAGCTAGCATAGCCTCGAGTGCAATGCATTTACACAACGCACTCTAGACCCTGTATTATTTGTATAGTATGAAACTATTGGTCATTATTATACCTTGCTCGAGGCTGCCCCGCACGCCATATCATGGTAGAAACTGTCACGCAGTTCCATGCCCAATAGCTCCAGGTGTGTCAGGTCTGACAAGCCGCACAGCCATTTTTCCAGAGCTTCGGATGCATGTGCATTCAGAGTAATACTACACAGCCTGAGAGACTGAAGCTGGGATGTCATTAGAGAAAATATATATCACGAGTTATGATGGAATCCAAGAACATGAAAAAAGGTGCGAAAGACATTGAGGTAGCCGATAATACTATGTACTACGTATGCCCCAAGTAGGCCAATAATTTTCTTATTCACCTAACGAAATAGAACCACATGGACAATATGAACATCAAGTTTCTTTAATAATTCTAATCATAGTTGATATACAGAAATTATAAAATACTAAATTTAAATCACTTTTGCCATTGCAAACTTTAAGTGCTCCCGTAAGTTACTTGTTAATTAAAATGTTGACCACCGTAGATAGATTTCTCCTTTAAAAATGACTTATTTTATGTAACCCTTATAAAGATAAAGATATGTGAAAAGCTATCACAAGAGAATGAAAGACGACTCAGCTATGTCAATACCTTGCTTGATGTAGCCCCACACGCCATCTTCTTGTAGAAGCTGTCACACAGTGCCATGCCCTCTAGCTCCAGGTGTGTCAGGACTGACAAGCCGCACATCCATGTTGCCACGGCTTCGGATGCATGTTTATTCACAGTCATTATTCGCAGCACGAGCGACTGAACCTGAGATGTCATTAGAGAAGATATACATCATAATCAATGATGGGAGGCAAGAAAGATGTGAAAGAAATTTGACGATGGGTAGTGTTTAATTAACACTGGCGTGACTGCAGACAACCGGGGAGAATGTGAATTCTCACACTGACAGTCAGGCGCAAGATTGCTTTTCCAATCTTTTAAACAAGATTGGAAAACGGCTGTTCTTCGACCTCCACCGACTGAGGGCGTAAAATGTTCACCCGCGCACTAGATTCGCTTGACAGTCACTTATAATATATTGCAATAATACAAAATCAGCCGCCTATACACACACATAAACACACACAAACAAAGGCACACGTTAACACACATATATAAATGAATGTACACTCATACACATCTATACACAGACACACACGCACACACGCATACACACGTATACATACACACACACACACACACACGCGCGCGCGCGCGCGCGCACACACACATACACACCCACAAGCAAACACACAGACACACACGCCCACAAACAAACACACACACACACACACAAACAAACACACACACACGCCCACAAGCAAACACACAGACACACACACACAGACACACGCAAACATACACACACACACACAAAAACACACACACACACACATACGCGCGCACACACACACGTACACACACACATACAAACACGCGCATGCAAACAAACACACATAAATATACGCACTCATACATACATACGCGCAAACATACCCACTCACACAAAGAAACACACACACGCACAAACTCACACACCCACACGCCCACAAGCAAACACACAGACACACAGACACACCCACACATACACGCACTCACACAAAGAAACACGTACACACACACACACGCACACACACACTTACATACGCAAACAACACACATGCGCGCACACACATACAAACACAGACAGACATACATACGCGCAAATATACACACATATAAACACACAAACACGCACACATACAACACATACACAAGTAGATACACACTAACACATACACACACTCACACATACACACATGCACTCACACACACGCGTACATACACATACATTTGTACATAATATACACACATACGCATATACACACACATACACCTATGGATACACACACGCACACACACACACAAACATACACACGCACGTGCACACTCATTCGTACAAACATACATACATGCGCATGCACGTAAACAAATGCACATACACACACACACATGCATAATTTCTTGTTATATGTTATAGCGTGCTCATAGTTTTCACCTTATACCCTAGCATGTGCGCCTGTACTGCAATTCTAGCAACGGCCGTTTGAAGCTACATTTTTCAAAATTGTACTCCTAATTACGTATTCTGAATAGATTTTCTCAAAATTTCATGGTTCAATTTCTTTCTTTTTTTGACGTCAAGAAACTTGTATTATTTATCTGTCAGTACACCAATTCTTAAAAAATTGTCATGGTTAGATTTTTCGTAATAATTTTTTGAGCGACTGAGGTTCAAAAGTGAAATGTCTCTTCCCATAGACATAACACACAGAGTAGCGCGTTGCATGATGGGTGTACGGCTTATGCATAATTCATTAGGGTCCAAAAGATTGGAAAACCATGCTTTTCAGAAAGATTGGAAAAGCAATCTTGCGCCTGACTGACAGAGCCAAGTATACAGCATACTAATCCGAAATGCACAAACGAAAAGCGATAACCGAACATGAAATACACAATCATTATATGCAATGTTCTGTAAAATTTCCCAACTTTTTTAATAATGGTTTTGTTATGATATGTCTTGGTAAAGTTATCCTCCTAGCATATTTGTGTATCTTTTCATTTGAATCTCTGCACACATGGCTGAACAAAAGACAATATTTAGAAGACTGCAAAATTTCACTTTTGCCAAGTGGCTAGGTGAGGAATAAAACTGTGTTTTGAACAAAGACAGTGAGACAGACAGAAAGACACACACACACACACCCACACACACACACACACACACCCACACACAGTAAAAAAATTGTTTCATAATGCAGTGTTAGCATTTCCCTTCAAGCGAGCTTTTTAAGGAATGCTCCACTGTGCACAACTGTCCATCGAGAGGATTGGAGGCCACGTCGAGGAATGAGTACGGAGGGATGTGAACTTTGGGAAAAACAGATTCATTGTTGTACCTCAATAAACGGTACAAATTAAAAAATACCTTTTTTATTGTTTGTGTTTTTACTCACCGACGTTTGCGGTGTATTTGTGTGCAAGTGTGTGTGTGTGTGTGTGTGTGTGTGTGTGTGTGTGTGTGTGTGTGTGTGTGTGTGTGTCTTTCTGTGTGCACACAAGTTTAAATTCTTTCACAATTTGTTTTATTCCTCACCCAGCCACTTTGATTTTGCAGTCTTCTAAAGATTGTCTGATGTTCAGTCATGCGTGCAGAAATTAAAATGAAAAGGGTACCGAAATATGCTGGGAGGCAGGGGCGTCGATCTGTTTTTGTGATTGGGGGGCGAAATTTGAAAACAATTCCAGAGTGACCACTGAGAGAGCTAAAAGCCTCACGTTGGCATGCCCGGAAGTTTTTATTATGCGCTCATTAAAAGTGTCTTGATGGCTCGAAGACCTGACTTTGGGGGGCACCCATATTTGAGGACAATAATGGGGGTCCTGGGGGCGGAGCCCCCGGAAGCTTTTAGATTTGAGAAATTTGCCAATCCTATCATGGGTGTTAAAATTGTATAAAATAGTGAAAAATAGTTTTAAAGGGCATACCAAGGAAAAGGTTGAGCCTTGCATGAGATGGATCCACGCGATACGAATATACTATAGAGACATCGATATAGTCTAGGGCATGGGCTCCCATGAAACTAAGCAAGGGCGTCAACAACTTCTCAAAAGTGGAGGGGAGACATTGCGAGGAAGCGAAGCGACCGAGCGGAGGAGGGTGTGTCCCCCTCCCACAGAAGGGAGCTTTTGTATTTTTGGGCGTGAAATTGTGCGATTTGGTGCATACCTTAGACATTTCACGTAATATGAAGTATATAAGTATGGAACCAAACATACAAAATGACAAAGGGAGGGGACAATCTCCTCCACTTTCAAATGTGGGGCCCTGGGGGGACATGATATTCCAATTGGATTTGCGTTCAGCTCATATGGACCGAATTGACTGAAAGATATATTTCAGATTATTTTATTTTCTGTTACAGTGTGCTATCTATAGAAGAGGGTTTTATAAACTTCGTTTTAGGTGTGCGTTTGAGAAATTACACTGCCCAACGTATTTCGAAAGGTGAGTTCCCGCAACCAAAATGAAACTTGGAATGTGAGAAGCTGTATGCGCGCGAAGCGCGCGGCAAAAAAGAGATTTACAGTCCTTTTCAAACTAAAAGGCTATTTTGAAGATTAATTATTGATAAATGTCTCTTTCCCCTCATTTTCGGAATTATTCGGGGGGGCGAAATTATCTGTTCGCCCCCCAATATTTTCATTGGGGGGCGACCGCCCCCCTGCCCCCCAGTATCGACGCCCCTGCTGGGAGGATATCTCTACCAAGACATATCATGAAACCCATGATTAAATGTTCATACTTCAAACAAGACAACTTTAAAAAGTTGGGACATTTTTTCTGACTCACTCTGTAGATTAGAACCCATTCAATTATTTTCAACGTCGAATGTCGAGGTCAGAGGTCAAGGTCAAAACATTGACATATTTGGCCATAACGGTTCTATTCGCCGTAAAGGCATCAAACTTGGCTCTTATTATAGCTTGTGGAAATATGCACCTTTAATGACCTTGACCTCTGACCTATTATATTAAAACTGGTGTATTGGTGGAGGTATTATGCAATCCATGAGTGCTGCGTTCTAGTTTAGTTTTAAATATGTAGTCAGCAATGAAGTGATGGATATCTCTCATTAAAAGTGTACATAATAACTCTAGAAATTGTTTTGTCAAAACGCACTATTTAAAGGGGACCACCAGGCAAAGAACAACACATTATTATATGTGTTGGTACCGTGTTGTGATATCAAATAGATACCCAACATTTTGCAAAGGGTTGTGTAATTCATATACAAAGCAATTAATTTCCACCACTTACGGAACCACTACTATTTCCTGGTTCATACGGGCCAAACATTTGCGAGTGCGTCAATGCGATTCACGCGTACGTGTGTAGACAATATAATCCCGGGCGATTCGTTCGCTCTGCACACATTAGTCTTGCAATTCAGACCGCATGAACGCATGCTTTAGAATGGTGAGGCGTTTTCCAAGTAATTTTTTTCTTTCTGGAAACATATTTTTGAGAACTTGTTGATGGAATTGAATACTAAAGATAATACCTTTATTTAATAAGAATATTATTTTTGGGGGGGTGGTACCCTTTAACGACTTTTTAAATGAATTATGATAGATCGTTTATATAGAGGGACGTATTATTATGTTGTGCTTACATGCTGAGCCCTGTAATAATACAATGGTAACATTCATATGCAATCATGATGATTTATATCAATGAACTCACACTATGAATAGTTTGTTGATACAAACCATCTCGCAATGATATTCCCAACAAACATAGATACACATCAAAATAAAATACATATCGTTATAATATTATCAAATTAGTGCGGAAGAAAATGTGTAAACAAATATGTCAATTCTCTGTACACAAAGCGAAATGTACCCGAATATATATTCTGGCTAATTCACAGCTTTGCGTTTCTATATTTCATTAAATGCATAGTGACACTGAAAACTATTAGTAAATAAAGATATTAATTGTGTCTATTCCATCTGATAATCAACCTGTTACCTTGATTGATGCTGACTCTGATGACAGCCTCTGATAGAAGCTGTTAGACATTGTAATTCGCCGTAGCTCCATGTGTGTCAGGTCTGACAAGCCACACAGCCATGTTGCCAGGGCTTCGGATGCATCGTCTCCCAGGGTTCCATTGGACATTTTGAGAGCTTGTACCTTTGATTTCATAAAGAAAGTATTAATGATGTATATTATCATGTTTATGCTGTTGGCTCTGTTGATTTTGAGTGATTCTATGTTCTTGATAAAACATCAATGTTATGGACAAATGCTGAATGAAGTGTCCACACGCTGACTGTAAACAAATGAAGTACAAGTACAATATGACCAGTATTACTAGGCAAGGTACATGACACACCCAGATGTTGATCCATCAGGTTCCTTTATGAAAGCCAACATACGCCTGCTACACCAGAACGAGTATTTGGAAGATTTGTGTTGATATGAATTTTAAAAAGCGTATTAATTAAGTTATCAATGGCTTAATACTTGTATGATAAGCGAGGAACAAGAGTATGACAAATAATGTCCCTTGGACAACGCACATGCACTCTCGATCGTACAGAGTACGAATAAACGTCAAACTCATAACATGCAACTATTCTATGAATTCGCGTCATGTTATAACATTTATAACATGCAACAATAATAGCATGTGTTGACGCATTCGGTAAACGAATTCATGTACATAATTGTTCTAAAAGAATGGGAAATCTTCTTCATGTGGCTCTAGCGGTATTGTAAATGCCGGGCATTGTGTTAAACTATAATGTATGAAATGTGGAACTGGAAAACAAAGTAAGGCAAATAAGATACTTGTTGTCTGTTCATTTTGATGGGCAACTTTACCTTGCTTGATCCTGCCTCAGTGTCTAAGCTGACAGATAGTTTATCGTCCTCTAGCTTCAGGTGTGTTAGGTGTGAAAAGCCACTCAGCCATGTTAGCATGGCTATCCGTGCATGGTCATTCAAAGATAGATTCCACAGCTTGAGAGACTGAACCTAGGATTTCACGCAGAACATAAACTTGTGATGGTGCATTCATTTTTTAGTTATTCCATTGTTGTACACACAGAAATCACAAGAACAAATGCCAATTAAAGTGTTCACACAATAACTGTAAATTAATTACACTTTTGTGTACAGCCCCAACTGTATTATGTAACAAGTTCTGTTTTAATGATGATGTTTCGTTACGTACAACTCGCAACAGTAATAAGAAGTTATTAAGAACACCATTATGTACAACACAATTTTTCAGAAACTATGTGTGTATGCTGGCATTGTGGAATGCCTTATCCGATGAATGCCGTACAGCTGACTCATTATTTATATTTAAGAACGCCCTCAAACGATACACCAATACATCTTAAATGTCAGCGAGTTATGCGTAGAAGTATAATTGTATTGTATTCTTCTACGCGTCGCATTATAATTTTGTTTTTGTTTAATAACCACGTGCATTTGGACATATTCAAATATGCTTGTTGTGTGAATAGATGCGACTCTTCATTATGATAAATAGTGATCAATATGTTTCATCTTACTGAGTTTTACGCATGTGTTGCTTGATTATGTGAGTGTATGAGTTTGATTACGTTTGTATGGGAGAATGTGTCTAAGTATGTCCATATGCACGATTGTGATTTGTTGTTTGTTTTAGTAGTCATGGTTCTATTATTGATTAATTTACTATACCGGACATGGTGTTTTATAGCTTACATAACTGTTTTTTTTTTTTTTGTATTTAAATTATATACACTCAGAATCAACAGTGTTTGAAACATGTATTTAAACTAATTTATTAAAATTGTTTATCTATTATATGTCATGTATAACTAAATAATATAAAATGTGTATATGTTATTTTTCAGAAGACAGGGCCCTGTGGAAAACCAGCTTTTACTTGTTTGATTTTAATTTGTATTGATGATTGATTACTGTTCTATTTGTATGCTGAATTCAGGTTACTCAGTATAAATATGTGAAATAAATAAATAAATAAATAACTTACTACAATCCGATGAGTATAACAAATATAAGGTATTATATATTTACTGCTTAGATGTTGATAATGACAACAAATACTAGTAAAAAGCTCATATATATGGGTATCTTTGCAAAAGTGGATGGTTTATCAGTTGAAAGCGGTTACAAATGCAAACACATACTTACAAATACCCGGCAACAATGCAAATTACACTTACTAAACAGCAATACACGGGTATTAATTACTCGTTACTAAGAAACAACTAAGTACGTAAACATTTTTTACTCAAAATAGTATTCGTAACTGAGGAACCACGTGTTTTAGTATGAAACCATTTTTTGGTTTAACCTCTGTATAAAGGAAAACGTACCCAGTTAGTTTCTTGTGCTAAACACTGGGAACTAATAATCAATACAGATATTAAGTGTGTCTATTTATTCTGATAAGCAACTTGTTACCTTGCTTGATGCTACCTCAGATGACATTCTCTGGTAGAAGCTTTCACACATTGTCATTTCCCTTAGCTCCAGGTCTATCAGGTCTGACAAGCTGCACAACCATGCTGCCATGGCACTGGATGCATTGTCACCCAGAGTCATGCGACGCGTTGTGAGAGATTGTGTCTGTGATTTCATACAGAAAATGTTAAAGAGGCAGTCCAGTTTTGGTAAGGCTGACCTTTAGTAACCAAAACCTGCACAATAACATTACAAACTGATAGTTATAATTCCACCATGCTCGAAATGTATACAAAATTACAAACGACTAAGTAACATTATCATTAAAAAAGAGCCATTAAAACACAAGTGGGCGCTCTCTAAAAAAAAACATTGGTTTCAACCATTTTTCATACACAATTATGCATGTGATGTTTTGTTGAAATAATGATTAAATAGAGAGATCATCAACAACTATTTACAAACCTCTTTTGAACATTTTTGAAAAAGTGTAAGCATTGTTTTACCTTCATTCCAAAATCATCGAATGAATCTGGGGCCCAGATTTATATCGATCGGATATATTCATTGATATTTCAGCCTTTTCTGAACTGATTTTGATCAAATTAAGTTTATTATGTCATTAAAATTGTATGCTCTTTCAAATTTGACACTCAGTGTTCCATTATCTCACCAAAAGATTATTTCGTGCAGCGCCCTCTATACCAAAACTAAACTACCCCTTTAATGACGTATGTAATATATGTTTAGGCTGCACTGATGTTGAGTGGTTCTATATTCTTTATAAAATACATTTTATGGACAAATGCAGAATATAGTGTCCACACACAACCTGTAAACACTTAAGGTATAGTACAGTATGGCTAGTAATACATACTTGGACGTCAATCCATCTGGTTCCTTTGTTAATGTAAGCATACCACACCAAGACGAGACAAGAATCATATTTATAGGAAGCTGAAAAGGCGTATTAATTAAGTTATGGCTTAATTCGAGTTTTCTGTACAGCGAGGGACAACACACAACACTGGAACGTACATTACATGTTCTGTCAAGATCAAGAATAGAACATCTTCTATGAAAGCATATTCTAGTTTCGTGCGGTATTGTAAACACAATACATTTATTGTATTTACATTGCACTGCGTATTAAGTTACTGCAAAGAGAATTACGGAAAATACAGATAAATATTTTCTCTGTAATCCAATGGTCAACTTTACCTTTGCATCAAGGTAAAGTTGACCATCAGAAACACAACTTTACCTTGATGCCTCCTGCCTCAGTCATGTCAGTGTCTAAGCTGACATATAGTTTATCGTCCTCTAGCTTCAGGTGTGTCAGATGTGACAAGCCACTCAGCCATGTTAGCAAAGCTAGGATGGCATGTTCATTTAGAGACAGATACAACATCGTGAGAGACTGAATCTAGGATTTCAAAAAGAACATACTCGATTAATGTTTTTTTTTATTGTATGTTATTATGAATTTGATTTGTGGTCCAATATTCTAAAATATACACAGTCACTGTAAATAAATATCACACTTATTGCAACAATTAGACAATGATTGCACAGCTTAGATGTAGATAATAATAATAAGGTATTTATAACGCGCATATCAAATATTTCTCTATGCGCTGTAAGAAATTGAAGTAAAAGAAAGACGGGTTCAGCATACTATACTGCGTATTAAAGGACAATGAAATCTGGACAAATTGTTGTATGCAGTATAAGACACTAAATAATGAATAGTCTGGGGAATGTTTGGGGAATGTTTGGGGAATGGAAAAGTGTGACTATGAAGAAATCTGTACAAATGGGAAAATGTGTGTACAAAACATATGGGGAGTAGTCCACAAACTTATCAGAGTGTGTTGCCAATTTGAGTTCCCCATAGGAAAAAATGGCATCTTCAAAGAGCCATAGTTTTCTTGTTTATGGCCCGATTATGCTTTCTGAGATTATTCCTCCTAATATCTTCAAGTCTATGAAAGCAACAGTGTGCTTGGGTTTCATTGCCCTTTAATTACTATACCAAGTACAACTGAAAGGTGCTATCCCAGAAGAGTGTACATGTACATAAAATAACATAAAAGGAAATCAAATACAGCATGTTCTGTGACGAATCTAGCCCTACCGGGGACAGGTGCCTGATCTCATTGCCCTGTTTACCCGGCAGAAGTTACCCAAAGGCAAGTCTAACCAAGCATATCAGGCCTAAGCCTAACAGCCATATTGACTTCACTTCCTATACCCAAAGTTCACACTCCCAAAACAACACCTTTCATTGTATCACAAATAATTATAATACAGTGTATATACCATTTATATAAATGCATTTTTAATCACACAAACACTGAATATTAAGGAATGGAACAAGTGGGTTTTCAAGCTTGTCATAAGCTGTAGCAATGTCCCAGATTGTTTAATGTGACTTTGTGTTCTGTTCCACAATTCTGCACTTGCAGCTTGAAAGGAACGAGCACCATATTATGATGATATAAATATTTCTACTACTACTACTACTACTACTACTACTACTACTACTACTAATAATAATAATAATAATGATAATAATATTAATGATAACAACATTAATAATAATAGTTATTATAATACAAACAATAATCACATTTATACATGGTGGGGGAAAAACCGGAATGGCATACTTCCTGGTATATTGGAACAGACTCACTGGTTTCATCGATTGGGGAATATTTAAGTGAGAAAAATTATCGACAAATCAGCAATTTTGCTTAAGCACGGTTTTCTGTGACCTTCTATTAGGTTACATATTTGACCGATTCGCCTGTTATTTCGCATCTATCGCTCCCATAAAACAATACATCTGCATTCCTTGGCGAAACCGATAATTAAATAACAAAATGATAATAATAATGCGTATCGCCTGCACAATGATATGACGAGATAAAGATGCCGAATATTTCGTTTGTACCTGCAGGACGAGCAAAGACCAAATCGTTGGATATTCTTCCGACTATTTTCTCAGAAAAAAGGTTGTCATAATTTTATACTGTTATTATACCGTAGGCTTACAGTGAAATTTCAACTTCAACCCATATCAATTAAGGGAACATGCAGGTCCTTTAACATTTATTCATTTTAAAATAACGTGTCTAATAGTTCATACATACAACTAGAATTAGTTATTTACGTTTGAGAGTTGGCCATCTACAACAAGTATTTCATAAAACCTGTCGTGCAGAGAACACCCATCCATGGTAACATCCTTGAGAGAAGTTGATTCGCAGATAACCTCGGCTAGTCCCTGTGACAGAAGCAGTTGACAGTCTCTGCCTTCAACAACCAGCTCAGTCTGGAGTAATGGAAACATTTAATACTAGTATGATATGTTTTAAAGGACCTAAAGAATACAACGTACTTTGGCACTTATTTCATAGTTCATGACTTGTAAAATAGGTCTGCCGAAAAAAAATCCATGAAAATAAACACAGTAGTGATTTAAGACTAACTTTCTGATGCCAAATCTCATTTACAGCCAGTTTACGCCCCACCCACATTTAGGGTCCAGAATCGGCAGCGTGATTGACACGTGATCGACAATTCATTGGCTTACGTCATGACGCGTCATCTACAGAATTTAGTTCATTAGTCCGTTCTTTAGATGACGTCACATGTTGGCGATTTAAAAGGGGCGTTCCCAGGACAATGAGATATTTACTAATTACCCCAAAATGTATTGATTTCATGAGAAATGACTGCCAAATTCTTTTTCTTCATGAAAAATTACGTAGAGAGAGTCGAATTGTGAAAATTAGGCCATCTAGACGCTGTAGTTCCTTTAATAAAATGTACTGAGATAAGACTACTGTAATGAAAGATAAACTCATTCATAATATTGCATTCTATATTCATCTAATGCACGATATAACTAAATGAAAACCGAGGGATTACTTCTTCAGAATAATCGCCGTTATGGGGCCTAGTGTTAAAGGGATAGTTGAGTTCTGGTAAGGAGAGTACAGTTTTGGTGAAACTGAATTTTAGTAACCAAAACCTGCATCATTACATTACAAACTAATAGTTATAACTAGAAAGGAACACAAAATTACAAATGACGTAGTAAAGATCATGTTATCATTAAAAAAGAGCCGTTAAAACGTAAGAGGGCGTTCTCTAAATCGGTTTCAACCATTTTGAATAAAATATTGTGCATGTGAGGTTTTGTTGAAATAGTGATTAAATAGAGAAATAACCAACAACTATTTAAATACCTGTTTTGTAACTTTTTGAAAAGAGGAAGCATTTTAAAAAAAATTTTAACGGCTGGTTCAAAATTCTCTAATAAACCTGGGGCCCCAGCTTTATTACAAATTGTTATATTTATGGATATTTCAGCCGTCTCTGAACCGATTTTGATCAAACAAAGATGATTTTATTATATAAATATTATGCTCTTTCAAATTTTACACTCAGTTTTTCATTACCTCACAAAAAAAAAAAGTAGTCTAGCGCCCTCTCTACCAAAACTCAACTATCCCTTTAACAATAAATACCATAATGATTACATACTTACATCATGAAATCATCACAGAAATGTCACTCATTAATATCAATCATCAGGAAGCGGAACCTCGCTCCTCATACTTGTCATTATTCAAAACAGTATATTTGCCGTATAGAGCACCGTTAATCGTTATCGAAAAGATGGATCGTTATTATTCATAAAATGAAGAAGGACCGTCTAAATATAAGCGTCCCCAGTAACAATGCATAGAGAGAGGTAACTTTTAATGGTAACTTGCCATTTGGTCTACTACCATTTGGTCTAGGTCGTCCACAGTCATTTCGTCTACCAATCATCTGGTATATAGATCAATTCGTCTACCTGTCAATTTGTCTAATAACCACATAGGCTATTACCCACTTGGTCTAATATGAATTTCGTCTAATAACCAGTTAGTCTAATCATCAATTGGGCTACTTTCAATTGGTCTATAAATCATTTAGTCTACAGCCAGTTAGTCTACAAATCATTAGGTATACTATTCAGTTGGTCTACTAACCTTTTAGTCTACCATCTATTTGGTATACAGCCCATTTGTTCTACAAATCCTTTGGTCCACTAACCATTTCGTCTACCAGACAATTGGTCTACGATCAATTCGGTCTACCATTCATGTTGTCTACAATCCAGTTTGTCTACTATCAATGTTGTCTATTTGGTCCACACTCCATTTACAAGCCAATTTGTCTATCTACCAGATCTGCCATTCATGATGTATATTACTCAACTTGTACATAATCTCATGACGTGAACGTCAGCTTAGTCTTGATAACCACGATCGTGGAAATCAATTCTATCTATGTGGTCCTTTTTCCTTCCTTGACTGACGACATTCTTCTCAGTTTCTGAGTTTTATATCACTCCTGTCAAGAAACTCACGCTGTGATTACTTTCCATCAAGGCCCAGCACTATCACACAAATTAGCTGCCCTGGTTCCCGCTGTAAAATGCACGGTTACTAGTCTAGTTTTCTAGACATTTTCATTCTTATTCATTGTATAGCCTGACGAACAAAAATCATTGATCTGGTGATAACTGATATTAACTCAATAAATCCCGCCAGTCTATTATGCAAAGTCATGTTTTTATGACATTGCTAAGTATACAGTCAACCTGTCTTAGTAAGTGGCCACCTATCTATAGCAGCCAACCTGCTAATTTCCAACTGTTTCCTATATAAATGCTTCCGAAAATTTAATTCCTTCTCCATGCAAGTCTAATCATGTCTCCACTTCCCATGACTAATTGACTACAGATTTATTGTCAGCATGATCTTACATGTAGTATGAACTGAGCTGCAATAGCGCTATGCATGCACTGCCTGCATTTGTTATGCATACACCGTATTACTGCACACTGCACTGTGCACTGCACTAGTACAGCTGGTATAATGGCTGCCGTAACCGCGCGCGCGCATTACAAGTTAAAATGGGTCTTTGTCTTAGCCAATCAGAACCATTGCTGCAGCCTGTGGATAAGGGGGCCGAAGGGGGGGGGGGGGGGGGGGGGGGGGGTGTGCATGCACTATTACACAATTAGGAAGGGTGAATTGCCTGGCATAGTGAGATATGCGCAGATCATAAGGAAGTTATTTGTATGCTATTAATATTATTATAGCTAATTATTTAATACTACATGGTGAAATAAAATATGGAATATGTTATTTATATAATATTGACTGGCCTTGAGTGGTATATCAGAAATATTGCATGAGCTAGGATCATATTGCACCAGTCGAAGACGAGTGCAATATGATCCTAGCGAATGCAATATTTCTGATATATCACGAAAGAACAAGGCAGTCAATATTATTATTATTATACATACTATTCAGAGGAAAACACAAACAACAAAATAACTATTCATCTGTCTTGTGTATGGAAGAAGTACAATAAATTACATCTCAAATTACTGATCAACCAGAAAACCTATTCTTACGTCACAATTAGACACTGGTAAATCCATTCATATGTCATTAATATACGCGCGTATAAATTTGCGCACTAACGCGCTGCATTGAGCGCGTTTACGCAAATCTTCGCGTGCGTTCAATATCACTTGATAATTTTTTTAAACGTTTTTAAACACAGGTTTCAATTGGAAGAATGCAATATCGTCTGATATTTCACGTGCACAAAAATAAAGCAAGAACGCGCATGAATTATGCATTTTTATTCCACCGACAAACTGGCTTGTATGTATAATAATAACAAATAATCCTTCAAACAATGTGCTTTGTACTGTGGATTTCATGGTATTACCATGGATTCTATGGTATTATCATGGTATTACCATGAGAACTATGGTTTTACAATGGTTCTTTTTTTTTTATAAGGGATGCTTTTAGAGGGATGACTAGAGCGGAGTCTATCAGTAGTTTCAAAATGATGTACGCATAATGGTATCTGTACATTTCCTTCAATTTCTTAAAAAGGCACGGTAAAGACGAAAGCATTGTGGTTTTTGCGTGCGTATACAAAATTGGTATAAGCAATGATATGACACAAAGTCGCGTCTAAGTCGTGATTAACTAAACACTCGTTCCAACTTAGTCACAACTTATACGCGGTTTCAGAATACGGGCCAGAGTGTTATAGGATAAGCCATATAATTGTGCATGCTGGATATCCATATATTTTTGTCAAACTTAGTCGATTACAATTAACAACAATTTAAACAATTCCAAATAGCAGAATGATTCGCTTAACGCACGCGAGAATCAATTCGGAAAAAAAGATAACAATGTGTATCATATATCATCTCCGCAATCATCGGCTCAGAACGGGTTTAATGCTCCGTAACTTAAAATTAATTTCCTTTACTTAATTGCGAATATTATTTTGTAATTCTCGAAATATGATATTTATGTAACTTCATATTTGATACTAATAATGATATGATAAAGGATGGGTTCTTAGTATTCCTACATGATATTTCTGATTTCCATCAAGGACATAACCTAACTTGTATATCATACTCATTTACTACCATGAATGTGACTAACTTACGATGTCCGATGCTACAAACATGTGGCCCACTAGTGTATGTGCTGTTCTCTGCTTATCTACCTTCAAGGTGTTCATCTCATACAAGATGTTGGTTTTCACGATCTTAGCTGCATCAGCGTCCTGGCTTTCAAATGCTACGTCTATGATGAAATCAGTATCTATGCGCTCATATTTGCTCATCCTGGTCATGATATCTATCGCAACATCTTTACTCAGTGCCGTACCGAAATATAGCAGATACCTGAACTCGCCCATATTGGGCAGTACTTCCTCTTCAATCACTCTGACGTATTCCGTGTTGTCTGTATGATACAATGATGCCAGGTGCATTCCCGCCATATACTCCTGGTGCAAGAGTTTGTGTGGGAAAGAGACTGTGGACTGTAC
>JBAMJV010000788.1:0-70147 GCA_037951105.1 Echinarachnius parma
CTTCATAATTTGTTCTTACATGTCTAATGAACTTGTGACTATAACCATGCTTTAGGGATATGATAGACGATTTTATATTCAATTTGAAATATCACCATAATTAGGGAGACATTTGAAAAAATCGAACCCGATTTCATTCTTATATACCATAAGCCAAACAATAAGGTACGAGAGAAGTGCGCTCCAAGTGATTTCGATTGAATTTTGATGATGAGCACAACCGTTTACGTTATTGAGTTGAATTGAAAATGGTTTTAGACGTAAGGCTATTCATACCACTTACCTACTTACTCTTTGTTATAAGACAAAGTCACCACAAATCAACAAAAAAATAATTTCAGGGCTAAAAGCGGGGTTCTCCCTTTTGAATAGAGTTTGATCTGAGTGAACTTTATACATCGATTGTTCATATATTGTAAAACAAAAACTTATCCATTTTAGCGTGACGCTTTCCCAGACTGGATGGTGATCATAATCAATTCGCCCATCTTACTATTGTTGTCGATCAAAGTCATTATTACCACCGGGAAGAACTAATGAGTATACAAACTTTGTTCAGGAAAGTCGGTGTTTAAAGAGGGGTTCTTCCCTTAATAATAATTGTTCTGTGAACAATATTAATGAACTTGTAAACACGGGAACAAACAGCTTCAGATCAATACTTGTGTGTACAATATGAATGTAATGTGTCTTATTCCTTTTCTTGGTCTTCTTCTTGTTCTTGTACTTGTTGTTGTTCTTTTTCGTCTTGTTCTTGTTGTTGTTCTTCTTCTTTTTCATCTTCTTTTTCTTCTTCTTCTTATTCGTATTCTTTCTGTTCTTGTTCTTGTCCTTGCTGTTGTTCTTATTCTTCTCCTTCTTCTTCTTCCTCTTCTTTTTCTTCTTTTTCTTCGTATATCGTATATTCTAGAAACTGACACACGAGATCTTTACTTATAGACAATCGATCTATTCATGCACTGTAGACTCCTTAAAATGTTATTCAGGTAGTAATTTTTAGCTCAAAGTCTGAGGCAAACCGACTAGAAACAATTATTTTTTTGTTTAAGTTTGTAAAAATCGGTACCCAAACCTACATATATAACATAACGCGATTTCGTGATATTCCCTTTAACAACGCAGTAGGCATGGTAGGGGGTAAATACATTAAAAAGTGTGGTTGACAATAAGTATAATGTGATTGTCATGGTCGCCTTTCACGTGTATTGTGATGACTGAAAGCGTGTTCGCTTTGCCAAGGGCGCTGTTTATGATTGACAGAGAACTTTTTTTTCTTAAGGGGGGGGGGGGGGGGGGGGATTGAGGCGGTAAATGCCCAATTATTATGGTGGTATGTTTCATGTTTACTACATTTTCTGCAGAGGATACATGCCAAACCATGCACAGTGTGCTTTATCCCTCGAAGCGACAAAGGCGCAACAAAGTATGCAATTTCTGTCTCAGCTTCGCATTGTGCGTGGAACTGTACTTCGCCCATTTGCCACGTTTGCATGTTAGGGAGATAGATGTGTTACACCATTTACCAAAAATATACTGAGATATCTTTCTGTATAAATAATTATCTCTGAATCCAGAGTGTATATGATTCTGTGGGTGGACTTTAAAGCACTGTGATTGTGACGTTTCTTATGGACTATTGATTTCATCCAAAAAAATATATTTTCGATACAACTGCAGATAATTTTCAACGAATGTCATCCGCTTAGCCAAATGTATATTATTGTTGAATATTTTCTCCAACCTTAGAACATAAGAACCTGCGTGATTGAATACTTACATTTTGTTAAATGGAATCGCTACATCTAGAAGTTAATTGAGTTACATAATTGTGGCATTACTACTAATCTTCATACGATTATCCTGAAATATGAATCGATTATCGATAAAGAACATCGCAGTGAGCGAGGCGGTAAAAGTCGGCGAAGGTGGTGTGTGGTCACTCACGAGCGCTTCATCAGATGGACGCTTCCTTCTGCAGGACTTCGCCAAGAGAAAAAGCGAGTATCGTTATAGACTGGCGAACCTGTCGCTTGGAAAGACCGCCGAAGTGAAAGGCGGAAGAAACGTGATCGTAAAACCATCGAAGACCAAGATCATCAGCGCAGCGCCGCTTCCAAATGGTCACCTCGTCTGTCTCACCGACGATAACAACCTACGCATTTACGATCCGTCGGGCAACTTGACGCGGTCTGTGTCGCTCGAGCGGAAGACGCACCTCGTCGCGTCCGATGTCGGAGGCGATGGCGTTGCTAGGATCCTTCTCGGAGAAGAGTTCGTGATTCGGGCGATGAGATCAGACACGTATAAATACGAAAAGGACGTCAACATCGCCATCGGTGATCGCTTGATTGACATCATTCCCCTGGAGGGTGGCTCGGTCGTGGTTCATAAGCGGAACGGAAGTGTAGAAGTCCTGAAGGAGACGGGTGCATCTTATCAGAAACAGGTCGTTAGTGTTCAAAAAGACATCATCATAAAGAAATGTATTGCGGGTAAGATGATCCATTATTGTTTCGTATTGCATTTAACTGTTATTGTAAGTTTTCAAATTTGTCGTGTCCTCTACCATGTCTACTATTGCGCTTGTTTATGCTCTGGAACGGCGCAAATTAACATTTTCCACCAATCAATCAATCAAACAATCACTCAATTGAACAATCAATCAATCAATTGAACAATCAATCAATCAATCAATCGATTGAACAGTCAATCAATCAAGCAAGCAAGCAATCAATCAATCAATCAATCAATCAATCAATCAATCAATCAATCAATCAATCAATCAATCAATCAATCAATCAATCAGTCAGTCAATAATAACCTTCTATACGACTATGTCTTCTCTACTACTACTACTACTACTACTACTACTACTACTACTACTACTACTACTACTACTACTACTACTACTACTACTTACTACTACTACTACTACTACTACTACTACTACTACTACTACTACTACTACTACTACTATATATATACTACTACTACTACTACTACTACTACTACTACTACTACTACTACTACTACTACTACTACTACTACTACTACTACTTCTACTACTACTACTGTACTACTACTACTATACTACTACTTCTAATACGAACGGGATTTTCTGCGAAAAAATTTGTTCGTATATGAAATCCTGTTCGCATTACATTTGTATCCTAACCCTAACCCTAACCCTATATAATAATAATAATAATAATAACGGTTATTTTATAGCGCTATTCCAGACCTGTGGGGATCATAGCGCTTTACACGATTATTATTACCCCGGTCAACGGATACACACTGCAATCATTCCTGCACATTAAATGCACATTTCCCACTCGATGGCTTATTCGGAACGGGGCACTTCCCAAAATATAGTAACACATTTATTATGTCCATTATGTCTACTTTCACCTCGTTCCATAGTATGTGGGTTTTAAAATAATTGATTGTATTATTATTCACAAATTCAACATAATTTGTATTAATGACAAACTCAGTAATACATGTATTAATAATACAATTAATACACCAATTTTCATTTGCAAAATTTTGCACACCGAATATAATAACATTTTCATCAATACGAACTATTATTTTAAACATATGAAAAATCATATTTTCTATTATCTTCTGAGGATGTTACCGCTTTACAACGTGAAAACATGTGCAATGTTGTACTGACACAATTACAAACATCACATTTATTTTCATTCAATATTTTCCATTTAAATGACATTTTATTTCGAAGGTAATATTATTCTATGTAACAGTTTGAAATTAAATTGCTAATTTTGTTAATCTATATCTGTTTCAATTTAAATAATAATACATAATTCTATTTAAAGTCCTCAGGGGTGTATTTCACTAAACCCGAACATCGATTTTAGGATCGATTTTTAGTGATTAAAAGATGTTATATCCCTCATAAGATCGTTTTACCATTGAATTTGACAAAATGATAGTTTTGAACACACGCGCAATCCCCGCGCAATCACGTGACCGGGCTTGTTAATAAAAATTAACACTAAAAGTTCGTTACGCGCTCGTCCCATAGATCATGTGTTTTAGCAAAATGCACACGCGATCAAATTTGTGCAGTACTCTATGGCGCACACGTTCTAGTCACGTGATTGCCTTGTTAATAAAAATGATATCCCTCATAAGATCGTTTTACCATTGAATTTGACAAAATGATAGTTTTGGACAACACGCGCAGTCCCCGCGCAATCACGTGACCGGGCTTGTTAATAAAAACTAACACTAAAAGTTCGTTACGCGCTCGTCCCATAGATCATGTGTTTTAGCAAAATGCACAAGCGATCAAATTTGTGCAGTACTCTATGGCGCACACGTTCTAGTCACGTGATTGCCCTTGTTAATAAAAACTAACACTTATCTAGGTCAAAGGAAGAAGAACGCCAAGACAGCGAATAAGCACATCCGTGGGAGCGATAGCACGCATTCATCGCGTATGTGCGCAACTGCCAGCGCGTTGGTGCGCAGTTTTGGGTCTTTGTCATAGAAGTATGAATAAACAAACCAACCCGTTTATAACTAGAAGGCTCACTTAACGCGCGCAAGTCACGTGTCCAATAGACTTTGTACATGGGCAACATGGCGGAGTGAACCGATTTTTGAAGCACAAAAGGAATACCACTAGACGTCATCGCGTCGTGACCTAGAAAGACTTGACCAATCATCATGCTAGGAAGTGCGCGTAGACTATCGCGCCTATTTTCCTGCGCACTGTCCTAGATTGTATCACGCTTGAGAACAATGGAATCTATGGTGACGTATGCATATGAACTTGTTTTATTGACCTCGATCTGGTGACGACGCGTATGAACTGCTCTGTGATTGGTTTATGTAATTCCCAAGTATCCCATAATGCAACCTGCAGTGGTATTCCTTTCGATGACCAAAAATCGCGGCACTCTGGCAGCAGTGACACCCCCCTGGTCTTTGTGATTGTATGCGCAAAATAAACAATGACTTTAAGCGTATTAGATGCGTCATGGTTCTGGAGGCTCATACCAAAGACTGTAGAATTACAAGACAGATCACTAGCGGCCGCGCAGCGATGTCCCTTCAAACAGAATGAAGATTCAAATCGAGCTAAAGAGAAAGTTGGGTACACCCAGAGGTTTGGCTACAGTACTGAATCTTGTTCATTTAAATTAATGAAAAAACATTTAAAAATTATAGTCGATAGCTTTTTTGGAACAAATGTTCCCTTTGTTAGTATTAATTTAAACAAAAGTAAGGATCAGAACGTACTTACTTAAACTCGGCAAATTCAGGCTAGTATGACGATTGAACATCAGCTTATCTCCAAGTTGGGTACACCTGGGGGACACATTGCTTTTCTAATTCAATATTGTCTTTGTATAGGTAAAAATATTTAAAAATTATAGTCGATAGCTTTTAGAGATTTTCACTCACATTTTCTAAATAAAGAATTGTTAAATTCACAGATCTAGAACGTGCACAATAAACAGGCAATGGCATATTTGGATATTTGCATATTATCACGCACACTGTCTGGAATATACGCACCGACAAACCAATCGACTTTGTTCTTCCCAACATGATACTGCTTTGTGGAATAATTGACCAATGATAACTGCGTATGTGTGCGCATTATAAAATCGGTGCGCTTAGTCAGCTGATTTATTTCCGAAAATAGTGTTGTTGCTAGGCTAAAAATAGCCGAGTCATTCGCATTAAGCCAGCAGCAACAACAACAACTGCAACAATAAATATGTGGGGAACCCCCTGTGCAATTTGCATTGTGACGTCAGGACTGTAATTGCGCGCATTAACTGAGGACATCGCGCGCTGCCCATTCACTTTGTACAAGAAAATTGTCCAGTGGTCGGTCTTTCCAAAGCGTCTTTGCTCATACTGGCTTCATCAATGTCGATTGATTTTTATATCAAAATTTACAAGCGATTTTATGAAATATTAAAGAGATTTTCACTTATTTTGCTATTAAGATGAACACAATCCGTGATATTGATGAGTGATATAAAACAACTAACTAATGTGCTTGATCGTAATAGGCAATCTATTACTTCGGTGGGCTCAAAATTGACTATTACCCTCAGCTACGCTTCGGGTAATAATCATTTTGAGCTCACCTCGGTAATAGATTTGACTATCACAAGAAGCCCATTCGTTAGTTGTATACTAACACTTATCTAGGTCAAAGGAAGAAGAACGCCAAGATAGCCAATAAGCACATCCGTGGGAGTGCTAGCACGCGTTCATCGCGTATGTGCGCAACTGCCAGCGCGTTGGTGCGCACTCAGTGTTGCGTCTTTGTGATTGTATGCGCAAAATAAACAATGACTTTAAGCGTATTAGATGCGCCATGGTTATGGAGGCTCATACTGGCTTCATCAATGTCGATTGATTTTTATATCAAAATTTACAAGCGATTTTATAAAATATTAAAGAGATTTTCACTTATTTTGCTATAAGATGAACACAATCCGTAATATTTATGAGTGATATAAAACAGCTAACTAATGTGCTTGATTGTGATAGGCAATCTATTACCTCGGTGGGCTCTAAATGACTATTACCCTCAGCTACGCTTCGGGTAATAATCATTTTGAGCCCACCTCGGTAATAGATTTGACTATCACAAGAAGCCCATTCGTTAGTTGTATACTAAAATCAATTGTTAGTGTTTTAGTGAAACATCCCCCTGGTAATGCAAAATAGTCTTGCCAATAAATACAAAATAGTGGCTTTGTTCGTTTCATTTTCATCAGAACAAATTAAAAATGTCTTGCCTTCATAGAATTTATTAATATCTATCAAATTTTAGCTCCTGCTGATATTTCAAACAAATTCTCATTATCATTATTTTGCGGTGCTCTATCTTGTAGTTTCTCTAAGCAACATTTTGAAAAAGACTTTTTCAATTTGACGAAATTAAAATTACCGTATACAGAAAATTACTTACTACATTGTCAGGAAAATATCTTTCAAATCACACCATTGACCGTTTTTAATTACGTCTTTTACTTTTATGATGCCTAAATTAATCCACGTTTGAAAATATAACATATCATTCTAACATTTTATATTACTATTATATCACAATACTTGGTCTTCTATGTCCGTTACATGTAGCAAATCAATAAATCATAATTTACTCCATATACAAACAAAATCCAAATAGAACGCACTCTTAAAATAATTTGGCAAAATTGGACAGTATGTTGCCCAACACTGGGCAATTACATAGGCTACTGTTCACACAACTATTGGTTAACAGCTGCCCAACTGATGTTCACTTGAAGGCTCAATTGGGTAATAATTGCCCAGTATTATGAATCTTTTTAACCAACCAACAATTACCGAACTAAATTTACCCAACATTTGAAGATTGCGCGGGTAGCTTAAAGTTGTTTGCAAGTAAAACAATATATTTTGTATTTCAATTATATTTTAATAACAATGGTAATCCCCCAGTTTTACTTTTCCAATAAGAAAACAATATATTCCATGCTCCATCCTTATCGCTCACAAATGTTGATATCAACGATAAACGTAAATTTCAATTCCATATCAACCATTTTCAGACCCCCATCTATTTCTTCATTTACAATAACACTTCTTTTAACTTTATCTATTTTAGAGTTCCATAAAAAAGAAAATATCAACGCAACCAATTCCTTCAAAATATAATTTGGAACTGGTATAGCCGTCGAAATATATACAAACTGTGAGGCTATGAATAATGTTATTATTGTTACTTTCACAAAATATGTTAATCTTCTTCTTTTCCATAAATTTAAAATATTTGTTATCTTTTCAATTCTTCCCGCCCAAATTAGTTGATCAATTTCGTCATTTTTTTACCCACAAAAACTCCCAAACATTTCACTGGTGCCTCACTGCATTCAAAATTTACCAAATTAACCAATAATCAAGTCTAGAGAAAATACGTAAAAATAATTGTCTCCATGCACGTAAATTGTTTTTTGTTAGGCTAGAATGTCCTCAATACATCTATTAATTGATTACATTTTTGGAATCTTTTCATTGCTTCTTTTAAAACATAGGCATGCGACATTCCATAATATGTATCAATCCTTCCATTTTGTACACAATTCCAGTCCCCACCAGCTAACAAAATATCATTCTCATGGGGTGGTATTCTGTAAGTTCATCCTAGAGTTGATCTCAGGAGTTGATCTTAAGATGAACTTTAAGACCTCCCTAAGATATGCAAAATCGGTATTCTGTAAGATGATCTTAGGACGATCTTAGCATGAATAATGAATAATTAATGTGCGCCATGAAGATGTAATATTACCAATCAGAGATTGCCTCCTATCTTAATTTAGCCTAACCCTGGGGGGCGTGGCTTTGGTTACTAGAGTTTGATTGTTTCTCGTCGCACAACAAACTCACGGCGCGAGTTTCATTAGTTAAATCCTGTCACGTGACGATTTATTTATTTCAACAAACATGCACGACCGTACAGTAACTGCGCTCAACACCCGTGCAATGTCACTTTTTATAAAACGGCTCCGGTAAATTCAGTAACGTGATTGGCTAATATCGATCACGTGGGCATTGATTACTTTTCACCAACTGCACCACCGTGCCTATACCGCGCAACCACCGTGCCGATACCGCGCAACCATCGTGCCGAAGGTGTGCAACCGCGTGACGTCACAATGCTTGTTTACACGAAGACAAACTTGCGAAAGTAAAAAAAAGAAGATGTAAACTGCTTCGTTTTGTAAATTATCTGTTCTGTAGTATATAAATCGTAGCAGTTTCGTAAATGATATGGTATGTCGTTTGATATTGGTAAGTTTTGGAATGCAAATGCAAAAAATTCTTTGATAATTCTCACTTTTATGGGAAAATCTTCGGCAATTTCCCATCAACTGCATTTGATCTGCAGAGTCAAATTCAGTGAAGCGAGTGCAGTAAGTGTTGATGATTTTTGTAAATTCCAAATAAATTTACACTCTAGAGAGTAGATAGTCTGGGTTACTAATTTTGGCAGGTCTGTTTTCAATAATCCAGCAAAATAAAACAATCCGTGGTTGAGCTCGTTTTATAAAACAAATAGTACTACGGTCTAATTATCGTGCGTCATGTAAATTCATCGCACTCTCGGGCTATGTTGGCTGTGCTTTGTGCACTTGGCTTACGCCTCGTGCACAACGCGCAGCTAACATAGCCCTCGCGTGCAATGCATTTACACAACGCACTCTAGACCGTGTATTATTTGTATATCATTACGCACTTTTCGGCATGGCTGATGACGTCACTATGCTTGTTTACATAGTTTCTATCAAAGTGAAAAACTCGCGAAAGTGATCGTTAAAAAGATGGAAAATGCTTTGTTTTGTAAATAATCTGTTCCGTAGTAAATACATGTTGGCAGTTTTGTAAATTATATGGCATGTGGTTTGATACTACTAAGTTTGGAAATGGAAATGTATACAGTCCTTTTATAATTCTCACTTTTTTGGCGATTTCGCATCTAACTGAATTTGATGAATTTGACTCTGACAGAGCATTTTGCTGCAGAGTGAAATCAGTCAGTAGATGCAGTAGTGATGATGAATTATGTAAATTCCTATTAAATTCTCACTCTAGAGAGTAGATAGACGGGGTTACTAGTTGTGGCAAGTTTGTTTCAAATAATCCAGCAAAATAAACAATTCCGTGGTTGAGCTCGTTTTATAAAACAAATAATACCACGGTCTTATTATCGTGCGTTATGTAATTTATGCATCGCACTCTCGGTTTTGTTAGATGTGTGCATGCGCACTCGGCTTACGCCTCATGCGCTACGCACATCTAACAAAACCTCGCGTGCGATGCATTTACACAACGCACTCTAGACCGTGTATTATTTGTATATAAGCGCTACTAATTTTGCAAATACTGTTGCGTGTATTATCCAATGGATAAGAATGCAGGGTAGTGGCAGTCTTATATTGTAGGAGCGCGCGTTGATCCTATAAGTGCAGTTACAAAATATACAAATAATACACGGTCTAGAGTGCGTTGTGGAGGTACAAGGGGCAGTTGCCTCAATATACGACACCAACCCCTACACAAAGTTGAAGGATGAGAAACTCACCAGGGTTTTATTCAAAGACATACCCCTGTCGGTGGGAGATGAGGTCATCCTTGCAGAGTTACAGCAACATAAAATAGAGGTGGGATCGATATTACGTCACAAAATTAAGGGTAAATGGGGAACTCACAAATTGCCTCAATATATGGGGACAAACCCCCACCTAGACAGATGACGTTCGCCAACTCATTCTTGTCGCGAGTCTACCACAATGGGCAACCAGTACAGACCAAAAATGGGACGGTGACCTGCTCCAGATGTTTACAAACAGAGCACCATTCATCGAGATGTCAGAATGAGGTGCGCTGCAAAAGGTGCCAGAAACCAGGTCACATTCAAAACACCTGCCCTGAATACATCCAGCCGGATCATCAAAGAGCTCGGATTACACCGGAATCGCGCAGCGACAATCATCACTTGGCACTTGAGGACGCCAAAGCTACAAATGTGCGATCGCGGAAGTCAACGCTTGCTGACTTCATTCGCCAGCTACAAGAAGCAAGGGAGCAATCATCTTGGGCCAGAAATAGCGACGGCGCGGCGGCTCTTCAGCAGATGCCGAATGATACCAGCATCGCAGATACGGTAACCACATCTTACGCCTCTGACGGAGCTGTAAACTGCTCCGAAGCCAGTCGAAGGATGTACAAAAATAAAATCCATGTAAGGCATAGCGCATATAAGGTGGGAGCGAGCGATGTCATTGGGGAAGAGAAAGATGGCAGTGACGATTCAAGTTATTCACCGGAAACTCCCCCCATACGCAAAGCTAGCAACAAACAAAGCGTTTAAAAGGAAACGAAAACTATTTAAAAAGTGAAACCGAAAGATTAGATGAAAATACATTTATATAGATATGGAACTTTAAAAATATGACTCTGAGGACTAAAAGGTCCCTACTGCTACTAGATACTCGTAAACGCAAGGAATCGTTAAACTGCATTGTATTAGAACGAATATTGGACATGGATCAATGTAATAATATGACTGTGATGAGATTTCTATTTTTTATTGAACAAGTATGAGCTCAACTCTACATTTCATATCTCTGAATGTATACGGGGTCTTAGAGATAAACGGAAAAGAAACAAAATATGGATGTGGCTCAGAAAGCAGAAATGCGATATAGCGTTATTACAAGAAAAATTTCTCTCAAAAGGACTGGAAGTCTGCGTGCAAGCAGAATGGAACGGTACTTGCTTCTTCAACCATGGCTCGCATCATTCACGTGGAGTTATGGTTTTAATACGAACAGATCTTAATATTAATACAGACAATTTTTACATACAATTAGGAGGCAGAGTACTAGCTTTTCGTTTACATTGTGAAGAAAAAGTATTTTTATGTATAAATGTTTATGCACCGACAAAGAAATGTGAGAAAAGTAATTTCTTTAACAAATGTATACTGTGGGTTAAACGCATAGAACAGGGGTGGTATTCTGTAAGTATTGTAGCGGCCCTCCGTCCCAGATGTTATAGGTAGCATCCCCGAGCGGTAAGGAGCTGGACGGGGGCTGCAACTTGCTTTTAATTGCTCCTCCATCGGTGATGTTGTTGGAAACCTGACGTGGAGTTCCTTCCAAAATATATGGGATAAGTTATAGGTTCAGGGAGATAGCGTTTATATCAGTGTTTGATTGTGTATTATACTCAGTATTCCATAATTTCTATTTCCAGCACTTTTACCCACACAATCACTTTCAATTCAAACACATTAAGTTCAATAAATAAATGTCCACAAATGGTATTTAAGTGGAACTGGTTCTTTCCAGTATACAAAGTTTAATTAAAAACAACTACTATATAAATCATCATACACGCTTCATTTTCCCTAAGACGCCACTTCTTACAGCCAACATTTCTAAGTATCAACTTTTATACTTAGTTTATTTCTAACTGACACCAAAAATGTTTAAGTTTCTATACTCTATTCATTTCTGACTATGACCAAAATTCTCTAAGTGTCACTTTTTGGACATAACTTATTATTCAACCCAATTGCAGAGCCTATCTGTTTGTACTAAAAATAACGGGGAGTCCCAAAAGCGGTTAGTAATCGACCACTGGCTTTGCATGCATACAACGGCGAGTCTTCATCAGATCGAAGTAATATTTTGTTTGTCTTAGCAGCGAGAAGAATTGTCTTTGAAGCGGGTATTGTATTTATCTTTGCAGAGAAGAAGATTTGTTTTTGGAGCGGATATTGTATTTATCTTTGCAGAGAAGAAGTGTCTTGTAATATCGTCCGAGTCCCTCTTTGCCGTCTAATATCGTCCCATTCCCTCTGTGTCTTCTAGTATCGTCCCAGTCCCTCTGTGCCTTCTAGTATCGTCCAACTTCTTCTTCGTCTTCTAGTTTCGTCCATGCAAGTCCCTCTTCGTCGTCCATGATTTCTCCTAAGTCCAGATCCTTTCCTCCTGATTTTCTTCTAAGTCCAGATGCTTTCCTCCTGATTTTCTTCTAAGTCCAGATCCCTTCCTGCTGATTTTCTTCAGAGTCCTCCACCGCTGGTTGTATGCATGGTCAGCCTTAGGTTTCTTACTTCTCGCCTTCTTTCCTCCCCGACGAACTGAATATTTTCGTCTTAAACATCGCCTTTTATAATAAATTTAACACAGGGCTATATGGCCAATATGGGCACCCACTAAAATTAGGAGCCACACCCCTCCTCCCTTCTAATTGGTTGGAGGTCACCCACCAAAGGCGAAATCCCTCCCATCCCATTTCTTATTGGTCGATATTATTTTGGATCCAATGGGATTGGTTTACAACTTACAACACAATTATAGTAGGAACATCTTTCCACTGGTCTCTATACAAAATTAACTCTCCCACTATCAATTATTTCAACTTACACTAACCAATACATATGCCTTATACGCAATATCAAATTACTTGACATCGAATGTCTTATTATAAACAAAAGTCACCGGAAAGAAGGGTAATAATACGAGGAAAAAGTTTGTATAAAGGTGGAGTAAGATTTAGGGAAAAAGAGACGGTCAAGTACCGAACCAGGGTTCACGAGAAGTTGGATTTGTGCGAAAGAAAAGTTACGATCAGGAACGGGGTTGCCAAAGCTAGGGTCATCTCAAAAGAAAGAGAGGATGAAAAGGGGAGAGTTGGACACAGGAAAGGAAATTTGGGTGCAGGGGGAAATAATGAATAAGTTAGGTATGTCAAATATCTGATAAAGTCCAGACCAGTGGAGAGATGCCTACACTTTCAAAACAATACAATTCCTATGTCCTTCAATACTTTAAAGTTACTCTCTGCCTTTGCTTGTAATGAAATTGTGGTTCGTTACAGTATCTTAGGAGGTGAAGTTGATCCTAAGATCAACTTTGGAATTCTGTAAGTTGCTCTTAAAGAAGATAAGATCAACTTCAAGAAGTTGATTTTAGGTATGCAAATTTATGTAAATCACATGTCATAAGATGAGACGTATTATAAAACGACTCTGGTAAATTCAGTATCGTGATTGGTTAAATCCTGTCACGTGACCATTTATTAATTTTCAACAAACAAACAAGAAACCGCGTAAACCACGCCCCCTTCCATGACAAAAAACAAATGTAATTTGGCAAAAAAGATCTATTTACGAATGATGCAATGCTTGTAGATATAAATACATGTGTTTTTCAATGATGACATTACTAAAAATGGAAAAGCAAAATGGTGTCTGGCCGTCAGACATTACTTTGAAGTAAACATAAATCAAGTATAGTGTTTCGTAGCAACATAGATTTCCCTAGCAACCACTGCAAACTTCTGTATAAACTTGGCTTTTTATTTTCTGAGGGCATTCCTTTCTCATAACTAAATAAGAAATGCCGACTCATGTTTATATGTGATGAACTTGATTTTCTATTTAAGTGATCAAAACAAACAACTAACCCTTCCTACCATAATGCATTGAGATATATGTTTGTTCGTCTACGTTTGCCTTACCAAACACCAAATTTCAAAAATTGTGATAAAGCTACTTCATAGAGCATTCAACTGATTAAAACTATAACACTCGTTTAGGTTGGAAAATGTTTTCAGAAATAATTTTGAAAGTTTATAAAAATAGAGAAATCGTAAAACCATTAACCTTGGTCCACGGCGAATTGCCGGTAATTACACGGTCTTGCATGACCTTTGCCTTAGGTTTCCATAATGGGCAGTGGAATTGTAAAGGCAAAACACCAGAAAATCATGCAGTAGCCAAAAGCTCCAATTGTTCCAGGGTTCTACATAGAGGTGCTTGTCTCAGCAATTAGGGCATTACTGGAGCTTCCTTTCCTCTCCAGCTTGGCCACATGGACATTGTATAACAGTGTAAACTCTATCAATATAGACTGAATGGTCAGGGAAAGGTCACAAACTTGAGTTTTAGATGAATTTGCTGTTAGTTAATTAATATATCGATGCCACTTGGTGAAGTGCGGTTTTTCTGACGTATAAGGTATAGCAGATAGTCTACGCGACGTCATACACACATTATGTCAAGTTCAATGTTGTTCAGGTTTGGGTTTAGGTTACCGGTTTGGCATACAATAGTTTTGCAGACGATGGGGTTGGTAGTTTGTTTGGATATGGGCCACATATGTAGGCGTCCGCAGGTCTGAATAGGCACAAGTGGTGTGAAGACTGTTGAGCATACCCCAATCTCCGCATGATAGGTGTGCAAAATGTGGTAGCTTCATTTTGGGAGTGACTGCACATTTAGAGGACCAAGGGGCAGTTGCAATATGTCTTTCCGTGACCTATGGGTGCTGATATTCCCATTTTGAATAGGCTGACAGGGTGACTAGTGTAGCGCAGGCGTTGGTGACCCACATGCGCGTGCTGGGCAAGTACCAGACGAAGGTGATTGGGGTTAAAGAGTGCCTTGGTAACTACTTACCTGTTGAGATGCTCTATGTGAAGCACCCGGAGTGTAAATCTGGTGGGCACATGAATCCCCAAGTTAATCTCGTGGTCTCAACATTGAGTGTGACATCTAATTTACATGCATGGGCACTCGATTCAGCACGAAGCTTGGATGTTTTCATAATATGCTGTCTTATAGATAGGGCTATGCCCAAGGATGGAGTAGACTAATATATATTTCATGCCACAAGGGCCTTCAATACAGCATACGCAGTTGTTCCTTGATAAAAAGTTGGCATGTAGGTAGTCAAAGTGCTATTTGTAGGTCAACTGCCTGTCTAGCTTTACCCTGCAATATGTTGGAGAGCAGAGTAGACCCATTGACGTTGACTATGAGCATGAGATGGAAGTTTGCTTCATTGGCGAATTGCAGTCGGTTTGCAGCGCCCAGCGTTTGTGTCCAATGTTTTAGTAAGTTGCTATTAGGGCCATGTCCGTTGTCAGAGTATCATCTCATTTTGAGCAAAGGTTGCCTTAGCAGAAGGTGGCAAGATCAACTGCATAGCAGTATTGATGTGATGAAGTCTTGGTTGATGTACTTGCAAGGAGCAACGGTTCCATTGCCGTGAGGCGGGCCGTTCCTAAGATAACGAGAATGATGGAACTTTCGTCAGTTGTAGAGGGGGAGGATGCTGGTGATTGAACCCGCTAGGTGGCGGTCATGGGCCATCTGAAGGAACTTTATGGTAAGACCCTGGTGTATCACATTCTTGTCTGCATCATCCATTAGAGCAACAAGGGTGTGGATAACCAAGAGAAGGTGACACTGTTATAACTCACTGGCAGGTTTTGTGCATTTGGCAGGATCTCATTCATGCTGTCAGCATAGGCGTAGTGAAGACACAGAAGCATCCGACTCTCCCAATAAATTGGGTGGATCAGTTAATGTTATTACTATGTAATATTGCATAATAAACAGCCTTGTCTTACACGCATGGTACCAGCATATAAGATGGCAAAATCTTGACCTCTCCTCCCAAGCTACAATCCCAACGTATTTTGCAAAATTTTCTGGGACAATATTGATCTGCAAGATGCTCTTTAAGTCCCTCAAATGATGCTAGTAATAAAATCCAAAATAGTTTGCGCTCGTCGTTTCTATACTGGGAAGCCTCATAACACAAGATTTGTTAAACCTGGACTGGCAAACATTCTGATAAAAGGAGTGCTCCTTGCAGTGTTATACAGCGCATAAAATGGAGAGTATTCACAATCTGGATGCAGACATCTTGGAGATGAGGACGTTGACTACATATCGCTACTGAACATGCTTAGGGAGATGCGCCACCAACCCAACATTTAAAGGACTCGATATTACTTACACAAGATGTATGGTGACTTCTGGGCCAGTCCTGATGGCCTTATGAAGGTGTTCATGGGGCCCATATCCCCTTATCATTCAAAATGGTCTCTATTCTTCACAAGTTCATTTGGGGGTCGACATGTGAAAGGAGCTGCAGACTTCATCTAGCATTTGTCTGGCTATTCCTGCCATACATGATCGCATTTGACCATGTCAATTATGAGAGGTATATATCTAACTATATCATGGCCAGATATATCGCAGTTGCCAGTCACTCATCCGAATTCCCATGCCCACCATTCTCAAGGAGGCGATCGATCGTGACCAGTTTAGTAGTGAAGAGACCAGAGTGATTTGTGTATATTTGTATGACGTTATAATATACACATAGGCATGATAAGGGCATAAGTTATATAAAATCTAAATTGGGGGTAACTTTCAATATTAAACAAATATACCATGCACTGAGAGCCTCTAGTTTTCTGTCACCGAGGAATCCATAATTTCACTAGTGGCTCGAAATAGTGCATGATATATTTGTTTTATATCCTTCGCATGATCATAATCATCGCAAAAATAAATGATTTCAATTAAATTAAAGAAAATATAAAGAAAAACAAAACATTGATCATGGAACATCATTGCACTGACTATGTTCTGTTTGTGACACTGACCCCCTTTGCGCAATAGTCCTAGCGCAGATCGCGTATTGCGCTATCTTTCCATTCATGGTTACGCGCATTAACAACTAATGCGCACTCAAATGCAAAACGCGCGCATCAAAGTGAATAATTAACCTGCTTTACATACACACGTGTAATTGTACATTACACATACAGCTAGTGCAGTGCACACCGCGGACAATTGTTAAATGACGAATTAGTGTCACGACCACAGAAGGACAACGATGCACAATATGCACCATTGTCGTAATTTTTAAATTCGAATACCGCTACGTTATACATGAAATGCATCTCTAGAATATTCTTTGGTACTTATTGATATTCACGGGTGAAAATATGCTGTATTTCTTTTTAAATAACTCTTTGAGAAATATCGTCGAGCATCTTTCGCAAGCAAAAACAAGACCTCTTCTCGCAGGGAAGTTTTATAACACGCATCTCTATGGGCTCAATATCACCCGGCGTCTATGACGTCATTCATGGAATAGCATTTACTATTCCATGAATGACGTCACGCATAGCACATTTTTCTCCATGGGCATTACTATGTTTGGTCACATGACGCTATGTAGACCAATCACTGAACCGGATTTCATTCATGTAGGATATAATGCAAACTATCATATAAATTATGAAATCTATACCAATGATTTAAAGGTTATTATTATGCCAGTTTGGGCTATATTCATCATCATTAAATCAAGTTCTTTGTCACTTCTCATTAGTACGTCTTGTGCGTATGGATAATAATCAAATTCTTGAGTACTGCCGAATCGCGACAACAAGTATCATGTTGATTCTCTCCACACAGCTAGACAAAAGCGATTGGATTGTAATAAACTTAAGAGGCTCTATAATTGAACCTTTAGATGCAGTATTCGGTTTCATACATTCCCTTTAACTGAAATCGTTACGTTTAACCACTAACATATCTTGAAGACTGGTGGTTATACAAACTTTGATGTTCTGGGGCCATTTTGAACACCATAATGACATGCATTTTGAACCCTAAAATTGCTGCCATATTGAATTATAATACGTCCTTGACTTGATAAATGTAGGTATATACGTAAATGATTTTCTAATACTTTGAAACGCATGTTTAGACACTTATTTCAACTTTACATTTTGTCTAGAAACGGATTTATACCAAGTATGATGTTTCTATGGCGGCCATTTTGAAACCTATAATGGCTGTCATCATAGATTAAAATACTTCCTTGACTTAACACATCTTGGTTTACGTCAAAATGATTTCCTTGTACCTGAACACATATGTTTGGACACTTATTTGAACTTTCTAACCTGTCTAGAAGCAAAGTTAAGGAATTTTCACTTTTCAACGGCGGCCATTTTGTTTTGTATAACGGCCGCCATCTTGGATTAGACTTTTCCGTGAACTTGAAACCTTCATACGATCGTTTTAAAAGATTGCTCGTATCTGAAAACATATATTTAGACACTTTAATAAACTTTCCAACTTGTCTATAAGGGAACAAGTGGAAGAAAATAAAAAATGTCGGCCATTTTGGACGCCATCTTGGATTCTGCCAAACCCTCCAATTGGATTATAGGGGACCTAAAGTGTGTTGTTCTTCACACTGTTCTGGACCTATCTTGAATAGGGCTTTACCTGACTATTATGCCAAGCTATTGCACCACTATGGAATCTATTCTTTCTCCAAGAGGCATGTAACATAAAATGAAGAATCAAGCGTGTACTGAAGCATGTATTGGTTGTTGCTAGGGGAAATGTATGTTGCTAGGAAACATTACTTGATTGATATTTACTTCAAATTCATGTTTGCCGACCAGGCAGCATTTTGCCTTTCCATTTACAGTGATTTCATCAAAGGAAAAAACTTCGTTATGTCCACAATGGTTGCATCATTTGTAAAGAAGTAATTTTTTTAAATTCCAGTTTGATATCTTGTCAAAGGGGGCGTGGTCTATTCAGCACTGGTTTCCATGGTGATTATTCAAATTGCGGCAATTTAAGTTGTCATTTTTAATAATTTCAGACAATTCCCTATAAAAAGAGGCATGTTGTTGCTTTAATCGATCAGGTGTGGTGCTATATTCGTAGCCTGCGAAATCTGTACGCAGTCGCAAATGCGCATGCGCATGCATAGAAGCCGGCCGTGCGCGCGCGCGTGCTGCTAATACAATTTTGTGTAGTACATGCCCTTGCGAAATTTGTACCCAAAATATTGCAATGCGCACGCGCAATAATGCTAAAAACGTAAACAACGTAAATATATGGCGCATCACGATCAGATCATTGACGAGGCATTTTGATTTTGAATAGATCTAGTCTACTACCTAGACTTCATTTCACGATCTACGTACGGGTCCAGAATCTTTAGTGAAACTGAATGCAGTGATTGGAGCATCAGGTCAGAGTTTACAGTAATATCGGTAGGTTTGCCGTAAATTCCCAAAACGATCTATGTTTGACTTTGGGTCAGTAAATCCTCCCACATAAATTAAAACATAGGCCATAGCATAGGCTTAGCCGTAGTCATTATCTACGGTAGATAGCAATATTTGGTGATTTGCCTAGGGCGGCTAGGCCTTCAGTCACGGGGACAAATTATCAGTAGGACCGTATAAAGTTATGCCCGTGGGCCTGTTACTACACTATTAATTATCGGAGGTCATTTACAGTTTTGGTTTCGAGAGTCAGGCATGACCATATCTGAATTCTGATTTACTTTCTTATTAACTTCGAACTGTCTTTATTAAAAATTAAGTTTAGTAAAAGATACATTGTCATTAATTGATACAAAAATTAGGTAGGTTTATTCAAAATTCTTAACATAAAATGTCTACTCTTACTCTAGTCTTAGTTCAGCTGTAACTTAGTCTCCTATAAGTATAAGACTTGGCTTGAATATTGATTTACAGTTTTGACTTTGAATCTGCTGAACAAGGGTCATGATTTATAGTGTCCAACGACTCACATTACGGTCAGGATAACTGTTTGCATTTTGAGGTATCACCATCTAGTATGAATTGAATGATCTGTACCTCATAACAAAAATGTTTATAGAAAATATATAGCCAGGCCATATCAAATTGGGGACTGGACCTGGTCTAGAGACTAAAGTCTAAGACTAGTATAGTTTATACAACTACTATTGAATGGTGATAAATCTTCTGCATGTGCAAAGTCCAGAGAAGGTTGTGTTAGATGAGTTCAAATCATAGGCGTACCCAGGGGGGGGGGGGGGGGGGGGGGGGGGGTCAAACCCCCCCCCCCCCTTTGACCCCAAAAATGCTGTTTTAGGGGGTTGAACCCCCACCCTTTCAAATTTTAGCCCGTCTCGAGTCTACTTTTAAGCGGTCTGGCTAAATCTGGTCTCGACCGACTAAAACCTGGTCTCGACTGACTAAAAACCTGGTCTCGGCTAAGCCGAAAAATGTTCACTGATGTTCAAAGATCACTGGTCTTGGGCTTGTAAATTTTGAAAGTACTTGGTCTCGACTGAGAAAAACATTTACGGACACCCCCCCCCCCCCCCCCCCCCCCAACTGACAGGGGTTTTTAACTTTGAAGGTACTTGGTCTTGGTCTCGAAAATTGTAAAGGTACTTGGTCGCGGCTTGGAATTTTCGACAACAAAATCCTGGGTACGCCACTGGATGAGTTCCATGTTTGAAGTTAAACTAATCGCACGAATTTGTTTTTTACATAATGGTAGTGGGATTCAATTTAAGTGAATGATCTATTATAAAAATTAAAGTATATTATCTTCTATTATTTATTAGCAAATGTATATTTGCTGTAGATCTATTTGTTTAATTTATTTTTTACTATGCGATGGTATATAAATATAAAAAGGGATTGATGTTTGTCTATAGATTTACTTATAATGTATCTCAATTACTGTCCTTTTCAGATACTTCATTTTTGAGCTGCCTGTGGATACATGCTGCGTCGCCTCTCTCTCTTCTTACACATCAGCAATGTATACATGATATGTGTTCATTATGCTTGACAGGTAAATTTATTGGTTTTTATTATACAATTTTTCTTTAAATATTTGTGTCCTTTTAATTACAAATAATATGAAGGTGGGTTAGCTCAGTTGGGAGTGTGTCCGACTTAGATGCGTGGGACAAGGCATCTTTCATCACGCAATAACTTCAAGCTAACTGATTGTGTGGTATTGGTGTGTTATTGGCCTCCCTTGTGATTTCTTAGTTTGTAAGGGATGTGTATGGAAAACAATCCGTCCCTCAGGTAGGATGATAAATTGGGGTCCTGTGCAGTCATATCTCATGCATGGAAAAGAATCTAGTCTCGAAAAGAGTGGAGTGTTAATCCTGTTAACTATACCTACCACATCCTGCATATCACAACAACATTAAAGTGACAAAATAATCAGCTAGTTGATTGTGGTATACTACATGGAAGAAGGAGTTCTAGAAGAATGACACATATTTTGTACAATTTACCACTTATTCCTAAACATTTTAAAAATGCTTTGTGCCTTTGGTGTAGAAATGTAATGTTTAATCTAACTTGAAGTTAAAGGGATAGTTGAGTTTTGGTATAGAGGGCGCTACACAAACCAATTTTGTGTGAGATAATGAAAAACTGAGTGTCAAATTCTAAAGAGCATACAATTTTAACTGGAATAAACTTTATTTGATCAAAATCGGTTCAGAAATGGCTGAAATATCCATAAACATTATACCATGTACCATTTGTAATACTTGTGGGGTCCCACACTTATTCGGTCATTTTGAACCAGCCGTTTATTTTGTTGTTAATGCTTCTTCTTTTCAAAAATGTACAAAAGAGGTTTTTATATCTAGTTGTTGATTATCTCTCTATCTAATCACTATTTGATTAAAAATGGTTAAAACTGATGAGTGTTTAGAGAGCACCCTCTTGAGTTTTAACGGCTCGTTTTGAATGATAACAGACATTTTACTTAGTCATTAGTAATTTTGTATTCCTTTGGAGCATGGTGGACTATTATAACTATCAGTTTGTAATGTAATGGTGCAGGTTTTGGTTACTAACATTCAGTTTGACCAAAACTGTACTCTCTTTACCAGAACTCAACTATCCCTTTAGGGCTTTACTTACATACTATAAAGAACTTTTTGTTTGTATATTTGTTTTATTGGATACTGATGTTATGTTTTGCACATTTCATGAAGCGATATTTGAGGAAGCCGCTGTATTACAATTATAAAGCATTCCAAACAAATTTAAATAATACTTTATTTTTTGGTTTATGATATTTTTCTTCATTTAACAGATCCAAGTTCTACAAGCATCCAGAAGAACAGACTACATGGACAGCAAAAAAGAGGATCCGGACAATGACATTACGATGAAATTCAAACGCTTGAACTTCCACAATAACTTGGGAAAGGGTTTCATCCAAGTCGACTTTTAAATGTTACCCTTTCAAACAAGTCTTCTTCTTGAGCTGATGTGGAGGACACATATCCCATGTTTGCAGGATTTTTGAAAAATGGACACTGTAGACATGCCTGTGTTCTCTATACAGACATATAAGATTGCAATATCTTTCTCTGCAGGGGATCACTTTTGGTTTGAATAGACAGGTGGCCACTGTAAAGACAGGTTTGGACTTAATTCGTTTGTATCACATCAGTACAAACACTAATATTGTTTATTAAAACAAGGAATTTCCTTGAAAATATGTTTACAGGTTTTTGTTGAACAATTGAATAGTCATATATTATTCTCATTTAGTTATACCTTCTTCTGCACAAAATGTCCATAATGTTTAATCATTGATATAAAGGACAATGACAACTATAAGCAGAATGTTGCTTTCATTGACTATAATATATTTAGAGGAATAATTTACGACAGTTAAAGCAGAATCAGGTAAGAAACAAATATTATGGCTCTTTGAAGATTTGCAACACACTCTGATACGTGTCAGTGTGGACTACTCCCCATGTTCTGTACACACATTTCTAGTTTGTTACAGTTTTCTTAATAGTCACACTTTTCTCTAAGTTCCCAAATTCATGATAGCTTGTGTAGTTTTAAGTATTGTTTATCCTATTACCATGTTCATTTTCATTTCATTTTATTCCGTCCCACAAAAAAAGGGGAAAATTAATTTGGCAAGTTGGTACATGATAAATATACATGATAAAAAACATTTAAATTTACAAAACAATAAATATGACTAATCTTTATATACATAAAATCTACATACAAAACGAATACTACTAACAGTCAACCCCGAAAAAAATCATTAAATTACATGTATGATGTAAAAGGGAAATCAATCTTTTACCTAAGAATCTTCATTACTTTGATTATACCAGTAACCAAAATGTAATAATTGGTCTGTGAACATCAGGTACAAACACAAAATGTAATCGGGAGTCTGTGAATGCTAGATTTATTAAACTGATGCAGGTCACGTGACCATTTGCTTTTATGAGCTTTAAGATTTAATAGAATTTCATTGAAAAGGTATTATCCGTATTTTCTCAGACCATAAATGCATTTAAAAGAAAGCTCTCAAGTGGTATTTTAATCATATACAACAATTATCTTGCAACTTTTGAACTTTTGGCTTACAAAAGGTGGACAGTACCAAACTAACAATAACCCACAAAGGATGGTGTCCCACATATTTGTGGGTTGCTAGTTGTACACTTCAGCAAGAAGATAAAAAGTCTTCTGAAGTATACAAGGAGAAAGAGCATACATTTCTCTTTTTTAGAGACTCTTTTATTACTCTACCTGCTTCAGTTATTTGTTGATGATTTTTATTATTGCATAAATCGCTATAATTTAGGAAAATCTTTAAATTGGCAACTTATTGTGGTATTTAAAAATAAATTTTGGCGTTCAAATTGGCAACTTTGCAGCAAAGTCACTTCATATTTGTCTTAAATTGTGATTACTAAATATTTTCCACCTAATGTTATGTCATTAAAAGGTCAAACAAAATTAGGAGTTGCCAATATGTGGAGGAAAATAATGATCAATTTCGCCTTAAAATATCTCTCGTGTTTGATGGGATAATACAATGAGTAATTTCTTTAATTGCATCATCTGTATTGCATAATATATACAGTTTATTTAGATTTTATGTACCTATCTTGTCTTTCCATGAAACTTTAGCTTTTGATGTCTTATACTATTTGTTTAAATTTTAAAGTTGTCTTGTTTCTTGTTAGTAGTATATTTATATGCACTGTATCTAGAAGTTATTATTTTTTCTTACATTTTTACATGTTTATATTATGTTCCTTCCCATCACTATTCTAGGATACCTACACCATGCTTAATTGACAAACTGTCTTACAGATGACCCTCAATACATTATATGTGCTAACATTTGTATAGATCTAAATTGCATTGAAGATATACACAATATAAGTATTCTGTACAACTTAAAACAACACAGATGTAAAGATAGTGACGTAGTGTGGTAAGACAGATTGAGGATCCATGGCAACTATTTTTTTTTAGGGCGGGGGAGGGGGGGGGGGGCACATATATATTCTATATATTTATTTTAAAAATAAGAAGATTATCTCATGTTTTTCTTTATTTTTGTTGTACTCATATTGGGAGGCACGTGCCCCCACCCCCACCCCCTCCATGCCACAATGAGGGGAATAATTGTCTTGGGTCTATTACTCTATTCATGTCTAAATAGGGCTGTCAATGTTATGCAAATTAAAATAATGTTAATATGTACTGTGCGCATTTGTCATGTATTTTTATATGCGAATGGAAGAATGGACAATAATCAGAGATGAATGCTGTAAACTATATTAATCATTACATTATGACAAACCTGAAATTCCTTACAATGGGGATGACAAACATGTGCAGTATGATATGGTGAATGACACAGTGGTAATGATTAATCATTGTTATGTTTGATTGTGATGATGAGGATGGCATTATATTATGATGATAGTGATGGTTGAGTCATTTGGCACAAGAACCACTTTATTTATTTATTTTGTATTCATTTATATTTGTGTGTATGTGTGTGCGGGGGGGGGGGGGGGGGTTATCTGACAAGCAAATTAATAATTCAAATGCTGCACACTAAAGACCCTTTGACAATGCACACTCAAAATCACCCTTTAATGGCTACACAAAATTAATATTATTGGACCCCAAATAACAGATATTTGAGCACCCGACCCCACCAACACCTCAAATTAAAAGACCCGGATTACACGGATAACGTAATGAGGGGTGAAGCTACAGGGGGAGGGGGGGGGCGCCCCCTCCGAGATGAAACATTAATTGGTCTCTATACCTCTCCATAGATTGTCCCCTCCATTTCCTTTCTGTATATACCTCCTCTTCCCTCTCTGCCCCCCCCCCATGACCGTCTTCGATCCCTCCCGACCCCCTCCCCCCCCCCCCCCCCCCCCCCCCCCCCACCGTCTCCCTCCTCCCACTTACATATCATCATTTCCCTTGGCCCTACCCCTCACATCCCTCCTCTCTCCCCCTCTCTACCTCTCATTTCCATCGTTACCCCCACCTTCTCCAAGTCGATTGCCTCTCCTCATCACAGTAATTCATCCTTCATTCCCCGACCTCGCCTATATTCCCCTTCCCCTTATACATTCCCGTCTATCATAGGCGTTGATTTCTTCTCGCCATCGGGGGGGGGGGGGGGGGGGGGGGAGGAGATATACAGGGGCCCCAAAAAGCTTTTGGATTTAGCTGTTTAGAAATCGGAAGGTTATTAATTACACATTGCAAGCATCATGTTATGAGGGGGGGGGGGGGGGGGGGGGGGGCTATGTCCAAGTATAGGTGAACTTTAACCTGATAGATACATAGATTGCAAGCATCCTGATGGAACCCTGAATAAAATCAGAAGCTTTGGGAATTGTACTATCCAAAAATAAAGATGTTGTCTATAGGAAATACAATTAACTATTGTATATATAGTTAGCTAAATTTGAGTGGGCATATAGAGAAGTCAAACTATTCAAGGAGTACATGGCCGGGACTGGGTCAAATAACCTTAATGGGCGGTTCCAAGGGCCGCAGCTTCGGAATATTTTGGATTTGGGCAGTCTAGTCCTATCAAAATGCGGTTAAAAGAAGACTATAGTATCAACTTTCACATTATGAATGAGAGGGGGCAATGTTCCTTTATTTTAATGTTATATATTTTTGAACCCAAATATTGGGGGATAAAAATACAAGCCATCCTCCCATCTGAAATATCTTTGTTTGTTTGTTTGTTTGTTTGTTTGTTTGTTTGTTTGTTTTTTTTTTTTTTTTGGAGGGATATATCACCCATCCCCCCATCCTCCACTTTTCCCCCGCTCCCATACCCCCTCATCCCCCTACTGTCCAGTGTCCACTCCCCCTCTCACCACCCCTCTGCTGATTAATTTGAATCGATTTAATATTTCAACTTCATCATGTCAAACTTGTCTAAGGAATAATATTCTTGTTGTCTTGATTGTTTTGGGTGGTTTTTTTTTTGCGGTGGTGCATGTACGACTGAGTGCTACTCACTGACAATTGAGATGTTGTTCAGATAAAACAAGATAAGTTGTGTGTTAATAGTCGTCCATTGTTACGTCACAATCTCATGAATATTCAGCATTGTAAAGTACGGCGATATCGTTGCGATATGGCATTGTGACGTCACAATTTCATGAATATTCAGCATTGTAAAGTTACGTTATCGTGAATATTCATTACCCATGGAACATGACGTCATAATAGAAACATCGCGTGAACGCGCATTTTACGCACGGGGTACGAATTTTGCAGCCAATTTTCCCACATATGCGCATGCGCATTTGCGACTGCGTACGGATTTCGCAGTGCGTACAAATTTAGCGTGACACCGGGTATATTACAATCTAAAATTTTGGCTCTGGCCTGTCACTTATTGCGCATTTAACACACTTTGCAGCATTTACATCATACTAGTTGCCATAGCAACGGATTATCAATTTAGCCTTAAATGGTGTATATCGATTCCTGGACCTCATGCCTTCCGAGGAAATCACATTTAGCCATATACACCGCACGAATAATGAGTAATGTGAGTTTCCATGAATTACATACAAATATTAATGCAATTAGAAGTAAGGATTATGTCACTGACCTTGAGTTGACCCGTAATGACCCGTAATGACCTTAGCAATAATGTTTCGTACTTGATATTCTAGAATCTGATAGGTGGCACAACATTCCTTAGTCCCTTAAAAAAATCATAAACCTATGATGACTGGATGTCAAAATGTTTTTATTTTTTGTCGACATTTCGTTTTTCAGTGGAATCCACCGTTTCTGGGGGATGTATTTGACCATGCGTCACAAAAACGGCGTTGCCATGGTAACGTGCAACTTGTTATGGTCGAAAATTCCAGTTTCGGAGAGCTGAAACTTATACCGTCAAAATGATACCAGAAATTATTGGTCGTCCGAGGGGTGCAGCCAACTCCATTTTTAAGCCACTTTTCAGGTTTGGGCTCATGGACTACATGTGTGTTGTCACTTTTTGTTGCGCGATATTTGCACGGCTGTGACGTCACAATGCTTGTTTACATTGTTTATATCGTAACTTGCGAAAGTGATGGGAAAAATGGACAATGCTTCGTTTTGTAAATTATCTGTTTCGTAGTAAATACATGTTGCCAGTTTCGTAAATTGTATGGTATGTGGTTTGATATCACTAAGTTTTGGAATGGAAATGTATACAGTCCTTTTATAATTCTCACTTTTACGAATAATTTTTCGGCATCGAACTGAATGGTGAATTTGACTGACAGAGCATTTGCTGTGTCGGTGAGTCGAGTGCAGTAAGTGATGATAAATTTTGTACATTCCTTATAAACTCACACTCTACATGCTCTAGAGAGTAGAACGAATGGGTTAATATTTGTGGCAAGTCTGTTTCAAATAATCCAGCAAAATAAACAATTCCGTCGTTGAGCTCGTTTTATAAAACAAATAATACTACGGTCTTATTATCGTGCGTTATGTAAATGCATCGTACTCTCGGTTATGTTAGATGTGCGCATGCGCACTCGGCTTACGCCTCGAGCACGACGCACATTTACACAACGCACTCTATACCGTGTATTATTTGTATATTATTTTGTAATGTAATTAATGGTGCAGGTGTTGGTTACTAAAAGTCAGTTTGACCAAAACTGTACTCTCTTTATCAAAACTTAACTATCCCTTTAAAGTGGCCCCTTTATAAAAAAAAATTGCGCAAAATTTTACTTTCAAACTGACTTGTATAACTTTCTACAGAGAGGCCAAATATGATTTTTGGGGAAATACATTTTATTATAGACTTATCTAATGTTATAACAGATGAATAAAAATTTAATTTAACGATTAAAATATCGGCTTTACAATACCTCAACAAGAATAAGTACAGTATTATTTTAATATTATGCTAAATCAGTTAACATGGTTAAGCAAATTTATTGGCCGATATATAGTTCGATGAAGGGATGATTTCTACACATTCGTTTTTCATTCGTAGAATCCAAATTACAGGGTAGTATGTTCTGTTACATTCATCCTCATCCGTCTATTTGAAACTGTTCAGACGATTTGTAAAAGGCCGACACTCCCGTTAAAGGGAATTGTGAGAAAACATATAAGAGTAAGGGAGGTCAAAGGGTTTTATGGCAGCGGCACATCAGCAAAAATTAAGAAAACAGGAAATTCATTTTTGTTTTATTCATGGTTTTACTTATTGGCTTAAAGGTTCCCTGAAATCCAAATGCAAGTTGCCTTCAACTACAGTGTATTAGTGTATACTTCAACGACATTTTACATTAAACTATTTGACCTACATAATTATGTTTTGTATATTTTAAAACATTTTAGTAATTATTTTCTTCAGTATGCCAAGGCCCAAGCAAAAACCCTTGTAACATCATCTCTCAATCATTGATCAACTAACAAGGGATGAACAAAAGACATACTTACAAAAGAACATGCTCACAATAACATGCACTGCATGTTTCCATACAAAAGCTTATCATTGCCTTTCTTGTCCTTTTCATGGTTGAGCTTATCTGACATAGCAACTCCTATTGAAATAGAAAGTATGTCAGTTAGAATAGTATTCAAACGTGTGATGCTGTTGTGAGCAAGCCCTCACTCTTAAAATGTTGGGTAAATTTATTTGGGTAATTGTTGGTTGGTTAAAAAGATTTATAATTCTGGGCAATTATTACCCAATTGAGCCTTCAAGTGAACATCAGTTGGGCAGATTTTAACCAATAGTTGTGTGGACAGTATTTTGCCCAGTGTTGGGCAATATAATGTCCAAATTTGCCCAATTCTTTTAAGAGTGCTCAACTTGGGAGAAGTTGCATTTCACCCTGTATTGTTCATCTATTCAGTAATTGTATTGATTGATATCAGTTGCTATGTCGGATACGCTCAACCATGATACGGACAAGAAAGGCATTGATAAGCTCTTGAATGGAAACATGCAGTAAATGTTATTGTGAGCATGTTTTTTTTAGAGTTGGGCCTTTCAAACTGATGAAAATAATTGCTAAAATGTTTACAAATATACAAAACATAACTATTATGTAGGTCAAATCATTAACAAATAGTTGATGTATATACTAATACAGTAATACACAATAGTTGAAGGCAACTTGCATTTGGATTTCAGAGAACCTTTAAGGTGATTGTGAGCCATTCCGCCATTCCGCTTGGTCCGCTAGGGGCCTGTTTCATGAAAGGGTCCTATCTCTAGGACGTCCTCACTGTCACGTGACTACGACTTAATTACGTACATAAATGGTTGCAAGAAAGGCTCCTAAGTCGAAATTACGGACTATCGATAGTAGCGGACAATTCCGTAGCCTTTGCCATGAACCTAACGTATAATCGGTAAAATAATTATCAGCATATGAGCCCATTGCTGGTTTATTGGTGCGTTAGAATGAACATTTTTATAAAAAATAAACAGAAGATATTACTATGATTAGTTCTTATGGACAGCAAACGGGCAGCTGAAAGCGAACACAAAATAAACATGAAATATCTTTTTCAGAAAAGATCCGCTTATGTTGCCGCCTGTGTCTATTTAAAGACACCATTAATTAGTATCTTCATCAAACAGACCCTATTATAGATGTACATATATTAAATACATATTTTTTACGTTAACGAACTTATTTGATCAGTTACACTTTATCAATAAATATTACATTTGCCTGAAAAGTAGATGATCTGGCAAAATGAAGACACTTTACCTTTGAAATAACCTTTAAAAAAAAGAGAGGTCTTCTTCATCGAAACCATTCCAGAAAGTATGGAAACTGCTTGTTCACGATCTTGAAAGTTAATTTCATTTAAAAAATAGGCTTGAGGAGTAGCTAGGATTTTTCCAGTCGGGGGACAGGCTGTGCACCAGAATGGCCTTGAATTTAATGAGGAGGCAAAGGGAATTATGATTTTTAATTTAGTGGTATAGCATGGGCGAACATTAATTTTTGAAATTTTTTGATTTGTTTGTATAAATTTTGTATTTATTTATTTGCTTTTATTTGAATTTATTCATCGTACATATATTTGTGTGTGTGTGTGGGGTGGGGATTCATATTATATGCACATAATGCGGTCGTATATATTCCAAACAATACTCATTTTTACACAACACACAAACAATCATGTTTAACTACCAATAAATATAGGCACAGATAAATGTACTCACAAAATCACTGCAACAAACACATGCAATACACATACTTTTTAGAATATAATAATATACAAACTAAGCACACACACACGCGCGCACATGCCATTATACACGAATACAACATAGCTTGGTTTATTTGTCTCGTGTCCCCTTCTGACTGATTGAAGAAACGCAAGCTTTCTATAAAACATGTTTACATTTGACCGATGATGGAGTTTGTTCCGATCACCAAATTGGGACAACTGTCGTACATTTACGTAATTCAGTCTTAGTCACGTGACAGTTAGGACGTCCTAGAGATATGACCATTTCTTGAAACGGGCCCCTGCTTCGGAGACCCCCTTGCAAACACGGCGATTCGCTCTGGAGCCCCTATATTGGAACCCTGGGGCGGCACATACCTACCCAATATTTGGTGGAGTGCCCCCCTCCCCCTTCGGGGGATCTGCCAGATCTGAAACTTCGGCATGTCTTGACTTACATATTATTATTATATTATTATTTCATGATACGAATTATTATTGTATGGTTCTGATTATCATTATAATATTTATTGTTATCCTTGACCAATTTTGTATATATTTACAGTTTTGAATTTCTCACCATAATATGTATTCAAACCTATCACCTATTTAACAGGACCAAACGGATCGGTTCTTATCATCTACGTCATGCGGAATCTTAAGAGTGAATTAGAAGTAACCTTGCTTGGAGAAAACTACGAGGTCGTCAAGGGGTTGCAGATCAAACGCTTCAGTTCGCTTGTCATTCGTGTCAATGCCGTCATGACGTCTTTGGGGAATATTCTGCTACACGTCACGAGCAAAATGGCCGACGCTGTACTTGTCGGTCGAGTGGAGTTGGAGGTCATCAAGATCCCGTACGGTTTAATAGTCGTTATATAATCATGTGCCAGCAAAGAGGACTTTCAATATTTGCTCATTACTTAGCAAAACAATATTCCTGTATATCATGAAGCCGTCAATTATTTTATAAATCGTTTGAACATTACGTTTTTTTGTGGCAACAGTAACCAATGGTGTATTTTATGTCACAAAGAGCAGCATATTATATACATGATACCTAATGACCAAATTATATGTCGTAATATGTTACGTCTAATATTAATATCATTATATTAATATATCAAACCAATGCATACAACAATTAAGGTATCATTTCAAATACAATATTTTGTATAAGATGGAAGCTTTATAAAAATTTTTTTTAAAAGGGCTTTATCATAAACTTGTCATTAATAACATGCAAGGTTCATTAAGGTGCCTCGGATATACAAATATATTCTTTCTAAATACATACCGTTTGTTTTTCCCCACAGACTTCAGACGTACAGAAATAGCACGTCTCTTCGCCCTCAAGAAACTGACCGTTTATTTATTGATCCAGGTAAAATGATCCATTACTTTTACGTTATGGAAAATTTGATTCAGCCCTTTTAATTTTGTGTTCATCTTCTGCTTAAAATTTACCATTGTTTGGACAGTTTTAGAATTGTAATGTAAGGGAACATTTTGAAGGATGGAAGTCACGCTAGACGTGTGATATCGTTATTGAGCAATGGCCACATACGATAGTTAATACATCGTTTGGAGCAAAGCACTATACAAAATGCGATGAAGCCAACAAGAAAAAAAAGGCCGATCGGACAAAAATGGATACATCAAATTGTACACTGTAAAAAATGACTGTAAAATTACAGGGTTTTTTGCCCTTAAAATTACAACTTTTCACCGTTTTATCAATCTTACATAACTTTTCCTGTAAAATAACAGAAATATTGTTAGTTTATGGGAAATCATCATTTATTTACAACTACCTACATTCATAACTGTTTTTTACAAAATGTTCGCATGGCTCTGATTTTGTAACGAACATTTTCCTGTTAAAAGACGACACTTTCTTCTATAAACAAACACAATATGTATGCTAACAACATAGGGTGTTTTTTACTACCCCGGTATGTGAAAAAACAGGGAACCTATTGAATACCTACAGTTTTGTGTCAACACTAAATACACAATATACCGTTAAACCACACAATTTCCAGTAATTTAGAGATTCCATGTGTGATTACAAGACAGGCTTGTGAAAATACGCAATTCGCCTGTAAAAAGACAATACTTTCTAATAACAAAAACAATAACTGTAAAATTACACGTTTTTTTTTTTGCCCTTAAAATTACAATTTTGTACCGTTTTATTAATTTTACAGAATTTATCCTGAAATGTTAATAGTTTATGGAAATTATCTTTTATTCGTTGCAGGTAGTACGAAAACCGTTTATTAACAGTTATGAATTTCATAATTGTTAATAAAAGGTTTTTCGTACTACCTGCAACTTTCCCTGTTTTTTGTACAAATGTTCGCAAGGTTCTGTTTTTATTTACTGGCGACAATTTTCCTTGTCAAAAAGCGACAATTTATCTAATAAAAACATAACAAATACTGTACACCTATACTAATAACACAGGCAGTTTCTTTTACTACCCAGGTCTGTGAACAAACAAAACAGGTAAACCTGTTAAAAAATACGAATATATACCGTTAAACCACAACATTTCCAGTAATTTGTATCAGGTTCATGAGCTAGTTTGTGCTTTTGCAAAATGAACAGAAAAATCTGTTCATAATCCCGTTATTTTGTAAAATGATTATCGAAATTAATTTTTGATTTAGATTAGTATAATTAATTATCAGTGGACTCTTGTTAACCCCTTTTGGGTGAAAATTCATGAATGCAATAATGTTTTAACGTCTGTGTTAAAGTACTAACCATTAAAACACATACATCGTGGTGTACCCTGTTTAAAGGCTAATCGTGACCAAAGGAAGATGGATAGGAACGATAGGTATAGGCTTAGTGCACAATATGTATGTCGTAGGTTATTAGGTAGGTTATTAGGACTAGGAGGATTGGACTACACTGTAACAAATAACTGCCATAAATTTCCCGCAGAAAACGCTATTTTCTTTTTTACAGTGTATGCCATGAAAAATACAGAAAGAGTATGTGGAAAACAGTATACAGAAACAGGAACATCATATTTTAACAGGAAAGTCGCTGTTACAAAACAGAGATAACTTGAATTTTACAAGATTATATGACATGAAAATACAGAAAGATACTGTGAAATAACAGTATGATCAGTATGATCATTAACAGGAACCTGTAATTTTACGTGAGGCTATAAAATAACAAGAATTCTCGTAAAAAACGTGGGTTCCTGGCGTAACGACTGTCAGGACATTCCCGTAGACAAAACATTATTTATTTTTTACAGTCTAGTACGTCTGTACAATATTTCGCTAACTGTTGGTGCTTTGACATGAAATGATCCTTAATAATTATTAGATAATAATGTTGGTAGTTTATTGTTATAACCAAATAATCAGAAGGGAGACTTGTAAGGATAAATACGATAATGTTTTGCAATGGTGCTATCGATGTTGTTGATGCTGCTGCTGTTGTAATTAATTACACTTATAGTCCGTATCACCAATGTTTCGTAACCAGAAATAAACTTGTGGAGCCTGAGTGAGAACATCGAGGTGTCGATCTACAGTAAACTTGGTCTCATTCTTGGGTTCAATGTCCCCAAACTGGAAAGCTTCAGAATCAACGTGGGTGCCTTCCCAGAGGTGACCTTCGCCATGCTGGTGGCGTGGAAACAGAGAAACAAGACGGGCGATGCCCTGGTTCTCGGACAAGAACTGAAGGACAACTTGCTCAAAGTGAAAGCCTGGCAAGACAAACTTGCAAGGAAAGGTATTGTGTTCGTAGTATTTTTTAAATATTAGATTGTGGATAGATTTAATTTACGATTACTTTCCTCTTGCAGTGAATAAGGAGTTAATGTTACTTTCTGGACCATTGATTGATGCAGCTACATTATTGTTGCTATTAAATTCCCATTGCCTCTGGTATATTGATAATTAGTGATCCATTAACATTATTTAAGTCTCGTGGTGATTCCCCATTTCTCAGTACTTTGTTATTATTTTGGTTTTATGGCAATATAAGAATTAAATTGATTTCGATTTTCCAAATGTCTTCCTAATTAGGTATATACTAATGATTGAAGTGGGAGTTCCGGAACGCATTTTTGTTGTAATCAAAATCAGTGGGCAGTATTAACGCAATAAATTCTTATTCAAGTTGCACCATTTATTAAAAGTTAACATTTACCTATAACACAATCTTGCATTGCTATTTAGAGTTAAAAGAAGTCTTACATATCACTTTTGACATAACAAAAAACCTTCTTGAAGAACCCGAACACCCGACTACGTATATCACCCGGTTAGAAAGTGGTCAGGATCAAGCCGTTGAAACCATCTTGACAGATATCCAACTGTATTTCCTTGCGGAAGAGATTCCTATCGAAGACGTCGTGCCAGTCTCTCTGAGACTAGATACGCCATACAAGAAGGTGAACACCATACGTCGCAAGTACGGAGGCGACAATGAGTTGCAGATGTATCAAGTCCTGTACGAGTGGAAGGTTAGACAAGATCAAAAGGTCGATCAGACGAGGACCGTGTCCAAAGTTTTGAAAGCTAGTAGCTTGAATCAAGTAGCAAGACAGCTGGGTAAGTTAGTGGCTTTAGACTCTCTATTCACAAGCTCTGGTTAATTTGTTAAATTTATTAGGGATAGTGCAGTTTTGGTCAAACTGAACTTTATTTACCAAAACGTGCACCATTACATTTCAAACTAATTTAATTTCATAACTCCATCATGTTCGAAAGGTATAAACGATTCCAAAAGACTAAGTAAAAAGCCTGTTATCATTCAAAAAGAGCTGTTAAAACCAGCCCCCCCCCCCCCCCCCCCCCACACTCCAGGGTCGGGGGTACCGCATGCATGTTCCCTAAATATCCGGTAAAGGGGTACTTTTCGCTCGACAAAGTCCGACCCGACAATTGTAAAAAAAAAGTGTGGTGTATTTGACTTTTGACCCGGAGATTTCTTTAAAAAGTCTTTGGATTCCTGAGAAATATAAAAAAGGCGTTATAAAATATGTTTGTCTGCTTTATTTGAAAAATCATAGAAATTCGATCAAATCCCGGGATCAAAAAGATGACAGCTCACCTGAGATGGGGGGGGGGGGGGGGGGGGGGGGGGGAGAAGGGTGTCTACGAGCATACGCGTATCCTAAATAATACTGAGTGGGAGCCAAGGTTAAATTATATCAAGGCGCTCTCTAAAATTGCTTTGGTTTAGACCATAAATTGTGCATGTGATGTTTTGCTGAAATAGTGGTTAAATAAAGATATCATCAACAACTATTTAAAACCTTTTCGGTAAAATTTTGAAAAAGTGTAAGCATTTTATTTAGTTTTTCCTAAATCATCAATTAATCCTGGGGCCCAAGGGTTATTCCGATCGGATATATTTATTGATATTTCAGCTGTTTCTGAACCGATTTTGATCAAACAAATTACATTCTGTCATTAAAATTGTATGCTCTTTCAAATGTGACACTCAGTTTTTCATGACCGCACAACAATCTTGATGCGCTCTGTTTACTGAAACGGAACTACTCCTTCAATACTATATAAATGTAGCCTACTTAACGTATATACTATTTTCAGTGCTAATTTGTGACACGATGTTAAAAATGTTTACAATGTGTCAGGAGTTTACGAGATGACACCACGCGTCTGACTCCAAACTACCTTACATTGTTTTGTAACAGAAAAGAACCACCTGAAAAGGAATGCCAAGACTGGAGAAGTGAAGCTCGTTGATTCCGAAGAGCCACCCAACGGAGAAGAATATGCTTACAGTAAGAAAGTGTACTATACACTATGTTAAAGGGGTAGTTGCGTTCTGGTAAAAAGAGTACAGTTTTGGTCAAAATGAATTTTAGTAAAGGCCCAGTCCCATACTGACGATTTTCACGGCGACTCGCAACGACTCGTAACGATTTACTAGAACGAATCGACTCGATTTAGCCACGATTTAACAACGAATTGGAAAGAATTGTACGGCGACTCAAGACGAATATTCGTTCTTCGTCGTTGTTCGACGAGTCAGCTCGTCCTTCTTTTGTCTTTAACCATTGCGGTAGAAACATCGTGGCAGAAAAAAAGTTGTGGTCCCATAGTGGCGATTTTTGCGGCGACTCGCAACGAATTATCATTCGTGGAGAAAATCGCTTGAGTCGTCGCGAGTCGTTGTAGTTCGTTGCGAGTCGTTGTAATTCGTTCTGCGAACCGTTGCGCATCGCGAAGAACGCCATGAATCGTGTTAGCACAACGAATGTTTTGGGACTGTTAAAAACTATCGCCATGTCGCGACGATTTCCTTTCATTCTTTTTATGGAACAATAGGGCAGTGCATCATATGAACAATCGGACTTGTTTGAGTCAGTTCCACGGGCGTAGATCTGTCATTGATACCTTTCAACAGGGGGATGATCTATTCATTCACCCCCCCCCCCCCCCCCCGTGATGAATAGGTATTACGTAAGTCTCTACACCCATGGGCAGTTAAAAAACGGACAGAGGCGAGGAAGCGATACGACTCGCAACGAATTGCAACGATGTGGAACGACTTGACACGAATATGCAACGGTAAATACAATGATTTTTGGTGAAAATTGTCGTGGCGTGGCGATTGTTTTGAACAGTTGAAGACGGCGATTTTCACGATATTCTTCACGATGCGCGACGGTTTTGGGGGAAGAACCGATACGATGTAACACGACGCAACACGACCTAAGCGATTTTCTCGTCGAATGTCAAATCTTTGCGATTCGCCGTGAAAATCGTCAGTATGGGACTGGGCCTTAAGCAAAACCTGCACCATTACATTACAAACTAATAGGTATAACTCCACCATACTCAAAAGGAATACAACATAACAAATGTCTAAGTAAAAAGCCCATTCAAAATGAGCTGTTAATATTCAAGAGGTCGCTCTCTAATGCTAAACAATCATCGGTAAAAACCATTTTTAATACAATACTAGCAATTCACCAGATCTTTGAGTGAGATATGTTGAATGTTGTATTTTTGTAACTGATGGGTGTAGTGGGTACTGGGCCTATTTGACAAAGTAGCACAAATAGGGTTCAGTTTCTTTAAAAAGAAAAAGAAAACAGTATTATACTGTTTTTGTTTTCTTCTAAGAAACTGAACAGACGTTTCGCCGCCCCTGTACTTATACTACTATAATAGTAGTACAGGGGCGGCGCAACGTTTTTCAAAGTGTGGGGGGGGCACTATAAGCAGCGCCCGAGCGAGGAAGCGAAGCGACCGAGCGGAGGGAGGGGGTGTCCCCCTCCCACACCAGGGAGCTTTTGCAATTTTCGCACTAAAATGGAGCGATCTGGTGCACATAGAAGCTGATAATAACAACTTTTCAGTACATGTCTACATGTCTATGTACATATCAACTATGGTGAAGTAATTTGCATCAATATAAATACATGTAATTGGAATACAGAATATGAAATAGTGAATTTTTTTCAGGGCGTACAGAAATTTTCATTTTCTGCAACCTGATAATAGGCAAAAATAACATTGCTGAATGATATAAACACTATAAACATATAAACATATAACGAATACATCAACTATTTATTAATCAAAAAGACTTAAAGACTAAAGTGCATACTAAAACTAAAAGAATAAAAGGAACTATATACTAAATATATACATAAAACTAACACAGACCTTGAGCTTGCAGGCTTCAACTAAAAATAAACAAGTTAGTCTCACAGAAACAACAATATTCATGAATAAATATCAACCATCTACTCAGATTTAAAGTCCCAGAAAACAAAGGTGACCCATGAAAATATATAATTATTTTATATATTTAAAGTTTCTAATTTCTCTGTACTAATGATGTCCTACCTAGTAGTCGATGGTTACACATGCATTACTGAACCCTTGAAATATAATATTCACTTCCAACTCCAACTAGAAACATATGTCCTACAGCATGAACCCTGTAGAACCAAACTAACATTATTTGTATTACAAATTGGTTTTCTGTTCAAATTCAACATGTGGTACTGAAAAGTTTATTTATGTTTCTCTGCTCTAAAAGTCCCAATAACATTAACAAACTCTCCTTTGTCAGTTTGTTCGAAGTTTCACTCCTCTCACTAACTATTCATGATCGAGCATTGTATTGGTCCGATCAAAAGAACACATTCGCTGCAGTGTTAACACACAGATAGGCGCATAGTGAGGGTCGCACGTCACAAATTGGTGCATTGTGGGATAGAACAAATTATATCCTACATGAATGGAATCCTGTTCAGTGATTGGTCTACATAGCGTCATGTGACCAAACATAGTAATGCCCATGGAGAAAATGTGCTATGCGTGACGTCATTCATGGAATAGTAAATGCTATTCCATGAATGATGTCATAGACGCCGGGTGATCATATTGAGCCCATAGAGATGCGTGTTATAAAACTTTCCTGCGAGCAGAGGTCTTGTTTTAGCTTGCGAAAGATGCTCGACGAGATTTCTCAAAGAGTTATTTTAAAAGAAATACAGCATATTTTCACCCGTGAATATCAATAAGTTCCAAAGAATATTCTAGAGATGCATTTCATGTATAACGTAGCGGTATTCGAATGTAAACATTACGACAATGGTGCACATTGTGCATCGTTGTCCTTCTGTGGTCGTGACACTAATTCGTCATTAGAAAATTGGCCGCGGTGTTTCACTACACAAGCTGTATGGACAGGTCTCTTAACTTCGCGCGTATCCCAACTTCGCGCATCATAGGTGAGATACGCAAACATTAGAACACGGACACGGCGACGGAAATTTTCAATGTCAAATGAAAGAGCACACATTAATTACTCATCAACCAAAAAATTAGCAAATAAAGAGCGATATTTCTGGAGAAATACTCACTTTTTGTGGTCTTTTTTGTAAATCACAACTTTGGTGTTTCAACAAAATTATGGAGGAGGAAGAATCAAGCAAAATAAACGGAAATCGTTCCAGTAGAACATATTTGTTGTCATCGAAAGGCTACGCAAAATGCTCCTTTATTCGACCTACCCTTCAAATTTACTTTCGGATCGCGCAATCTCCGTAGATAGCTTGACAACGCTGCGCGTGCTAAGATGCTAATGCGCGCAAAATATTTGCATCATCACACTACCATTGAAATGCGTGTTACGGTTTGCTACACGGGATACGTGTTAAGTCAATGGCAGGGTGCCCTAGGTATTGACACGCGAAGTTGGGAGACTACCGTACTCGGTGAAAAAGTTCTTGCTGATATGACATGGTCACGGAATCGGGCCATTAACACCACGAATTGTGAGTTTAAATGAAATTGTTCAAGATAAATCGAATCCTCAGAATTTGAGGAGTAATTTAAAATTGTTTCATTGAGATTACTGTAATTTTCTTGATCCTAAGCCACTTTGAAAAAAATCAAAAAATTTCGTGCGCGAAGTTAGGATACACCTTCATATGTGTAATGTACGAATAACTAGTTTCTCCATACAATTACACGTGTGTAGTAATGTAAAGCAGGTTAATTATTCACTTTGATGCGCGCGTTTTGCATTTGGGTGCGCATTAGTTGTTAAGGCGCGTAACCATGAATGGAAAGATAGCGCAATACGCGCTCTGCGCTAGGACTATTGCGCAAAGGGGGTCAGTGTCACAAACAGAACATAGTCAGTGCAGTGATGGTTCCATAATCAATGCTTTGTTTTTCTTTATATTTTTCTTTAATTTAATTGAAATCATTTATTTTTGCGATGATTATGATTATGCGAAGGATATAAAACAAATATATCATGCACTATTTTGAGCCACTAGTGAAATTATGGATTCCTCGGTGACAGAAAAAGCACTATGTTCTTTGGGTCTACGACCCTCAGAACATTTTCCTGTCACCTCGGAATCCATAATTTCAACTAGAGGCTCTCAGTCAAAGACTGTAGAATTACAAGACAGCTCACTGGCGGTCGCGCAGCGATGTCCCTTCAAACAGAATGAAGATTCAAATCGAGCTTAGGCGAAAGTTGGGTACACCCAGAGGTTTGGGTACAGTACTGAATCTTGTTCATTTTAATTAATGAAAAAACATTTAAAAATTATTGTCGATGAGCTTTTTTGGAACAAATGTTCCCTTTGTTAGTATTAATTTAAACAAAAGTAAGGATCAGAACGTACTTACTTAAACTCGGCAAATTCAGGCTAGTATGACGATTGAACATCAGCTTATCTCCAAGTTGAGTACACCTGGTGGACACATTGTTTTACATATTTAATTTTGTCTTTGTTTAGTTAAAAATATTTTAAAATTATAGTCGATCGCGTTTTTACGTTTAGAATTATAGCTGTGAGAAATATATTTTTTGAAATTTAAAGATCTTACCGTGTAGAGAAAAAAATGGCAATGGCTAGTCGCGTATTTTAATGTTAACGTGCGCTCAGTCCGCGCACTGTCTTTATTTAATTATTTATTATTGTACGCGCATCCAAGTGCGCAAAACAGGGGGGTGTCACTGCTGCCAGAGTGCAGCGATTTTTGCTCACCGGAAGAGCCCACAACTGGTTGCATTATGGGCTACTTGGGAACTACAGTTAACCAATCACAGAGTAGTTCAAACGCGTCGTCACGGGATCGAGGTCAATAAAAAAAGTTCATATGCATACGTCACAATGGCTCCCATTGTTCTCATAAGCGTGATGAAATCTAGGACAGTGCGCAGGAAAATAGGCGCGATAGTCTACGCACTGCATAGCATGATGATTGGTCCAGTATTTCTAGGTCACTACGCGATGACGTAGAGAAGTGGGCTACGGGAGCTTCAAAAATCGGTTCACTCCGCCATGTTGCCCATGTACAAAGTCTATGGGACACGTGACTTGCGCGCGTTAAGTGAGCCTTCTAGTTATAAACGGGTTGGTTTGTTTATTCATACTTCTATGGCGCAAAACAAATTTCACGCGCGATATGCAAATTTGGGGTCATCAAACTTTATCACGTGTTCTTGAAGTTATTTTTAGTTAGGCGAAGTAAACATTGTTATTGTGACGACATAATGAAAAGCCTGCGTATCAAAGTGCGTGGTAATTTTGTACATCGCGCTCTGCCCATTCACTTTGTACAGGATAATTGTACAGTGGTCGGTCTTTCAATTTAATAAGCGTCTTTGTCTCAGTGCATGGTATATTTGTTTACTAGCTCGCGAATGTGTCAGGCAATTCATACTTACGTCTAGCACTGGCTCAGCACTGGATAAATCCACTGCCGAGCAAGTGCTAGACGAAAAAGCCGCCCATTCATACTTGGCATCAACAGTGGATAACTGACGCGCAAGTATGAATACAAACAGTGGATTGGAAATGTCTAAGACCAGGGGGGTGTCACTGCTGCCAGAGTGCAGCGATTTTTGCTCACCGGAAGAGCCTACAACTGGTTGCATTATGGGCTACTTGGGAACTACAGTTAACCAATCACAGCGTAGTTCAAACGCGTCGTCACGGGATCGAGGTCAATAAAACAAGTTCATATGCATACGTCACAATGGCTCCCATTGTTCTCATAAGCGTGATGAAATCTAGGACAGTGCGCAGGAAAATAGGCGCGATAGTCTACGCACTGCATAGCATGATGATTGGTCAAGTATTTCTAGGTCACTACGCGATGACAAAAATCGGTTCACTCCGCCATGTTGCCCATGTACAAAGTCTATGGGACACGTGACTTGCGCGCGTTAAGTGAGCCTTCTAGATTATACTTTGTAAATATTATATGATTATACTTTGTACATATTGTATATAACTATGTGACATTATTCAATGAGACATTTCTTGTATTGTTATCCTCAATACCCTTGTTAAGGGTGAAAGGATATTAATAAATTTCGTTTCATTTCATTTCATTTCATTTCATTTCATTTCATTTCATTTCATTTTTCATTTCATTTCATTTCATTTCACACGGGTTGGTTTGTTTATTCATACTTCTATGTCTAAGACATGACTGGGCATGCGCACTAGTACACTTCTATTGTGACGTAACGATGACTTGCAAATTCTGAACGCGTAATACCGTAATGCGCATGCGCAACCTTGTGCTAGACGAGTGTCTAGCATCAACAGTGGATCAACAGTGGATCAAAGTTATGCCAGGCTGAGCACAGACTGATGCTAGACATTCCATTCATATCTGCGTCTAGCAGTGGATTTATCCAGTGCTGAGCCAGTGCTAGACGTAAGTATGAATTGCCTGCTAGTCATTAGAATTTCAAAACCAATTATAAGAACCCACAATCATATTTTTTTCATACAAAATTGTGTTTATTGACCTAGAATATGTGTCTTTCAATCATTAGAAGCTTGACATCGTATGGAAGTCCACTTTAATAGCTACATTTGATTCTGTGTTCATTCTTTTCTTGAGAAACAACAATCGATGCTCAGCATCAAGACCGGGTGATTCAGGACAAAGCTGCAAGCTCCCTGCAACCAGCGGTCAAAAACACCGTGGAGGACACTTCGAAGGACTTTGAGTGCGTCCAGACATTGAAGAAGCTTCAGGAAATCATCAAGGACAAAGACAACCATGAATACCAGCTCTGCGGCATCAACGTGGAGTCTCGTGTCATCCACTTGCACGTCAATGTTCTCACCGAGAGAGGTTATGCTTCGTTTCCTGGTTTATTTATTAGCTAGTTATAGTTCCTGGTTATGGAAGTTACATTGGACAACATATGTTTAGATTAAGTTGATTGGTAGAGGATATTGTAAAAAAAGAAGAAGAAAAACAACTATTCCAAAAATAGGTGTTGTGACAATAAAACACAGAATTTAACAATGAAACAATACCGCAGTTGATATTATCCATGCAAGGTACAACCCTACCTGCTTTAGTCAAACGGATAGAGAAACAAAGAGTACGAAAACAAGATAATGCAAACGTTATTCACATGACATTTAGTAAGATTATAAAATAACTACATCCTAGATAGAATCATAATTGGTTCTCATGCAGGTAGCCCTTCTTTACCAAGACAAGAACCGAAATAGTGCTGTTAGAAGTGCTGCTCCATTCTGTTTGCTAAGGATAATAATTACCTGACTACGCATGATCATGTTTTTCTAGTTTATCGACTTTTCTTGTTTCTTATTTAAATACGATATAAATATGTCAGCTATGCAATTTCACTCTCCACTCTTACAGGGCTTGATAAGTTGAAAGAAACAACCGATGTAGGAGATATCGCTTGCCAAGTACAGGACGTCCTCATTCCACCATCCAAAGACAAGACCTCCAAACCTGACGCAGGTTTCTCGGCGAATATAAATAAGTTATCTTACAGCGATGGGAAACGATGTTTCAAGACACAAGGTAAAGGATCCGGGTTCGCTGGAGTGCTGGACTACACATGCCCCCAAAACATAACTGTTGAATCCTTGTTATAGTATTGTAGTCTCCGTTTTTAACGCAAAACAACATATATAACGCAGTAATTCTAGCTATATTCTAGCTCAGATTAGCCATTCAGATAGGCGTTCAAAGGGGTTTCGGGGAAGAATCTAAGCTTAGTAGTAAGGGGAACTGGTCGAGCAATCCGGAGTTCCCGGGTTAGATTCACGTGGAATCTCATTTATTTTGCTTTCTTCATTAGTGTCGCAGTCACACATCCCCGCAAAGCTGTGTAGTAAGGGTCATGTAAAGCAACTTTTAAAAAATATAATAAAAAACGGCGCCATAAACACTCCGCAATCATGGTAATACGCGGGCCTTGTAGAGCCATGGAATATCCACAGAATGGCCACGAATTTCGCAACCCGGCCACTCCCATTACCGTTACACTAGCCACGATAGTCAACATGGCTGTCTTATAAATGGCCGAATTCTGAACATCTGGAACATTTAGCGCTCCCTACACGTAAGTGCCACTTACACTTATAGTAACTGTCACTTATTGTCACGCTGGTGAAAGGAAATAGCTGTTGAATAGCCACGTTTCATTTCATGACACGAAAATGGCAATACCTGGCTATTACGGCGATGCTCAGGGAAGTGTGAATTATTTAATATAACATAGCTCGTATCTTCAAAAAGGTACTATAAAAGGGAATACAAGAATAAATGCTATTTACAAGCATTGCAGAATAATGATAATCTATATTATAATAGGAGGACGGTGTTCGTGTCTGTCTCCAAGATTTGTCCGTCGCCAAGATTTGTCCAGAGTGCAGTTTCAAGCTGCGTCTGGGCAATAAAATCGCGATGCAGCTTCTACCGTTCTGTTACATGCGTGCGAAAAACAAGCCGATAGTGCGTTTGATCAACCAAAGTGATACGTCAAACATAGAACGAATTTGACAGCATACCAGTATCTTACCCTCCGTACCCTATGCACTGTACCATGGTACCATGTCCATCTCGCGATCGCGATGTGATATTCTAATTTTGAAGCAGAACATGACTGATATTCATTGTCGATTTGTGCGAATATAATGTTGTAAATAGCTGTTAAATATTCGTTGTTTACTTGCGTAATGCCTCGAGCCTTCGACTCGATGTACATATAATACCTAATGCACGGCGTGGTTTATGTCTGCGTTGCATGATCTGATCGGAGCAATTGTGTCGAGTGTTGTTTCAACTCGCAATATTTGATGAAGGCTAATTGTTAATGCTTAATCGAAGTGCATATAAGTATTTGTTGTATAAAAAGTATAAAAAAGGTGTGTTTTTTGTAAATAATGTGTAAACAAGAAGAGCAAGGAATTAGGGTTATTGATCTTTTTGCCAGCGATTTAATTAATACTGTTTATTGTTTTACCTGTGATCGCTGGCGTACCCAGGATTTTTACAAGGGGGAGGGGGGGGGGGGGTTTATTTGGTCAACCAACATTTTCGAGGGGCTGGGTTTCGGCCAAGTATTTCGAGGGGGGTGTCGATGAAGATTTTTTCAAGAGGGGGTACCGGTGAAGACTCTTTCGAAGGGGGGGGGGGGGGATGTCGGTGAAGAATTTTCGAGGGGGTGGGGTTGTCGGTGAAGAATTTTCGAGGGGGGTGTCGGTGAAGAATTTGTAAGGGGGGTGGGTGTCCGTGAATATTTTTTGAGGGGGGTTTGAACCCCCCCCCCCAAAAAAAAAACCCTTTTTCATCAAAGGGGGATTTGAACCCCCCCCCCCCCCCGGGTACTCATATGCCTGTGAATATGAAAGGTGTCGGTAAAGAATCGCGAAGGAGGGGGGGGGGGGGGGTCTGTGAACATTTTTCGAGGGGGGTGGGAGTCCGTGAATATTTTTTGAGGGGGGGGGGGGGGTTATTTCGTCAAACAACATTTTTGAGTGGCCGGGTGTCGGTCAAGTATTTCGGGGGGGGGGGGGGGGGGTGTAGGAGAAGATTTTTCAAGGGGGGGGGGGTTTGTCGGTGAATTTTTTTTCGAGAGGGGGAACCGGTGAAGATTCTTTCGAGGGGGGTGTCGGTGAAGAATTTGTGATGAGGGTTGGTGTCCGTGAATATTTTTTGAGGGAGGGGGTTGAACCCCCCAAAACAGCTCTTTTTCACCAAATGGGGATTTGAACCCCCCCGGGTACGCATATGCCTGTGAATATGAGATCGAATCACCACCGGGCTCTGGGGGAGGGGACATCTTTTTTGTATTCAATAGTATATTTGAGAATAAGCGTAGTAACAACAACAACCAATTAGCTACCACTACCACCACCAGCACCACCACTACCACAATCACCACCACCACCACTACCACCACTACAACCAGTATTACCACCACTACCACTACCACTTCCACTACAGGCCTACTCACTGTTTTCATTTGTTCTGAACACTATGTGTTACTATTTGTCCAATAGGTCCAGTACCCTACTCACACTGCCTACGTCTCCCCCCCCCCCCCCTCCCTCTCACCCCCCCCCCCCCCCTCTCTCTCTCTCTCTCTCTCTCTCTCTATTTCTCATTGCCTGCATACATGGGCCCATTTTCACTATTAATGTTTTCTAATGTACGTATATTTAGTGATTGGATGCCGAACTTGACGAACTGCTGACACAATTTTTAATTATACACTGATTAAATCATATCATAACCATACAAACAGAGATTCCATTAATTGACCAAATGTTTTTTACAGGACAGGTACAAAAAATTACGAAATACAAAAATACAACATACAACATTATCTTGCTCAAAGATCTGGTGACGGGTAAATTGCTATTTACATATATAAATTTCTACATCCTTGTGTCTCACATGCTTTGTTGAATTATACAATTATCTAAAAACCATGTCGTGCTTAAACCCCACAAATAATTTAGATGATATTCCACTGGACAACCTGAAAGAGATCACAAGGGAGATGGTGTTTAACCATGACTACCGCGGTGAGCGTTACAACTGTCATGATCATGACTACACGAAGAGACTGTGCTCTAGGCTTGGTCTTGATTCAAACGAGTGGAGCAAACGTTTTAGTAACCAGAAGGGGTCCAGCCATGAGGAAACAATCCTTCAGATGTTGCAACACTGGAAGAAATCACCAAACACGGCCACTTGTGCATCCCTTCGCTCCGCGCTGGATGCCGCAGGACTGAGGCGACTAGGGGAGAAATATCTTACCTACAATTTCATGTACGTATTAGTAATTTATAAAACCATGTTCTTCTTTTTGATATTAACCGGAATGTATCATTCTAAGGATATCAACAATAGCCTACCTTAATATCGTCCAGTGATTGGTTTGCTTCATTAAAACATCATCAAACATGTCAAATGTGAGGAAGCTATACCGCTGGTCGCAATTTTGCGCCTATGTAGGCTAGTTTGCGCGCTACATAAAACAGCTCCGTGTAAAAAAAGCTAGTGGAAAAAATTGAAGAGGAAAACATATTCAGCGAGGATGACAAAATATAGTATTACACAGTGAAACATTGAAATGCTAAGAAAAAAGAGCATTTGATACGACGAACAGTTAAAATGGTGCATTTCAACAGGCTTGTCGTGGCGTCACAAAGCCGAATATGGCCGTTTGAAAAAGTCGTGTGGGGGTGCATGGGGGGGGGGGGGGGGGCTACGACCCCAGCCTCCTGCCTTTTACGCCCATTAAACAATACACACACAATATCAGCACATATTGTGTACACTGCTGTAATGAAATGGGCACTAATTCAGTTTGATGATCTTGAATCACTTATGCCAAACTCAAATATCACTTACTGCTCGAACTGATTAATCGTCCTTCGAGGGTATATTGCTCGCTGATATTACCCAGCAAATATTGCATGTTCGCTCATAATAACTCGGTCATATGACATCCATTTACCATGCTGTGGTTTGCATACATCCCTCAGTGGACATATAGGATCACAGAAATACAAAAAAAATTTTGTTCAACATTTCATAATATATAAATTTGTGCACATTTCAACATAGTGACTAGATCTTTTTTTCTTTCTATCTATCTATCTATCTATCTATCTATCTATCTATCTATCTATCTATCTACCTATCTATCTATCTATCTATATATCTATTTATATTTATATTCCACATACTAAGAATCTTGCTCTACGATTGGTCAAAAGTTAATCACGTGATGAAGCATAGTTTCGCCCATCATTGATGGGAGAAGAAAACTTCGTTACACTCTGTAGATATCTTTGGTGAAAGTGTGTTGCACTCACTAGATAAAAAGTACTATCTAGTGAGTGCAACGCACTTTCACTGCGGTTGCATTGACTTGACTGTGGAGCTCGTGTGTGGCTAGTCAAATTCCGTACCCAAATGATGTGGCGGGGTTCTCTATGCGCGCGAATTACAAATTTAATTGTATTCGTTGTGCATGTTACACGTACGTAGCACACTGTTTCAAGCTCATACGCTATGCATGCACTGTGTATGCATACGTATCGTACAGTACACGGTTAGGTTTGCTGCGTTGTTATTGTTTAATTGCTTGTTCTGTTGTTCGACGTAAGATTTGAGTTCTAACGGAGCTGAAATGGAACTTTTTTTGCTTGAGAGTGAAAGTACAGTGTTCCAAGTTTATTGCGAATGCTGGAAACAACATACACATTGGAAATTGGAATAACATTGATGTTGGTAAGTAGATCAAACCTAGAGTAGTAGTAGTAACAGCTGTAATTAAGACTTGCGTTAGACTAGGCCTGCTTATAGACTAGATCTACCGTTTGATGTGGAATATAAAGCAAATAATCACCTTTTGGTTTCAGGCGATGGCAATCTATCACTTCCTCGGCGATCTGAATGTATACGCTATCTTTCCTCAGCTTCGCTTCGGAAAGATAGCTACATCCAGATCGCCTTGGAAGTGATAGATTGTCCCATCACCTTCACCAACGGTAATTATTTGCTTAATATATCTACCTATCTATCTATCTATCTATCTATCTATCTATCTATCTATCTGCACGTCTATGTATCTATCAGGATAGAGTTCTTCCAGACGTTGGACAAAGCCCTCCTCATGACATTTCCATTATTTTCTGTCTCTAGCTATCCTAGTCCACGCGGCCGTTCCCATGTGTGATGTTAGTTCATATCTCCATATTTTCTTCTGCTTTCCTCTTCGGACATTTATACACGACACCGCTAACACGGAGCCAGTGTGTATATGCAACTCGCCCAGGACCGTACGCAAGATTACAGCTCACATTATCTGTTTAAGAGAAGGCATGGGGAATTTGTTTGTGCGCAAAGCGCAGTTGTAAATTGCGCGCACTTGAAATTCGTTACAAACGGGAGGATGCGGCGTCCCGCTCAGCTGGTGCGCGCTCTAAAATGCATGTTCTGTTCTTGAGCGCGAAGACACAACGTTCATTTGCGGCCAGAACGCATTTCAGGAGAGCGAGTCGCGCACATCGTTCACGCGCGGCCGGCCACTGCGGGATCCCGCTATAATTTTGACGCCTTCTCTTACGCATCCGAACTGCCTCCAACTGAACATGAGTTAATTTTTTGCTTAAACTGTTATTTATTGTCTGAATCACAATGTTCACTCTTGTGTCAAATACAGGCCTTTGAAAACACCTGAAGACGTACCCTCGTCTGTGCTTGAGAAGGTATCGTACGTCATAGTGACACACGACGAGTACATCGCACTTGGTCTTGCTATGGACTTCACCCTAGCTAAGCTCGAGACTAACTTCACCGAGAAAGAAGGGAGATCTGAACATGCTACATTCAACGCTATGCACTTGTGGCAAAATCGGACTGGAGTGTACAACCGAAACCCTCTGCGCCAGGTCTTCGATCGCGCTGGTCTCTCAAGAATCGCAGACATATACCTGACGGAGGACTACACGTAAGGAACACATTTTATTGCATTGTTTAAAACAAATCATCAATACTTCTGGTCAACCTAAAATATATCATGCTGATACAAATATACTCCTTCACGTTGAGGGAATCTGGCGAGATCAGATATAAAACGGCTCCGTGTAAAAAAAATATACACAGTGAAATGCTAAGAAAAAAAAGAGCATTAAAGACAAACAGTTAAAAAGATGCATTTCAACAGGCTTGTCGTGGCGTCACAAAGCCAAATATGGCCGTTTGAAATAGTCGTGCGGGGGTGCATGGTGGATGGGGGGCTACGACCCCAGCTCCCTGCCTTTTACGCCCATGAAACAATATACACACAATATCAGCACATATTGTGTACTGTAATAAAATGGGCACTAATTCAGTTTGATAATCTTTAATCACTTATGCCAAACTCAAATATCACTCACTGCTGAAACTGATTTATCGTCCTTCGAGGGTATGGTGCTCGCTGCTATTACCCAGCAAATATTGCATTTTCGCTCATAATTACTCGGTCATATGACATCCATTTACCATGCTGTGGTTTGCATACATCCCTCAGTGGACATATAGGATCACAGAAATACAATTTGTTTTCAACATTTCATAATATATAAATTTGTGCACATTTCAACATAGTGACTAGATATTTTTTCTTTATATCTATCTTTATACATGTATATATCTATATATATCTATCTATCTATCTATCCATCTATCTATCTATCTATCTATCTATCTATCTATCTATCTATCTATCTATCTATCTATCTATTTATCTATCTATCTATCTATCTATCTATATATCTATCTATCTATCTATCTATCTATCTAATCTATCTAATCTATCTATCTATATATCTATCTGCACGTCTATGTATCTATCTTTTTATCTATCTATAAAGATAGAGTTCTTCTAGACGTTGGACAAAGCCCTCCTCATGACATTTCCATTTTCTTCTGTCTCTAGCTATCCTAGTCCACGCGGCCGTTCCCATGTGTGATGTTAGTTCATATCTCCATCTTTTCTTCTGCTTTCCTCTTCGGACATTTATACACGACACCGCTTACACGGAGCCAGTGTGTATATATGCAACACGCCCAGGACCGTACGCAAGATTACAGCTCACATCTGTTTAAGGGAAGGCATCGGAATTTGTTTGTGCGCAAAGCGCAGTTGTAAATTGCGCGTACTTGAAATTCGTTCCAAACGGGAGGCCACGGCGTCCCGCTCAGCTGGTGCGCGCTCTAAAATGCATGTTCTATTTTCGAGCGCGAAGACGCAACGTTCCTTTGCGGCGAGAACGCATTTCAGGAGAGCGCGTCGCGCACATCGTTCACGCGCGGTCGGCCACTGCAGGATCCCGCTGCCTCCCGCTATAATTGTGATGCCTTCCCTTATACGCATCCGAACTGCCTCCATCTAAACAAGAGTTCTTTTTTGCTTGAACTGTTATTTATTGTCTGAATCACAATGTTCACTCTTGTGTCAAATACAGGGCTTTGAAAACACCTGAAGACGTACCCTCGTCTGTGCTTGAGAAAGTATCCTACGTCACAGTGACACACGACGAGTACATCGCACTTGGTCTTGCTATGGACTTCACCCTAGCTAAGCTCGAGGCTATCTTCACCGACAAAGAAGGGAGATCTGAACATGCTACATACAACGCTTTGCACTTGTGGAAAAATCGGACTGGAGTGTACAACCGAAAGCCTCTGCGCCAGGTCCTCGATGGCGCTGGTCTCCCAAGAATCGCAGACATATACCTGACGGAGGACTACACGTAAGGAACACATTTTTATTGCAAAACAAACATCAATACTTCTGGTTAACCTAAAATATATATCTTGCTGATGAAAATATATGTGTACTCTTTCACGTTGAGGGAATCTGGCGAGATCAGATAGGCGTCACAACCCATCCAGATAATTGGATCGTAGTGAATTTATTTCACCTCTTTCCGCTCTTACCGTCTATTCTCGAGAGTTGGGCACAGTGTAGACATGACTATTGAGCTAGTGCGCATGCAGCTTCTTGTGCAATGCCTTCGCAAACTACCTTCAATCAATTTACAGATCTCTCTTTGCTTCAATTTTAATTTATTGTCTAATTCACTCATGTGTACAATACAGGGCTTTGACAACACCTGAAGACGTACCTTCTCAGGTCCTTAGGGACGTATCCTACGAGATAGTGACTCGGGACAAGTACATCGCACTTGGTCGTGCTATGGACATCACTCATGCTGAGCTCGAGGCTATTGTAACGGCTCAAGAGGGAAGATATGTACTTGCGGCATACCCCGCTTTGCTACTATGGAGAAATCGAACGGGAGCGAACAACCGCGACCCTTTGCGCCAAGTCCTCAACCGCACTGGTCTTCCAACAATCGCTGCCAAATACCTGGCGGAGGACTACACGTAAGGAACACATTTCTATTGTATTGTTAAAACATATATACTGTAATTACTTCTGGTTAACCTAAACTATATCTTACTGATTCACTGTAAAACAAACTAAAGAATATTATGTATTGTACTCCAGTCACGTTGAGGGAATCTGGTGACATCAGATAGACGTCGCAACCCATCCAGATTGAACCGTAGTGAATTTATTTCCCCCTTTCCGCTCTTACCGTCAAGATCCACTTATACGAGAGAGGCTCATGTACAGTAAGTGGATTTGTCGTAAAGCGTATACGTAGGGTTTCTCACCATCTATGGTACACGAGCGGGATACCCTTCATGTCTATGCCAAGTCCACGCTGTCAACTTGTATTGGCAACAAATTCCTTTCTATACTCGTATACGCACATAAATTGTAACGGAGTGGGGTCTCGTATGTGACCCAATAATTTGGCATACACAAATAAAAAAAAAATAAAAAAGAGGTTTGTAATTATTTACAAATAAACCTGCTGTACAGCTTGCCTTTGAACATCAGAAAATATTGCTGAAATACCAAATGATTAACATAATACTTGCATAATTTGGTCTAAATAATATAAATTCCAAAAACACAAGTAAAATGTGTATTGGTGTAATCTGATATATCCACAAAGTATGGTGTGAACATTTTACGTTAATTGGATGCCTTTTTGGCTGAGATATGAGCAAATTAGCAAAATGATATTCACTAACTCATTGCACTTACTTTGTACTTACTTTCCCCTGCTGTTGAAATTATTTCCTGGAAGAAAAAAATACAAATTTAAATAAAATAAAATTATCCCGTAGACAATTTCATACATATACACTGCAATCGTAAATATCTTTTGAACGAAATGGAAATTTGAAAAACCGAAACCTGGCCTGTGCTTTTATTGTTAATTATGAATATGATATTAAAGGTATGAGAGAACCACTAGAGTTCCAAAAATGTTTTGAGGATTTGGACAATGTAACTAAGTCCCTTTGACGGGAAAAATACAAAAGTACATAGTGTGTGCGCCGACAATTAACGTGCCCATTCTTTCTGGCCACGATGCGTCACTGGTATGACATTTTCAGCAATCTTTCTTTCTTCAGGAGCATTGGTTCTTACGTATATCCATCAAAACAGTTTACGTCATTATTTAGAAGAACGACATATGTATCAGTTATAATGTTATATCATGTCATTCTTAGCAAAATGGTTTCTGTTTCCTTATTTAATTTAGACCCAGTAAACATGAGGAAGACGGCCATCAACATTGAGAAGCAATGGAACAGGTTACTAGATCAACGTAGAGTATGGTAAGTATTCATACATTTTGTGTCTTTTCTTTCCAGATTGGTTTTTTAGATCATTAAAATGTATTGGTCATCTGTTTGCTTACACTAAAATTAAGTACAGTATAATTTAAAACAAAAATAAAAAATGCTTACACTTTTTCAAAATTGTTCAAAAGAGGTTTTGACATTGTTGTTGATGACCTATCTATTTAATCCTTATTTTAACAAATCATCATAATTATGCACAATTTTGCATTACAAATGGTTCAAACCAATGAGTGTTTAGAGAGCGCCCTTTTGAGTTTTAATGGCTCTTTTTGAATGATAACGGGCCTTTTACTTACTAGTAGTTTTTTGTAATGTTTTATACGTTTCGGGCATTGTGGAGTTATAACTATTAGTTTGTATAGTTTGTAATGTTATGGTGCAGGTTTTGGTTACAGCAATTCAGTTTGACCAAAACTGTACTATCGCTTTAAATTCTCGGTTGGACCTAAAATTATGGAAAACCATTATTTTCTATGTACAATTTAGACACTCCTTTTTTTATACAACATTTAATTTTGTTTAAAAGCATAACTATTTTCCATTATTGATATAAAGTACATTAAAAGTCGCAAGTATGTGAATTTTTGTTCTTGAATTAGTTTTCATAACAATGCTAGAAATTACTTAACATAACTTTAAGTCAAACCTAAATTTAAATTGAACTTATAATTGTTTGTATAAATTCACAGTTGAGGTGAATTATTAACAATCAACATCTTTAACAATGTGTGTGTGTGTGTGGGTGCGTGTGTGTGTGTATGCGTATGCGTGGCATGTATTTGTGTGTTTGTGTGAGTGTGTATGTCTGTGCATATGTGTGTGTGTGTGTGTGTGTGTGTGTGTGTGTGTGTGTGTGTGTGTGTGAGTGTGTGTGTGTGTGTGTGTGTGTGAGCTATACATCATTTTTTAGTTCAAGGTAATTCACAAATATTACTTGCATCACTTATATCCAATTTTTTAGCTTATAACCATGTCAACGATTACATCGATTTGAAATTATTGACGAAGTTCTTCTTAATTTTCAGTTATTGATGCAGTGTAGCTCATCATCACGAAAACTGTGTTTGATGAAGAGCCATGACCAGTATACACGGACCACGGTAGATTCAATCAACACTGAACATTGTTATTATACAAATAGTTACTTATTTTTTGATAGGATTGTTAACATCGTTGCCGGAAATATCAAGATAGATTTCAACTATTTTTAAAGCTGAAATTATTTTGTTTTTTTCCAGGAAATAATCTCAACAGCAGGGCAATATGCCGAAAACATGCCATCACAATACCGACCTCTAGAACTCAATCAACAGGCAGGAGTTTTCTCCACACAGCAGTCCCTCTTTAGAATTCACTTACCAGAGGGCATAACAATAGTCGGATAGATCGACGACTATGCGGTTCAATCTTTCAAGCGACGAGTACAATGATCAACACCTCATGATTGTGTCACATAAATAGATGAGGGCACTATGTGAACCACTGATTGGCCGATGAGGGTGTCATCTATGTTGCTTTAACGCCTATATTTGAGTTTGACGCAAGTCTCGCCTTATTGGCTATTGTTCACAATATCAGTACAAAATATACTTTATTATTTCAAGAACTGAATCAAAATACACTGGCGTATAAGTACCACAGTAGTACCATTACAAATTATTTGTAACTGCTAACCTTCTCAGACAAGCTCTTAAATAACATTTTCTTTCATAAAATTATTCGCCACCAAATGTTGGCTTGCAAAAAGGAGGACAGTAACAATTAGGGATAGAGTAAATTTTGTCTGAATCGATCAAACTAATTGTTCAAACTCTTGTCTTTCGTTCACGCCTTATTGATCTCGTATGTCGTATGATGTGTCAAATTTACACCTCGTTATTACGATTGTGTACTTTTTTTTGTTAAATGTGATTATTTTTGTTTAACTGTATACAACCCTATGCCAATGAGTTAACAATTGCCACTTTGCCCTTTTCGCTCATTTTCTTACCAGAAAACAATAATTTGTCATAATACTCTCGCTGATCAGTGGATATTTCCAAACACCAACAAGACAACTAATTACTAGTAGTAATAAATAATGCTCTAATACTTGACAATGGTAGCTTTTATGTACTATATATAATATATAAGAATGATGAATTCACATTTTTATTTTCCCTGCGTGATCCAAAAGCTTCTATAAACGATGAAAAACGACGCTTGTTTCAATGACTGTACATACTTGCTTTGCTGTTAAATGTGGGAATTGTGGTCAATGTTTTAATCTAGATTTATAGATGGCAAAAAGACTTCTAGTTGGATGATGTTTACCATTTTAAGTATTTTTTTCTGATGTGCAGTATGCATGGAACCATTTCATACTGGGTGGTGCCGCGAACTACCAATGAAAGCAGAATTGCTATGGACACTCATGGATGAAAATTGAAACCTTTTTTGGTTGTATGATTTGTACATTTTGAAGATGTTTCATACTACATAGGTTTAATTGGGATACTTAATTCATATATACAGTTAGATCGCCATGGATATTAGGACCTTTAGTGGTTTAATTTGAAAAGGATATATATATCAATAAGTCGGCAAGTCAATATAATACAATGGAGTTTGATCACTGCAAGATCGTAATGGGTATTGGTTGAAGGTTAATTTTAGTTTATAATTTTGTGTTATGATATTATAATAATTATGCAACTAATTAACTTGCCGCTTCGTCATCAGGATATATTTTGTCTGTCTTTTGTTTACTATTTACAAACCTATTCAAATGAGTGAACAATTGCCACTTTGCATTTTCTCTCATTTCCTGACCAGAAAACATTTATTTGTCATAATACTCTCGCTTATCAATGTATATAACAAATACCAACAAGATAATTAATTATCTATAGTGATGTATACTGCTCTATTGGAAAAGTTTGCTTTTTATGTATTATATAGACAATCTTTAGGAATGAGGAATTCACTTTTTTTTCTTTTTTTTTTATTCGTGACACAAAAGATTCTACTTGTACAGTCCAAACGGCTAAAATCGACGCTTGTGTCAATGACTGTACATAGTTGCTTTGCTGTTAAATGTGACCATGTAGTGTTAAGTTTGGTCAATGTTTTATTCTAGATGTATAGATGACAACAAGATTGGTAGCTGGATAATTAATACAATTTGTGGTATATTTTCTGATGTGTTTTTTTTTTTTTTTTATGTAATGGCAATCAGTCTAGAAAGACTATTGTTGCCAATTGCTTTCCTACTTTTTACAAAATTATAATGCAAACCTGGTGTGGGTTTTTTGTTTATTTGCACATTATGTGTTAGTTAATACACAGAATATTTACAAATTACGTTTATAATACATATACATATATAGGAGTACAACACAATATTAAGTATTGATTTCTTTTTCTTCTGTTTTTTTAAATGTATAACTAAACCTTCAAACCTATTACACTTTGGGACTCCCGCCACTGGTGTAAAAGCCAAAGTATTACTTTGTTAAATAACACTACTTATATAACATGATTAGATACAATAACAAAACACAATTATATACTTGACATAATTATAATAATCATATCATATCTATATCATCGTGCGCTCCTGTGCACATGTACTGACGAAAAAGAAGGGGAAACAAAAAAGTTATAAACGACAAGACGTGGACACTTGTAGTTATTGACAATAGTTCATGTACAACAACAATTATACTAATATATATGTTACACACGTGAATGCTATATATATGTTATATGCATGGAATCATTCCATACTGGGTGTTGCCGCGAAATACTAATGAAAGCAGAATCGCCATGGACACTGAAAGATGAAAATTTAGACCTTTTGTGGTTGTATGATTGAATTGATTTGTCATTGATAATACTCTCGCTAATCAGTGGATATACCAAATACCAACAAGAGAATTAATTATTTATAGTGATGGATAATGCTCTTATACTTGGAAAAGTTTGCTTTTATGTACTATACAGACTGTCCCAGAAAAAACGAAACCGGGTTTCATGGCAGAAATTGTATGTTATAATGAATAATTTCCTTGATGATATCAATATGTCTGAAAAGCTATGTGTCTCTTCTTTCATTTGATATACAACTTATGGCACATAATTCACGCATGACTTAATTAGAACGATGGAAAGTAGTGTTACCAAAATTCCATTTGCACGCAGAAATTGCAAGTTTGGGTGAGGTTTTGGGGGTGAGTTTTAAGGGTAGTAAACTTACTTATTTTGAAAAAGGACAAACACCGCATACAAATTCATAATTTTATCTTTTATATGACACCTCATGATTAAAAAATAAATTATTTATGCCAGAGAACGAGTACAATGAACACATGCTTGATTCCAGCCCAAATGAGTAACTTTCCTGATCTAGCCCGTTTCCCATATTTTCCCTGATCCCCATGTTTGTGTAAATTCACCCATGCATCAAAGTCCATTGTCAGCTGCTAAGTCAGGAAAGCTGAGCGACTTCTTACTCAACTTTCACTCATTTAAGCAGAAATCAGGCATGTTTTCATTGTACTCGTTCTCTGGCATAAATCATTTATTGTTTGAGCATGAGGTGTCATGTAAAAGATAAAAATGTGACCTTTTATATGGTGTTTGTCCTTTTTAAAAATAAGTACGTTTACAATCCTTAAAACTCACCCCAAAAAACTCACCCAAACTTAAAATTTATGCGTGTAAATGGAATATTGGTAACACCACTTTCCATTGTTCTAATTCAGTCATGCTTAAATTATGTGCCATAAGTTATACATCAAATGAAAGAAGAGACACAGAGCTTTTCAGACATATATATATCATCAAGGAAATTATTCATTATGACAGAAAATTTCTGCCACGAAACCCGGTTTCGTTTTATCTGGGACACGGTGTATAGACAATCTTTAGGAATGAGGAATTCACTTTTTTATTTTTTTTTATTCGTGACACAAAAGTGTTTTACTTGTATTAAAACGGTGAAAATCGACGCTTGTTTCAATGACTGTACATAGTTGCTTTGCTGTTAAATGTGCCATGTAGTGTTAAGTTTGGTCAATGTTTTAATTTAGATGTATAGATGACAGAAAGATTGGTAGTTGGATAATTAATACAATTTGAGGTATATTTTCTGATGTGTTATATGCATGGAATCATTTCATAATGGGTGTTGCCGCGAAATACTAATGAAAGCAGAATCGCCATGGACACTGAATTATGAAAATCGAGACATTTTGTGGTTGTACGATTGATACATTTTGAAAATGTTTCATACTACATAGGTTTAATTAGAATAATTAGCTTATCCATGAAGTTAGATACATGCAGGATCGCCATGGGTGTTAGGACCTTTGGTGGTTGAATTTTGAGAAGGATTGAATTATGTCACAATAAGTTCAGGAAGTCGATATCATGCAATGTAGTTTGATCAGTGCAAGATCGTAATGGGTATTGGTTGAAGTTTGTTTCGTTAATAATAATTACACAACTAGTTATTTGGCTTGTTAAAATACTCTATCTAAGTACGAGGTGGTATTATACATATTTAAAAAAACGATACCTGAGGGTTATGGTTATTTCGAGTAAAACTGGTTTCTTTCCGGCAAAGTCCCTTTCTTTACATTTAATCTGAATAATAATAATTAACATCATATGCTGTACACTGTTAAAACGCTGTGTAAAAATGGTTGTTGAATCTGTTTATACAACCTTGGGTGTTGCATGATTAGTTGTAGAAAGAAGGGTTGTGTAAAGCGGCCATTGTTCAAGCGTTGATTAAACGTGTTAAATCACGTGATAGTTTCGATCGCGAAATCATCGCGACAAAACACTTTTTGTCCCACTGCAAACCAAGCGAAACGAGATAGCGACGAGGTAGCGTGTTAGTCCCCGGTTCGATTCCGACTTTGCCGGTTTATAGTACAATCATTTTTGTATTTGCTATTTCAACAACCGGGTTGTTTAAAATTTGTTCTAAACAACGGTTGTAGAAAAAATTAAAACAACAGTTGTGTAAACTTTAAACAACTGGGGTTGTCGAATGTTTTCAACAAGAGTTGGATGGTTCATATGTTAAACAGCGGTTGTAGACAATTTTCAACAAGTTGTTGAATTTGTTTACACAGCGTTTTAACAGTGTAGTATCATGGCAACCATACGAAAGACATGTTTTGCTGTTACTAATTACAAACGTTACTTATAATACATGTACATAAGATTTTATTATTTTAGCTATAATGTGTGTGCACATACAGTCATACTAGATTTGCTTTTTAGTGGATGCCTCTATTTCCAACTATACAAGGTGGCCCATTAACGTACCGGAATACATCCCGAATCATTTTTGACAACATAATTGGTTCCATCGGGAGGGGAATCTTACACTGAGAAAGAAAATATCAAGATGAGTAATTTTGGTTAAGTAGTTTTCTTCCTGGGTCGCTTTTTGTGACCCCATGTCAGGCTTAACATTTTTAATGATTTCGACACAACTTTCGCCTGTTATTTAGGATTGTTCGCTTGTCATAGAAGTAAACAGTATGTCTGTATTCCTAGGATTAAAGTGATCCATGTACTTTGTTAGATACTGCCGAAAATGACATTTGAGACCACAATCATTGTAAGATGTCTGAATGATGTGTGAAAGTTTCATTGACTGCTTTCATGGAAAATGTGAAACCTGACATGGGGTCACAAGATCAGACCGAGAACGAAAACTGTTTAACCCAGTATACAGGTAAAGGATTATCCATCTATACAGGGTGGCCCCAAAAAACCGGAACGGGGCACCTCCCAAAATATAGTACCAAAATGAGTATGTCCATCGGATAGGGTGTCTTTTCCCAATGAAAAGGATACCAAGAACAGTCATTTTGGTTGTGTAGTTTTTGTTTTAGGACGCTGTGAGTGACACCATGTCAGGTGCTCATTTTTGTCAATTTTTACCAAGTCAGTGCCAGTTAAATCGCACGTCCTGCCCGTAATACCATTGAACGACCATGCCCATTCTCTCGGCACACGGCTGAGTGCACACTAACACTGGCGCGCGGATTGCTCGTTATTACGGGCAGTAAGTGCGATTTAACAGGCACTGACTTGGTGAAAATTAACAAAAATGGGAGCCTGACATGGTGTCACTCACAGCGCCCTAAAACAAAAACTACACGACAAAAATTACTGTTCTTGGTATCGTTTTTCATTGGGGAAAAAACACGATCAGATAGACATAATTATTTTGGCACATAATTTTGGGAAGTGCCCCGTTCTGTTTTTTGAGGGCCACCCTTTATAGTTAATCCTGTCTCCCCGCCCCCTTTGTATGGGAAGTATGCCATTCCGTTTAATTTAGGCTATTCTGTAGAGGTGTTTTTATTTGTTGTAGTAACCATGTTCATGATTGTATTATTTTGATGATGTTTATTTTATTGCAAAAATAAAATGTGATGGAATTGAAATCAAAATTGACATATATAATAAAATGATGATTGTCTACGTTCGCTCGATTTGAAATATCAAGTCTACCCCGTGTATCTTGTTCTGAGATATGTATTGAATGTATTGACTCAGGTTATGTCGAGTTGTAAAGCTAAGGTATGGGGAGGGGGAGGCCGGGGACCTGAGTTATACCCTTTGCGGGGATTCCAATCCCCCTCAGCCCCCCCCCCCCCCCCTTCCCAATGGGGAAGAGGAATTAATAAACAAATGTATCCCAATAAGGAACTCATCCCCCGCTTGCCCCTTTCCACGTATATAAAGCCTAATCTGGGGTATTATATCTCTATCCCCGCTTCTTGCCTAACAAAATTAGATGTACAATAACTGTGAGAGTACTTGCTATACAGTTAAAGAGATACTTCAGTTTTGGTTGAAAGGACGATTCACGAAATGTTTCTTTTGTGAGGTAATACAAAACTAAGTGTAATATTAACCCTCAAAACGAATCATTTTAAGACGAAATTAATTTTTTTGATCAAAATCGGTTGAATATCTATAAATATATATATCCGATTGAAATGTTTTGGACTCACTTTTATTCAATAATTTATTTTGTTTTGTTAAATACTCCACACATTTTTTTTATATAATACCAAAATGGTTTTAAAATTGTTTTGGATGATCTCTCTTTAGAAAGATTATTTTAACCAAACATCTCATTCACATTCTAAAAATATATTTTGTTGTTTCTGTAGGGCGCCCTCTTCCTCTTTTGTTGAGGACAGCTTTTGTATGTACAGCCTATAAATTGTATTCTGACGTCACAATGAGAACCAAAGGTACACGTATACCGTATTTTGTTTTTGACTGATTTCAGTTTCAATGCATGAATGTGAATATAGCCCCCGTATTTAGCCAGATGATATAACAGTTGTTAACTTTGTCGTCGGGAAAATCATGGAATGTTCCAATCCTCGGGAATTTAAATGCTATTTCGTGAAGAAAATAAGTCCATCGACTACGTCTCGGGACTTATTTACTCTTCCCTCAATAGCATTTAAAATCCCTCGGATGGAACATTCCGTGATGTTCCCTCCACCACCAGTTAACAACTGTATAATGACACCATGGCCAGAGAGTTATGACACCCTCTGCGTTGCCTAGGAGATTGCATTATGACGTCACAATGAGAACCAAAGGTACACGTATAATCTACATGTACCGTATACTATGTTGTTTTTGACTGATTTCATTTTCAAATGCATGAATTTGTATAGGCCCGCGGATTTAGCCAGATGATAATAACAGCTGTTAACTTTGTTGTCGGGGAAAATCACAGAATGTTCCCTCGGGATTTAAAATGCTATTTCGTGAAGAAAATAAGTCCCTCGACTTCGTCTCGGGACTTATAATCTTCCCTCAATAGCATTTAAAATCCCTCGGATGGAACATTCCGTGATATTCCCTCCACCACCAGTTAACATAATAACTGTAATATAATAACTGTGTGACTGCACATAACTGCACATTGTGCTCCAAACATGTCTCATATCCCTCGCCATGAAAATGAATACAAACATTACACACTTTCTATGTATATATCGTGTTTTATTCCTTCAAATAGATTTACAGAGATTTACACTCGAGCCTAAAAAACATCATATTTAATATGAATTTCTTAAACATAGACATAATTAAACGAACTAATTACGATACAACTGTACGAAGAGTAAACCTACACTACATAAACAAAATTCATGGCTCAGTTATATTTCACTCTACTCTGTTAAACTTAAGGCAAAGGCAAAACACAAACCGGAGGTAATTTTGATGATACCTGGAACAAAACTTTGCTCCCCCATCACAAATAACCCCAACACACCCACCCACCCCACGCACACGCTTCAAACACTACTCACTCCGTGAAAATCTGCTCACATATTCTATTTAAAAAAAAAGAAGAAACATAATACCAATAATTTTGTATTTAAACCAGGCTGCAAGATAAAATTGCATCTAATAATCTCACGGTGGACAGAGATAAATCTTAGTTAAAACTAAGCTGCTCCCACACTTTGAAACTGTAATCCTATCTTTTCAATTTTAATAGCTATTTCCTTTTCCTCATCTGGAAATATATTTGTTAATTATTTTGTTTCCAAAGTTGGTATTTCCCCACCTGATCGTGACATAAGTATAAAATAATTAACCATAACATAAAAAGTGTTTCATGTTTTCATTCTAAATGAACTGCCTGCCAACCCAATAAATGTATCTCACCACTCTGAAGGGCCGGTCACATTTACGGTAGTGGACGTAAGTGATCCGTAGGGGTCAGACGTGGTTTTAGTACGTTAAACTAGGTTAAACTACGTTTGAACTACGTTAAGGTACGGTGATGAGCCACAGAAGAGTACAGATAAGTATGTTCATGTACGATAAACTACGCTAGACTACGCTATACTTCGGTAATGCGGGTGCAGCTCGCTCACGGACAGGTACGGAGTGGTACGTCTGACTACGCTTGAGTACGGTAGACTACGGAAGCCACTACGCTAGACTACGCTAGAGAACATCACTACGGTATTTTTAACAACTCCGCACGGAGTATGCAGCCAGCCCGCGGTGTGGTACGACCATTGTGCGCTTGTTTTTCAAACATAGCAGTTCTGTGAATGTTGTCTAATTTGTTTGCTTTAAACATGTCTGGACCAAGAGTGCCGATGCTGGTTTTGTGCACGGTAAAGTACGTTAGAGTACGCTAGGGTACGTTTAAGTACGTAACGAAGTACGTTAGACTACGTTAGACTTCGGTTTAGTACGTTAGCATTACGGATGCCTTTAACGTACCGCTCTTTTGAACATGTTCAAAAATTAAATCGAAGATCACGGTTCCCCCGAGTTTAACATGGTTAATACCAAGTTAGCATCACGGACAACTATGGGACTAATTCTCGGTTTAAATTCAACCAAGAACCAGTCCTACCTATACCAACTACAAGTAGCTAGTTCGGATGTCATATGATTTAATTGATTTAATTGATGGATTGATTGAATGATAATTGATTGATTGATTGATTGATTGATTGATTGATTGATTGATTGATTGGATTGATTGATTGATTGATTGATTGATTGATTGATTGATTGTTAGATTGAATGATTGATTGATAGATGATTATAGATTATTTAATTAAATCATTGTTTTATTAACTCTTATGACTTATTCTGCTGAATCTTGTATATCTTTATAATTCATTTGTATCTATATTGTGTTCTTGTTTTGGCTTGTTTTCTTGTCGGTAATAAGGAAATAGTACCACAAGCATTGTATGCTTCCCCTTTTCCTTGGATTCACTTGCCAATTATATTATTTTGTTGAATGTTAAAGTTATGATAAATTTGTATATCAATGCATAGGCCTGTACCCAGGGGGGGGGGGGGGGTGGGGGGTTTAAACCCCCCCCCCCCCCTCCCCCCTGACCACAAAATGACTGTTTACAATTTGTAGCTGGTAGCTGGTCAAGACCACAATTGCGAAGAATTCTGGTCTCGGCCTCGAAAATGTTGAAAATTCTCGGTCTCGGCTTCGAAAAAGTTCAACGGACACCCCCCCACCCCCCCCCCCCCCCCCCCCCCCCTCCGCTTACAGAAATTTGGCTGAAGAAATACCCCCCCTCCCTTGAAAAAATCCCGACGCCGCTGTATCAATGTGTACAAATGCAGTGTGAATTCTAAATCAATGATCTTGAAATTGAAATTGAACTCACCCACTCACTCACTTTCACATGTATGCATGCACATACAACGCCGTTAACGACCACGCGGAGGACTACGATCGTAGCCACTTCTGTTGTAATATGCGGAGTGAATAGTCCGCTGCGTATAGTAGCGTTCAGCTACATTTGTCAAAATTCACGCACGACACCACCCGTGACACGTCTTTAGAATTATTATAGTAACAAGACAAATAATGCAAAATGGTATGGTTGTACATTTACTAAATCACAGAAATACATAATATCGTCTCAGATTACTCTGAATTATGCACAGAAATATCATAAACATAATGATTGAAAATATGACTTAAAGGGGTTTCGGCATTTTCGTCGACCATTTTTAACCCGTTGTTGTTGTAATTTAGTTCTTTTTTGGCGTTTAGTCAATAATATGACTATTGTCGCCACCTACGTTTCTTTCTTTATATTTTGATGCATTTATATTATCAATAATATATAAGTATACATTTATTTTGTTGATTTCCTTTTCAAAACAAAATATAAATAATAGTTTTTAACAAATCTTCAAAGACATGAAGAAAAATTAGTGAGGCTTGAGCCACAAGAGCTGCATAGATGTCCTAAATACAGCTCCATGGCTTGAGTATAATTGGGCGATCGCACCCCTGTTCAAATGTAATTGGCAACGTTGATCACTCCCCCTGTCACATGATGCCGTCTTACCAGCCCTCAAAGCCGTTGTTGTTGTTTTAGGTTTATTGGCGTTCTTCATTCATTTTGAATATTTACGCCAATCTTTTTGTATTTCCTTCTTTCTTTTGTCTTATTTATTTCAACTCAAACTAATTGCTCCTTTTAAAATTATATATAATATGTATCTTTTTATATACACGTTTCATTTTGTTTTCCTCATATAAACAAGACCAAATTAAATTATTTGAGAATATATAATGTGGGGAATCAATCTCTTTTCCTTGTCCGCTGTCTAGGTATCATCTGGCCAATCCGACTCCGTACGTCGAGCAGACTTCTCAGCTTTAATAGCATAGCTCCCTCCAATACACAGACAAGGCAGGTCAATGCCATATTTTTTTTTCTTCTCATAACCGAATTTCCAACATCCATAACAAAATATTTATATTCATATAATATTTAATTAATACAATACAAGAGTAAAGCAAACAGATTGGCCTTTCAAAGGTGCGTGTGCAAAATTAAATACTTCATACAAAATTATTATCAATCAATCAATCAAAATCTATTTTGTCCTAATGACATAATCTATCAATGCTCTTTGGTGAGCTAAAACTTCAGATTTTAACAAAAATACAATATGATCTTGATGTGTAATTCCACATTCACACATCAACATTGCTCGCTCAATTAAATATTGAGGGCAATGGCATAAAAAATGTTCTAAAGTTTCTAACAACCCACAATGTGAACATAATCCAGTTTCATGCTTATTTAATACTACTAAATTAATATTTAAACCAATATTTCCCCATCCGTAAACGGTGCAATATAGATTCAAATTTTCTATTATTCAATTAACAACAGTGTGTCTGAGTTACATTATTTTGAATATTTTTCAGGGAGATTCAGTGTCCTCCCATCTTTGTTGCATTTAACATAATACTTTTGTTTAATCATACAATTTATTTCACTTCTACTTAATTTATTAAAATCTCCTTTTTTTTTCTTCAAGCCATTTTACTTCTCTATCAACCATTTCATTGTCTTTAACTCCACAATGACTTGGTATCTACTCAAAATTCACCACAATTCCTTGTAAATTCAAGTGAGTGCATAATACCAATATTTCATATACAAATGTATCTTCTTTATTTATTCCATTTGTTATGGACTGTAGTGAACTTAAAGAATCACTACATACCACAACTCCCTGTGAAGGCTAGGGAGTTGACATAACCATTCAAGAGCAAGTGCAATGGCAGCCATTTGTGCTCTATATGATGAGGTATTGTCTTGTAATCTCTTTGACTGAGAATAATTATAATAAGAAACATAAAAGGCAGCAGCTGCTCTTCCTGATTCTGGGGATTTGGATCCATCAGTAAAAATAGACAAGTGATTACTCCATTTTGTGTTTATTATTTCTAAAGCTGCTTGTTTTTTTATGTAATCGATTATCATTTTTACTTATTGTCTCTGTCAACTCCGTTGATACAGAGGGTAAAGCCATTTGCCAGAAAGGCATCTCCAAAGGACTTATTACTTCCATTTCATATTTAAATTGTTTTTCCAATTTATACGTTCTTTCTCCAAATGATGCATGTGATGTTCCATAATTTCAAACTCATCATTTCTCGCCGCAGGTCAAGGGGCATTTCCCCTAATTCAACCTGCAGTGTTCTGAGGGAAGTTCCCTTCTGAGCTCCTGCACATACCAATAAAGATTGGTATTGCACAGAGTTAACTTAATTTTTTACACTTGTTGCAGCGGAGTCGTATGCTTCGCACGCATAGTCAATAACTGATAGTATTAAAGATTTGTATACCATCAATAATTCCCGAGAGTCTCCACACCATATTGCATGGGCCAAACTTTTAATCACATTTATCTTTTTTTTACACCGTTTGACCACATCCTCCAGGTGTGGTCTCCATGTTAATCTTTTATCAAATATGACGCCTAAATATTTATATTCCTTTTGAGGGATAAATAGTTTCCCTTTCAAATATAATGTTAGGCCTTCATCTTTCCACAATTTGAAAACAGTATAGGTACTGTTTTATCTTGAGATATAATAATAATAATAAACATTTCTTATATAGCGCATATCACGCCTAGAATAGGGTCTCTATGCGCATAAGAAGGAAGCATGAAAGGATAAGTACAGAGATAGGTAAGAGATGGAAAATAAGAAAGAAGTCTAACACAAGTGACAGTGAAATAATAAAAAAATAAAAAAAATAAAAATGTATATACGTATATTACTTCAAAATAAGTTGGGTTTTTTAAACTGGTCCTAAACCTTTCAATAGTTTTCAGGGAGATTGTTCCATAGTGTTGCTGCTGCAAATGCAAATGTACGTGCCCCATAAGATATTGTATTAAATATTGGACAAAGTAAGAGGGACTTACTCTGGGAGCGCAGATTCCTAGCAGGACGATATACTGTTAATAAACTTTTAAGGTATTCGGGGCCCTGACCTTGCAAGGACAAGTATGCTAAAGAAAGAATTTTATATTGAATCCGAAATTTCACAGGGAGCCAATGTAACTCTTGCAAGATTGGAGTTACATGCTCCCATGGTTTTTTGGCTCGTACAACCAATCTTGCAGCTGAATTTTGAATTCTTTGCAACTTGCTGATTTGCAGGTCTGGGAGCCCATACAACACACTATTACAATAATCAATTCGTGACATCACGTGTGCATGAACCAATCTCTCGGTGGCCTCTTTTGACAAATATTGCCGAACCGTGCCTATCTTATACAAAGCTAGTGAGGCAGATTTACATACATTATTCACATGTGCGTTCATTGCAAGAGGTTTATCTAATTGAACGCCCAAGTCTCTCACAGAGTCAGTTGCAGTATTAACAACGGTTTCATCAATAATCACATTATCAATTTGTTGACATTGCCTGAACCTACTAACAAAATGCAAAACCTCTGTTTTTTCAGCATTTAATTTCAAATAATTTTGATGAGACCAATACTTAACATCGTGAATGCAAGCCTGTAACCTAGATTATTGCATCTAATTGAGTACCTTTTACTATGCATACATAAATCTGGGTATCGTCTGCATACATCATACAATTCAACCAATGATGAACTATGATATCTTGTATTGGAGCAGAGTACAGACTATAAGCAAAGTGGACCTATCACAGATCCTTGAGGGACGCCATATAAATTTGAATAAAAATCTGACTTAGAGTCACCAATAACAACACAATGAGTTCTATTTTCCAAATAGGAGCATATCAATTTCAATGCGTTACCACATATTCCGTATCTTTTTTCTAGCCGTAACAACAGTTTATCTTGATTTATAGTATCAAAGGCCGCTGAATAGTCCAAGAGAAGAAGGATCGCCTCATCTCCCCTATCTAGAGCTAGCAGAACATCGTTGACGACTCCGGACAACTGCGGTATCACAGCTGTGATTCGGTCTGTATGCAGATTGGGCGCTAGCAAACAAGTTGTTTTTCATCAGATATGTTTGAAGTTGACTTACAATCAATCTTTCAATTATTTTTCCAATGAACTTCAGATGAGCAATTGGTCTATAATTCTTTAACTCATCCTGATCAAGTTTGTTTGCCTTCAACAGTGGAGTAATGTGCCAATATATGCAATCCCCAAGAAAATAACCAATCATATAATTCATTTATATAATCTTGCATTATTTTCATATTTGTTCTTTAATATATCATTCCCCGATTTCCAAATAACGCAATCGTCTGCATATATTAAATGGTATATTTCAGGCGATTGTGGAATATCACTAAGCATTAAATTAAACAATATAGGACTTAGGATGCTTCCCTGGGGAAGACCATTCACTAAGTATTTTACTTCACATTTTTCTTTCCCAAGTTGAACTTGGAAAGATCTTTGAAGCAAATAATTTACTAAAAACTTCAATACATTTCCTTTGAGACCCAACTTGTTTAATTTAACAATGAGTCCTTTTATCCATATCGTATCATAATCCTTTTGCAAGTCTATGAAAACTGCCATAGTTTTCACTCCAACACGTAAATGTTTTTGTATTTCATTTTCTAAATGAACAATATTATCAATTGTACTTCGGCGTTTTCGAAAACCACTCTGAATGGGGGAATATAGAGAGTGTTTCTCAACATAATAATTCAACCTTTCCTTTACCAAGCCTTCTAATATTGTAATAAAGCACGGTAATAGTGCTATTGGTCGGTAAGAGGATACTTCTTGTGGATTCTTTTCATATTTTAAAACTGGAATTAAAATAGCGTGCTTACATTGGATAGGAATATTTCCAGTCTTCCATATTAGATTGTATAAATCTAATATCACATGCTTGGCCTTTGCTGGTAAGTGTTAGTATATCTCATACGTGATATCGTCGTTGCCAGGGGCCGAGGCATTTTTCAATTGTAAAATATTTTCTAATTCAAATATCT
>JBAMJV010000789.1:0-119497 GCA_037951105.1 Echinarachnius parma
GCCGAATTATATATTTTTTATTCGAACACTTCCCTATTTACTCGCGATGTGTTACAAGTACATGCATTAACCGTATATCGCCCATTATTGTATTTACTCTTGGTATATATACAGGAACATGGTATAGTATGTTAGTACAGTTCTTTATGTGAAATATATTGTCTATTCAAAACGGTTTTATTATAATGAATTTGGTTTTACATGTACGCTTGCATAATAACACTAACTGGCGGTGGTAGAGACAGCACATTTGGTTATACAACCAGTTAACATTTTAAACAAGTACTACCAATTATATCATCGTCTGAAATATAACATAATTATACATATTGTGAAAATGTATACAAATATCACATAGTCATACTACTACCACAACCACTACTACTTATATTACAACTACGACTATACTACAACTACTAGTACACTACTGCTGCTGCTGCTACTACTACTACTAACTACTACTACTACTACTACTACTACTACTACTACTACTACTACTACACTACTACTACTACTACTACTACTAACTACTACTACTACTACTACTATACTACTACTACTACTACTACTACTACTACTACTACTACTACTACTACTACTACTACTACTACTACTACTACTACTACTACTACTACTACTACTACTACTACTACTACTACTACTACTACTACTACTACTACTACTACTATACTACTACTACTACTACTTCTACTACTACTACTACCACTACTACTACCACTACCACTACCACCACCACCAACACCACCACCACCACCACCACAACCACAACCACCACCACTCCTACAACTACTAAATTATGTTTTATAATAATAAATATAGAAGTATAAATTTAAACAGCTTACCTGTTTTTCTTTGATGATAAGTTTTATCTGGAGGAGGCTGAACTTGAAATTCAACGAGTTTCTTGCTTGCAACCAATAATACTTATAATAGGTTATCAAAAATAGGGATTATGTTCCTGATTCAAACGGCATTCAAGCGTGGAGATGCTACCGAATAAAACGCCTTACTTCCTTATAGCAAGCAAACACGATGCAAATGATATAACCATGGACCCTACTACTGAATAGTAGGGTCCATTATAGAACATACAACTACTCATATACCCAGGCCCGTAGTCAGAGGGGTGCGTTGGGTGTGTTCGAAGCACCCCCCCCCCCCCCCCCCCCCCCACCCACCAAATCCAGAAAGGTCCTCTTTTTAACTGTCTCGAGTCCACTTGTTATTGGTCTCGACCAACTAAGCCAATGGTCTCGTACCCACCTTACACTTCTTAACCAGTGATCTCCACCTTGGCCTTGCATTTGTTTGCGACGGACACCCCCCCCCCCCCCCCCCCCCCCTTGATTGAAAATCCTGGCTACGGGCCTGTATACCTCCTATCTCTCCCTCTCTCCTGTATTCTCTCACTCGCTCCCGCACTCATTTTCTGTACCATTCCATCAATGAATCTACATGTATATGAAATGTCCCCCCTATTTTCCCCCATCTTTCTATCATTAAATCATGCTATTTATATGCCGACATGTCTATCGTACTTATTTCGGTGCCTGTCTTTTATATTGCTTTTGCTTTCCGTTTGAGAAACATGTAATTATTTTTTTTGTATAAATGATGTAATGATTGTTGGCTTTGATGTTGTTTTTCCTCTTGTCGGTGAAGGTATGGACAAAACTGCTAAAGATGGATGATTTGCTGTGTATCTTTAAATTACCCACGGAAGTTGACATAATTCTGAGCTGCTCTACAGGCTAATTAACACCCGACCAAGTCAAAGTATATAATAATCCTGGGTTAGTGCAGAAATAGCCGACCCTGTATGGGGTTTCCTTAAATATATATAAAATGTATGACGTCGGGGGCGGTAATTGAAACGACCGTCGGAAATAGAGACTGATTTTGTAAATTTAATGTCTTGCTGAAGGACACTCATGGGCACTCGTGCCGGGGCATCGATCAGTTTCGAACTTGAGTCCAGTAATTTAAAGTCAAGCGCTTAAAACTAGTATTCCATGTTATTTGAACACTTGTCTCTATTCGTTATTCTTGTTTAATTTGAACTCTTCTCTCTTTTCTTTATTCTTGTTTAATTTAAACACTTCTCTTTTTTCGTTATTCTTGTTTAATCTGTTTGCAGGATATTCGCAACAACAGGACAGGTGCCTTTCTAATCATGCGGGGCGAGGAACTGGAACCCACGGAGAACGGCTTCCTCGATTCGGACAACGAGAACGAGAACGATGACAGGATGATCACCCTCAGCAAGACCGGACCGGTGAAGCACTGTGGCAGCGATGTGGACGAGGACGATGACGATGACGACGTCGAAGAGGAGGATGGAGAGGAGTGCCTCCCGCTTTTACAAAGGGACTACCAACAGTTGAGGACTTTAATGCTGAGACTGAAAAAATCGGTTTATACGTGATTGGAAATCTATAAGCACGAATTAACGCGTTGAACATTTTGAACACACTTTATGTAATTGTGGTTTATCTGGCATTATTCATAGACATCAATCAATCGCAGATTATTTCTGATCGACACTCGAGGGGCTGTAGGCCGGGAAAGACGTAAATAACAGTACTGAATATGACGATTGGTAAATTGTTGGAAGAGTCTATATTTATGATAACTTATTGTTACAAATATATTTATACAACCATTATCAGCTGTATTTTTGTTGGTGCAATATCAAAGTTATGTTTTCATGCGTAACTTAATTATATATGTATATAAATCAGTGATTAATCTATTTCTTAAATTGCTGACTATTAATGTTAACAAATTCTTATCACACAACCCCTCAAAAAGGTTTATTAAGCCTGTTTACTCCCCTTTACATTGATGCCCCAATTGTAATGTAATCATGGAATGTGCATTACACTTGAATATGGGGCCAAGTCAAGATTGTAATGTTGCAAAATACTATTGCTATTGTATTACCGCCTCAACACCATTCATAACACAACCCACCCTACAAGCAAATGGAGATTTCACATTAATAATAATAATAATAATTGTCCATTTTTATATAGCGCTTTATTACAGTTAAGACAAGAAAACATTGCATAATTTTGCAACATTTCACTCTTTACTTGGCTCCATGCATATTAAGGTCTAAGTACTGCACATTCCATAATTGCATATTTGTAATCATTATAAATGGGACATCAATGTAAAGGGAAATAAACATGCTTGTCAATGATATAAAATTCAAGTAGGATTTTTTAATACAAGAGATATTGACGCTAAAACTAGAATTGCAGAACTTTTTTGAGGGGTTTATATATTATTGTATGTTATGTACATGTACATAATACAAATGGTTTTTAATAATGATGCAATATATTGTGTAACTTGTCAATTTTAAAAACTTGTCAATTTTAAAATATGTCACTGTTATAACATAATTAAAATGAAGAATTAAATACCAATTTTCATGTACACATATTGATAATTTCTTGATTATAAAAGAGAATTACAATGGTACAAGACAATTTTTATAAACATATAAAAATGTATTCAAATGTTCAAATTGTTATAGCAAGTTTCAAATCATTTGATTTTGTGGATAAGTATTGTTTGCGGGAAAATAAGAGATATAAATATCAAGATAAAACTAAAATGAAAACAACAATTTAAGGAGCATTGCTGTGAAGCCTGCTGATAATTAACAAGAAACCAATATAATATTTATTGTGTACAAAATTACATCACAAACACCAAGTTTTTTAGTATTGAGTGAAAAGAGTACCAAAGTGTGACGTCACAGCTATTCATTGCCATTGGTAATGTTTCTAAACAATGTCAGGCAAGCCAGAAATTTCTGACATAGCGGTTGCTAAGAAGGCAATTATCCCGCTCCAACCCACTACCGATTTAAAGCCTGAATCAAAGGACAAATTGTTTAGAACAATTAGTATGGTACAGTGTAACCTCGTTATAACGAGCACCACGGGCCCATTGAATTTACCTTGTTATATATAAGGTATCTTGTGGTATCAGGGCTTTAAAAAAAGTTAAATACATAGAACCTGGACTTGTGAAATAGCCTCGCTATATGTTTGTTATAAAGAGGTTCCACTTTATAACAAAAGAATGTGATACATGTATCACTATCATAGTACTCTATCGATAGATAGAAAGCCTTTTACCTTGCCATTTCTATTAAAGGCTTTCGAGAGAGAACATTTTACAGCTTTTATTCTTACATTTTAACAACCTTCAAAGATTGATTTATTGTATTTTGCCGTGCTCCCTTCCTTCACACTGTGTATATAACTCCTGGGGGGGTGTTTCGCAATTATTCCAAGTTGAACTTAACTCTAATTTGGACCTAACAATTATGGAAAGCCATTTGTATCCTTGAAATAAAACATATTTAAAAGCAAAAACTGCAAGTATATTAGAGACTTCAACAAACATTTATATAAATAAGTTCATTAAGGCTCCTTGATAACAAATATTACTGATTTGCAATAAAAAATGTAGGCCTTTTCAAAAGAACTGTTCCAACAAGTATACAAAGAAATGGCTTTCCATAACTGTAAGGTCCAACTTGGAGTTAAGTTTAGAATCTTTGTGAAAAATCCCCCATGCACATGAAATGTGCCCTTGTTTTCTTCCCAAAGTATTGTATATCTTTTACATGTTAATCACTGCCAGGCAGATACATTAGCTTTACAGAATAAAGTTTCTTTCAAATGTTTGAAAACTATAGTTTTTTAACTAATATATTACAAGAATGCAATTGAGTGATACATCAATTTCTTAAATTTAAAGTTAGAGTGTGTAAGAGTAGTTAAAATTTCACTTATTTATGTATGAAAAGAACGAACTACTTTTTAACCACAGATTTCATAGTGATCTCACTTTGACTGGTGGATCTTTTTAACAGAATATATCTAAGAGATGCTTAATATTTATTATAAACATTTTGAGGTATAGCATACATTTTTACATTACAGTTAACGTTTGTATGACATTGCTAAATAAAAAAAGACTGAAATTACTGGAGTTTTGTATGTTTTCTTTTTCCAAAACAAGATAGTTTAATGATTCAAATACAAGCACATCGAACACACAGTCATACATACATGCAAAGGACGGATGTTCAAAATAATGTTGTTTATTATTTTACTTATTGAACAAAAGCTTTAAATATATATTATCTCAACAGTTAGAAGATTAGGGCAAAAGAAGAAAGAAACATGTAAAATGCATACAAATTTGGAATGTGTTGAAAGTAAATTATTCATGTAGAAGAACTCACTGAAATGTGTGCCCCCCCCCCCCCCCCCCCAAATCCCATAGTTACACCCATGGTGACCATTTTTCTTCAATCAAAATCACTTGGAGCTTTCACATTCCCCTTGTACCTTGTTGTTTGGCTTATGGTAACAGAAGAATTAAACGGGTTTTGATTTTTCAAACCTATCCCTTATCATGGAGATATTATAGTAGGATGGTAATCAAAATAAATGGGCAGTAGGTGATTAAATCTGACATTGATTTCACTTTTCCACTTGAATGTAAATGAAATCATTAGATTTCCGAAGCTTGTAGATGTTTTTTTATCAAGTCTGCTTTATGGTTAGACACTAGAAAACTTCTTACATCCGCTTCATTGTAGATTTAGTGGAGAAAATCCCTGTGTCATCCTCTCCAATTTGAAATTCATTGCTGAATTCCCAAGGCTAATTGTGGTTGTTTCTTGATCAAGTCTGCTTTGTAAGACAAAACCTCTTGGCCCGGATTCACAAAGGAGGTTTGTGTAAACCATGGTTTAAAGGGACTTAGTAACATTGTCCAAATCCTCAAAATAATTTTTTCATTCTACCGGTTCCCTCATACCTTGTTGTATTCGTATTAACAATAAAATCATGGGACCGGTTTCGGTTTTTCAATTTTCCATTTCGTTACAAAGATATGTACGATCGAAGTATTCAGATAAGAAAAACTCCGGCCGAGTTTTTCTTCTGTGTACAAAGTGAGTGCAGTAAGTTATTGAATATCACTTTGCATTTTCGTTCATCAATGCAAAGTCCAATTGACTTGAAATTTTCACACAATACCCTGTTGACATATGAGATAACAATAATATACATTGCATCAACCATTCATCACTTTTTGCACATGTCAACAAAGTTACTAGATCCCTTTAAACCATGATGTACATCTATGGAGTGCTGCTCGTAGGCAAGTAAAACAATTTCTAAATTCTAATGATATGACTGTTACTGCTTGCTAACCAGCAAATTTCACCATCTGAGAAGACTGTAACATTTATTTGGTGCCTTTAGCAAATGTGTAGCATCAACAATGTTAACAAGTAAGGAGTTTACATTCTTTCTCCATCAATTTACAAATGGCTCTCCATAGATGTAGACCATGGTTTAAACCATGGTTTACACAAACCTCCTTTGTGAATCCATGCACCCAGTCTATTTCACTGTAGATTTAGTGGAGAGGACCACTGGATCATGTTTTTTTCCCTCACAAACACAAGTGTCAACACTGAACATCCAAACCCTGAAGTTGTTGTCTTATCAAGTCGAGCTGCTTCATTGAAATAAACTTGTTATTTCCAGGCTTCTGTCCTCTAGCTCGAATGAAAATGAAATAAATGAATTCCCAAGGCTTGTAGATCTGGCTTTATCAAGACTGCTTCAAAGTAAGACACTACAAAACTTCTTACGCCTATTTCACTGTAGATTTAGTGGAGAGGACCACTAGATCACATTTTCTTCCTCACAAACACAAGTGTCAACACTGAACATCCAAGGCTTGTAGTTATTGCGTTATGTAAGGCACTAGAAAACTTCTTAAATGTAAATAACTGAATTCCCAAGGCTTGTAGTTATTGCGTTATGTAAGGCACTAGAAAACTTCTTAAATGTAAATGATGACTGAATTCCCAAGGCTTGTAGTTATTGCTTTATGAAAGACGCTAGAAAACTTCTCAAATGTAAATGATGACTAAATTTCCAAGGCTTGTAGTTCTTGCTTAATCAAGTCTGCCACACTAGAAAACTTCTTATGATTATTTCAATGTAGATTTAGTGGGGAGGATCCTCGTGTCACATCTCTTTCCTCTCAAATGTTAATTCAATGCTATTGAATTTCCAAGGGTTTAGGTATCGTTTTTTATCTAGTCTGCTTCACGGTAAGACACTAGAAAACTTCTTACGTCCATATATTTCATTGTAGTTTTAGTGCAGAGGATCCCTGTGTCACGTCTCTTTCCTCTCGAATGCAAATTTCATCACCGAATGCTTGAAGCCATCCACCGGTTGTGCGCTCTGTGAAAGAAAGATTTTCAAGATTCATATTTAGACTCATTCAAGACTTTATTCACCAAAGATATTCATTTATTTTCATTGCTCATTTTCATTTATTTATTAAAATCAATTCTGGGAAGTTTCATTTTTGTTTGAATTTACTTTTAATAAAAAAAAAAGTTGTATCACTATGTGTGATCCTTCGCACTTTCCCTTACTTGATTTGATATCGTTCAATACCCGTTATGTATCAGGTTAATATAGCTTCTGACCAATTATTGGGGAATTATTGGGGGAAATGTTTTTTGTCAAATTATTGGGGGTATTTTTTCTGTCAAATTATTGGGGGATTTTTTTTTTCGGGGGGGGGGGGTTTAATTATTGGGAGGCATTGTTTTGTGTCAAATTATTGGGGGTTATATTTTTTGGTCAAGTTATTGGGGGGTATTTGTTTTTTGTCAAATTATTGGGTGTATTTGTTTTAAGTCAAATTATTTGAGGAAGTTGTTTTTTGTCAAATTATTAGGGGTATTTGCTTTTTGTCAAATTATTGGGGATAAAAGTTTTTTGTCAAATAATTAGAGGTATTTGTTTTTTGTCAAATTATTGGGGGTATTTTTTTTGGGGGGGTGTCAAATTATTGGGAAGCATTGTTTTTGTTATTGGGGGGGAAAAGGCAAGACAAATAAAGGAAAGGGTAAATTAATTCATACCTTGCATCCTGCGTTCCTGGCCAAAGCGGTGACCTTGTTGACAAACTCCTGGCACTGATCCTTCTTCAACTCCAGCATGTATCGCGCCGTCTCGCAGATCACTCTCGCCCCGTCGGCAAACGTGGCCACAATGTCTGGCGTGAGATGATGCACCATACTACAGATAGAAAAGAAGACGTATTTATTTTTGCTGTAGGTTATTGGAGAGGTTGTAAAGCGTATTGATCAGTTGTTTTTATTGGAAATGCGCTATATAAATATGAATTATTATTATTATTATTATTATTAGAAAAGAAAAGTGAAACAAAATGACAAAAAATTACATTAAAATATGTTTGTTATCAACATTTGAGACTTAATAATAATATAGATTTATAATGATCTAGTGGTTGCGGAAATTCAAAAAAAAAAACTAATGAAATCCTGATACACCATGAAAGAAGACTTGCACATTTACGGGCAAGTAGAACAAATTTTAGTGTGGATGTTAGCATTACCTGTTAGAGAAATATACAATAAGAAAAGATTTCCTGCTTTTGCCCTTCTCATGAAAGTTTTTCTGAGGAACACAGGGACTTAGTAACATTGTCTAAATCCTCAAAACCCATTTGGAATTCTAGCGGTTCCCTCATACCTTGATGTATTTGTATTAACAATAAAAGCATGGGACAGGTTTCGGTTTTTCAAATTTCCCTTTCGTTAAAAAGATATTTGCGATCGAAGTGTTCAGATGTTAAAGGGATAGTTGAGTTTTGGTATAGAGGGCGCTACAAAAAAAAAAAAATTTGTGAGGTAATGAAAAACTGAGTGTCAAATTCGAAAGAGCATACAATTTTAATGACAGAATAAACTTTATTTGATCAAAATCGGTTCAGAAATGGCTGAAATATCCATAAACATAACCATTTGTAATAAGTGTGGGGCCCCACAATTATTCGATAATTTTGAACCAGCCGTTTAAAAATATTTTTAAAATGCTTCCTCTTTTCAAAAATATACAAAAGAGGTTTTTAAATAGTTGTTGATTATCTCTCTATCTAATCACTATTTCAACAAAACATCACATGCACAATATTTTATTTTAAATGGTTGAACCGATGAGTGTGTAAAGAGCCCCCACTTGAGTTTTAAATGATAACAGGCTTTTTACTCAGTCATTTGTAATGTTTTATTCGTTTCGAGCATGGTGGAGTTATAACTATTAGTTTGTAATGTAATATAATGGTGCAGGTTTTGGTTACTAAAATTCAGTTTGACCAAAACTGTACTCTCTTTACCAGAACTAACTATACCTTTAAATTATCCACTGGACCGCAAAAAAACTGTGTACAACATAAGTGCAATGAGTAAGTGAATATCACTTTGCATTTTCGCTCATTACTCGGTCATATAACGTCCATTTAACTTGAAATTTTCACACAACACCCAGTGGATATATATCAGATAACAACAATATACATTGTATCAACCACTAATCACTTTTCGCACATGTCAACAAAGTTACTAGATCCCTTTAAGGCTCATCAGAGCTAATCATACATTGAGTACATTTACCTGTTTGAGAAATAGACAATATCAAAGGCTTTCCTGTATTTGCCCTTCTTGTGGAGATCAGCAGCGCAACCAATCGGAAGATAATGAATCTCAACATCCTCCAGAGACAACAAATCTGAGAAAGGGACAATATGTTATACATTTATAACAATTACATAATAATAATAATTATAGTACAATGGATGGATGGACGAATGGATGGATGGATAATTGGATGGATGGATGGATGGATGGATGGATGGATGGATGGATGGATGGATGGATGGATGGATGGATGGATGGATGGATGGATGGATGGATGGATGGATGGATGGATGGATGGATGGATGGATGGATGGATGGATGGATGGATGGATGGATGGATGGATGGATGGATGGATGGATGGATGGATGGGTGGGTGGGTGGGTGGGTGGGTGGGTGGGTGGGTGGGTAGATGGATGGGTGGGTGGGTGGGTGGGTGGGTGAATGGATGGATGGATGGATGGATGGATGGATGGATGGATGGATGGATGGATGGATGGATGGATGGATGGATGGATGGATGGATGGACTGATGGATGGATGGATGGATGGATGGATGGATGGATGGATGGATGGATGGATGGATGGATGGATGGATGGATGGATGGATGGACTGATGGATGGATGGATGGATGGATGGATGGATGGATGGATGGATGGATGGATGGATGGATGGATGGATGGACTGATGGATGGATGGATGGATGGATGGATGGATGGATGGATGGATGGATGGATGGATGGACTGATGGATGGATGGATGGATGGATGGATGGATGGATGGATGGATGGATGGATGGATGGATGGATGGATGGATGGACTGATGGATGGATGGATGGATGGATGGATGGATGGATGGATGGATGGATGGATGGATGAATGGATGGATGGATGGATGGATGGATGGATGGATGGATGGATGGATTTCAAATAAATTGAACACATTTCAGATGAAGTAAATTAAATTGACAAAACTGGGACACAACAATCAATTTCATCAACATACCAGTTTAAAATCACAATATAATGATGGAAATACAAATAACCCACAGATAACTGACACAAAATAATAGGTCTCCCTACCAGGTTTCTCTTTCTTGCTTTGGGAATTTTCACTTGCTGCTGTCTCTTCACTATTCTCTTTTTCAGTTTTATCTCCTTTCTCCTTCTCCTCTTCCTCTTCTTCCTCCTCCTCCTCCTCCTCTGTAATCTCCGTCAGTTTAGCCTCTTCTTTCTTCTCAGTTGGAGCCTTCGGTGTAGGCATGACGTACTTCTTCTTGTGTGTAAGCTCAGTTAGAAGGGAGATGATGTTGAACACTGAAACCTCTTGAGCAGTCTGTTAAGTGAACAGAAAGGGTATTAAAGTGATCAATTATTAACTTAAATATATATGATTTTTTCCAAAATGATATTTGAGACTTAAAGGTGCACCTGTAAAGTGTCAGATATTGTCCAAAATTACATTTGAGACTTCAATCCTATACCAGAATCATTGTAAGATATGTCCGAATGATGTGTGAAAGTTTCATTGAAAAAGAACACTGCTTTCCTGGTTAAAAAAGCAAAAATTAGCGTCAGCTTTTACAACGAATTACTGTATAACGTGTATGAGGATTATGACCATTCATTAACGCTCTTGAGCTGAATGATTATCAATGATAGATATCGTCATACTAAAGGGGCATTTTAAATAATGCAACCCTATTTTATTCTTCCCTTACCATAAGCCAAACAACACGGTAGAAGAGAAATGTGGAAGCTCCAAGTAATTTTCGTGGAGTTATAGACACTTTACTGGTTTCACTTTAAAACATGCTCCAATATCGTTGCAAGATTCTTCTGAATGACATATGATATTTTCATGGAAACAAACAATGTTTACCTTGTAAAAACAGGTGAAAATCAGATTTTATCCCAGATCGTTCAACCAAGTATCCGACTAGTAGGTGTAACTATAGCAACCACTAATATTGCAAGGCAATTCACAGAACAGTTTGGCAAAAATAACCAGACATAATACAAAGCACCTTGTTCCCTACTAGATTTTGGGATCAACATACAACATGTCCCAAAATTAATTACAACGGGACTTTCTGCAACGATAACTTTAAAATAGTAGATCAATCAGAATGATATTTCAGGGTATGAAACTATAACTAATTACTACCTACATCTTGCAGAAAACCCTATTCGATTTGCTTCAGTGGTCATGGAGAATGAGGATCTTTTGTCAATCATGTCATGTGTCCATTTTCGTTCATAATGCGTGAACACAATGGACAACATGTCTCCTTACATTACAAAACCTGGAGGGAAGGGACATCTGACATGATTGACAAAAGATCCTCATTCTCCATGACCACTGAAGCAAATCGAATAGGGTTTTCTGCAAGATGTAGGTAATAAGTTATAGTTTCATACCCTGAAATATCATTCTGATTGATCTACTATCTTTTAAGTTATCGTTGCAGAAAGTCCTGTTGTAATTCATTTTGGGACATGTTGTAGAGTTAATACAGGGCCCACAAGGTTCCCATAGGCAATGGAATTACCATGTTTCCTACTAGACTATGCAATCCCCATAGAGTTAATACAGGACCTGCCAGGTCCCATAGCTCGTAAAATGGGAGTTTCCACATAAAACATGCACAAATTTGAATATATTATAAAAATGGTTCATCAGAATAATACAATTGACCTCACCTTGGTGAAGACTCCATTGGATTTCTTGAAGAAGCTCTCTTCTTCGCTCTCCAGACCGAAGCTGAGGTAAGGGCTGCACACGATGTCCCCCCAGTACCCCCTCTCTGCTAACCTTGTGCCTCCCTAAAAGAGAAGAAAATATAAGATATCTGAGACTAGCTAGAACTACATTTACCTGTTCCCTACTAGATTTTTCAATCTCCATACAGTTAATACAGGGCCACCAGCCCCCCGTAGTAAAACGAGTATTAAATCTAAACTTTCTTAGTATTAAGCCAATGAACATGCATTTTCCATTCATTGACCAAAGCCAAAAAGACCAAAGCTGAGGTAAGAGCTGCACACGATGTCCCCCCAGTACCCCCTCTCTGCTATCCTTGTTGCCTCCCTTAAAGAGAAGAAAATATAAGATATATGAGACTAGCTAGAACTACATTTACCTGTTCCCTACTAGATTTCGCAATCTCCATACAGTTAATACAGGGGCCACCAGGTTCCCGTAGTCAATAGGTTAATTACTTTCTAAGTATTAAGCTATATATGTGACCTTACACCACAAAACGACCAATAAGTCGGGAAAACTGATTGTGCTGCTTTTCATAAAACATTAAAATAGAAGTCATTACCTTTAAAATGGTATATCATTCGTCATATTTGAACTAAGCAAACCCTCTCAAAACGAATACCAAAGATTTGGAATATGGCTGAAGCATTTTTAAAATAAGGGAGAAACTGGCCATTTAAAAGATCAGTTTCCATTAAAGCGCTGTAATAAGATCACATTTATTAGATGAAAAAATAATATTTTAACATGATTTCCGAAGCTCAAAATGTTACAGAAGCTAGATTAAAATATGCTTATTCAGGAAATACCAAAATCCTAAATCTCATATTTTGAACAAAATTTGACTATTTTAGCTAATAAAAGAGAAACTACCACAGCGACATAACAGTCGTTTTGTGATGTAAGGTCACATATAACACTTTTTGAGACAAATGAAACATTCTGTTCTGCACACTGTAGTCTACCTTAGGCATCACAACTCCCTGTGGAGCATTGTAACCTCATGCAGAAGCAGAGCTGCCAAGTTCCATTTGAGCATTTTAGTATTCTCACACCCCAAAATCAGTATGTTGTTGAGGAAACCACTATTTTTCCGCGTGGCAAATAGATGTTGAGCAACTTAAATATTTTATTTTATTTGTATTAGTGCAAAACATACATAATGAATGAGCATGCCACTAAATATGCAATGGTGCAGAGCTGCCAACCTCTACAGAAAAATAAATCATATTGGCTATCTTAAAAAATCCCATTTTTTGCAGAAAAAATCCGATTTTTTTTTTTTTTTTTTTTTTTTTTTTTTTTTTTTTGCGGAAAAGAAAAATTCCCGTATTTATTTTTTTACAAATCGTACTTCCGTATTTATATTTTAAAATCGTACTAAATACGGAAAATCCATACTATACTTGGCAGCTCTGCAGAACGCTAGCATGTATAAATCAATGTACCTACCGTATTTGTCGGTGTATTAACCGATCCGGTGTATTAACCGCACCCCTAAAAAAAAAAGTGCGGTTAATACGGTTGTGTATTAACCGCACCCCTTTTTTTTTTTTTTTTGAAAAAAGGTGTGGTTTATACACCAGCAAATACGGTAGATCCTTCTACCTTTTCAGAACCCTCAAATGTATGATTTAATTAACGTACCTTCTTGATGATGATGCCAGAAGCGAGCGTCCTGTTCTGCACGCTGTAGTCTGCCTCGCGCAGGTCGAAGGCGTTGCCGCTGTTCCGCCAGTAAGCGTACTCCCGGTTGTTGAGAACGCCCTTCCCTCTGTCCTCCAGCTTCATACTGTAGTCCCAGTCGAAGCATCCCTTGCGGGAGTCGTACCGCACCTCGAGGTGCTTGCGCAGTCTGCTGTCCCTGTTTGTTATATACACACAGTAATAATATTAATAATAATAACAATATCAATAATTAAATGTTGCTTGTAAGTATCGGTTTCCATGGTGGTGTATATAATACGTGTGGTTTGCGGTTGCACTATGTGAGAGGGGAGGATTGGTGAGTCCTGAAAATATCAATATATCAATATCAATATCAATAATGATGTTTTTACATTTTAATTATATAGCGCCTAAAATGAGAATCATCTTTAAAAGCATTACATGCATAAGATATGTTTGTATAATTATAATGAAGTATATATTTGTTATTATTGTTTTCTTTTGCCAATGGATGAAACATATCTTTCTAACATTTTATTTGTTTTGAAGACCAAATAAGATCTATCTATCTAAGACAAGTAAGACAAAGAATACATGTAAGAATATATTTCTGCTAGGTGCTTGCTACTTCCCCTTTGTTACAAAGTATGACATATAATAGACCTAAGATGAAGATTTCCACTAACATAAGATGACTCCCATCTTGTGCCCCTCCTTGAACATATTAAGATATTTTCAATAAAATTTGTGAAATCAGAAATGTTTTATATATATATGAATTCTTCATTTATAAGAAGTTGATGAATATCCACTTTACCAGCATTTTGCGATGTCAAAGGTCATGAGGTCAGGGTTCCTCCAGAACTTCAAGATGGATTCCATCTGGTCGCGCTCCTTGAACTTGAGGGCCGACAGGTGGACGGCTGGGATCCTCTGAGAAAGGTAGTCCTCATCGGTCACCATTCTGGAAACAAAACAGTTTACAAATTTCCATTTCTTTATTGAATTGAACTGAATTGTAAACTAATAAAGGTTTATATATATTAGCCACAACAGGCCCCCATTTGATGAAACTTTTCCAATTGTTGTATCGATTATTATGACTGCCAAGAGCCAATCAGCACAGAACATTATAGCTGTTGCTTTAGTAGTTACAATAATTGGACATTTACAACAATTGGAAAAGTTTCATGAAACAGGGCCCTGGTAGATCAATCAGTTATTTTGTTGGGAGCTAGCACATACCAATGTATTCAATTTTGGTTTGAAAAAATTGCATTAGTATAGACCACTCTAAAGGGATATGTGACAAAATTATCTTACAGAATAGCCCATTAAATCATAAAAAACTAAAAGTGCTCAAATTATTATTGTTGAACTTCATGCAACCAATAATGTGAAAATAATTGCCTTTTGGTAGATAAAGCTGGTTAGGTAAGTGTCACATACTCTAAAAGTCAATTGCGCACGTACAAGTTTTCATTTTGATATCATTAAACATAGTGCAATTATGTTGCATTCACATTTTCGCAAAATACTGATTCCGAGCATAATAGTAAGATACTGAAAGATTTTTGACCTGTCAAAGACTATTTGCATTCTCCATAAACATCAGGGACATCAGGGACAAGTACTAAAACAGGTTAAAGATAGAGGCATTTAGATAGAATTTACAAATATCTATAAATTTACAAAATAAAAGAATTTAAATTAATTCAATGAAACATAAAAACAAACAAACGGACAACAAAACACTTTTAGCAGGGATCTTACTTCAGAAGTTCATTGCTCCTGGAGACGATGTAGTCGAAAGTCTGCTGCCTCACGAGGGCATTGCCAAATATCTCCAGGAAGAATTCTGTCTTCTCCTGGAGACCCATCTCCTCCGGAGACTCCAGGACGAGGTGGAGGAGGAGGAGCTGACGTACGTACACCTCCATGTTCCCCTCTATGATGTAAAACTGTATCCATGGAAACAATAATATTAATGATAAAAATGATAATAATAACAATAATAATGATGATAATAACAATAATAATAATAAAATAACAATAATAATGATTATGATTATGATTATGATCATGATTATGATAATGATAATGATGATGATGATGATGATGATGATGATGATGATAATGATAATGAAATGTCAACATTTTTTGGGCATATTAAATTATCAAATTTAACAATTACAAGAATACTTGTGTAAGTTTACGTCTTACAAGTGTTATGTATAAATGCAAAGTGGAAATTGTTATTTCTTTATATCTACAGAAAAATGTTCCCCATGACAACACAAATATCTAAGGTACCTCCCAAAAGAGCTGCAATCTTAACTCATTCCTTACGGGAACCAGGTGGGCTATATACAAAGTCTACTATGAAGATTTTAGAATCTCGCAGTCGCAGGGAACTGTGAGGCTGGAAAGTTATGTTTTTGTAATTTGTCTAAGTTTTCAGCTTTCCGTAGATCTGTATAATTTGCCATATTCAGCATTTCTCAATATAATATGTCTACTTTAAAGTAAATGAAACAAACCTTCAACTTCCTCTTTCTGTGCCTCCATGACCTGGCCACAGTAGTCAGAATGTGTCTGATATCTCCACTGCCTACAAGCAGTATCTGCACCGCGTCATCGTCAGATTCATTCACCGCTAGGTCCCTTGTGCTGTCTATTATGTCTGCAGAATAAAAAATATAATAGTTACTAATGTCATGATAATCTAGATTTTACTTTACTCAACTTAAGTTTAACTTAGTTTTAATTTCATTTCATCCATTTATGATTTATTAATTATTACGTTACACTCTTCTCCGAGTCCGACTCCGACTCGCTCTACTGATACTCACATCTACACTGTAAGATGGTTCTGTATATACATACAGTAACCATTTACCTTACACTAGTGCTAATCGCGGTCGAAGTAACTTTTACGTTTTTTCTCTCTCACATACCTTCTCTTTCTCACTTCTTTTGCACTCCATCAATACATGAATGTATTGTGCCACTTTTTTATTATTTGTTATTATATAAATGCGAATACAATACGTTCTGCTATACTCACCAAATCTGCATTTTCAGCGGTAAAATGTTGTGGGTCCGGCTTCCTTCGGGAATTGGCAGGAAATGGCCGCGTACACACGCCACCTATGGCTGGCTATGGCATAACATATCGCGCGGTACGGTAGCTCTATATCGATATCATGTAAACATGAAAGTTCGTTTACTAGTCTTTTACAAAGCGTACTTGAATGTATGTTGGTAGCAGAGCGTGATGACAGGCTTCACATAATTACGGCGTTAATAGTCAACGTCTTGATGGAAGATCAACATCCGATCTCGAATGGTCAACACTCGAACTTCGAAGAGACCAGCGTCACGTAACTAACATTGCCAGGCAATGCATTGTCTCGCATGTACGTAATTGTGGCGTAGAGAGCGCACTCTGACTCGGACCAGAAAAATACTGAGTCGCCATTATAACACAGGAAGCATGCTAGAAAGAGGCTTGATACGTTGATGTATCTTCGAAAATGGGCTAATTTCTACCTTTTTGCCAATATTTTCCCAAATTAAAGTGCCATCAGGAGTAAAATGGTGAGTTAATGCATTCAACATGTTTCTTAGAGTATGAATGTGAAGCATAATTTTCATGCTTTGGTTGTGTTAAGTTAACATAATTTTCGGAAGATGTAGTGCATGGTTCCCTTACGTTCATACCACGTAAGTGAATGGCAATGAGTGTATGTGTGCTGATACTGACAACTCTACTCCTCTAGTCTTAATTTTAGAACTCGGCCGCATAGGCCATACTGTTTAATACTGTTTTTTGGCTTGAAGGCTGTTCATCATCACGATTCATTCATGAACGTTAAACCAAGTTCGAGAATCAAATGTTCAATCATCACACTCATCCTGGCATGCAATAAACTGTCAATCAAAAATAAGCGGGAAGAGCCTTGCGCTGCTTGGAAAGTAGCAATATCTTGCTTATCTGTGTGATATTGCGTCCATTGATGATACTCTTCACTGTGATAACGTTATACGGCCGCCGCGTATTTTCCAAAACAAAACCCCACTAAGAAACGATATATTTTCGCTGAGCTTAAAATGTGCGTAACTTAACACTCATACCGAGAACAGCGCACAGTACCACGTACATAGGTTCTCTTAGAATAATAGCTCTTAACTGTAATTTAGTATCAACCATTTTGTAGATATAATTTACAAGATTCTTCGGGAAACTTAAGTCGTGATTGTACAAACTATGTCAAATCAAAGTACATACCTTTCTCTAGAAGATCCAGCGCTGGACTGAAGCCCCATAGCGTAATAGCACCGAGAGCATCTACCATCTCGGTTTTGGCAGCGAGAAATGCGACTGGTTTCAATTTGTTCCCGAGCGACGGTAAACAAAAATGTTCCAATGCGGTCGTAGAGGGCCAGGGTAAACCCTTTTTTTTCAGTGCCTTCGGTATTACGTTATCATAACCGAGAAAAAAAACTATGACTGTAATTACATAAATGGCTGATATAATAATCATCATTCAATATCAGCCAAATATATTATCAGTGGTGGTGAAAGAGTAGTGATGACTTAATTAGCTAGATCAATCTAAATAATAATAGTAAGCAAATACCTCCACCTTATTCCTTCTATAAAGTATCCTTTTTGTAATAACGCTATATATTATTTACTATCAATATAATTATACTTGTCCATTTTTCAGCTGCAATGCATTCGATTAGTACCAATATTGTGTTTAGTAATCATTAATTATATCTTGATTTAATAAACTAAGAAGAAAGAAATCATTTTCACAAACACGTTATTATCATACTCAATGCAGCCATCTGTTATGATTGTCAAACTAAATTAGTTTTGAGCATGCAGGTTTTGCAGCCTTTGAAAAAGTATTGAGTTTGTATAGGCCTATACCGTATCTGCTTACATGACTGTTTTATATCCTTTACCTTTTTGGAGATGTTTCCTATTCAAGGCCCCTTTTTCTTGTTGGCTTTAGTTGATATACTATTGAATAGATGTAAATAAGTTTATTAATGTTAAATATCCATTATTGTTCTTTTGTAGTATGTATTGTTTTGCCATTTTATGATTGCATCATTTCTTCCATGCCCCCATAAGGGGGCGCATAAGAAATTTAAAAAATCATTGTCAAACTCAAAATCATTTTCATTGTCATTTGCTAGTGCATGAAATTCCGTCTATGAGTGAAAAAAAAACGACAAAGTCATAAATCATTAGTGATCTGATGGAATGTTATGGTTTAGCAACGGTTTAAAGCCTAAAACGACATTAGTCCAGCAGCATTCAATTCAGTAATTCAATTCAATCATTTGTGAAAAATCACAGAGTAAAAAGTCCGAAGACTAAAGAAGTCAGTTTACAATGTAAGCATTTACAAAATATGAAAAAGTAAAATAACACAAACTAAATGACATTAGTCATAGCAGCATTGAATGCTTATATTTGTCGGTTACTGGAAAAAAGAGGAAAAAAAAAGCAAATCAAATATTACGGGATAGTAACACTCCCTAATCTGTCTTGAAAGCAAAAAATAATTCTGGAAAACAAATCGTCTACTTGAGAAACAGCACCGAAAAAACAAACGGCACGAAAGTTATACAAAAGTATTAAAACAAATTAATTTAGGCTATATGGACTGATCATGCAAAAGGGATTATAATTATGCAAAATCCAATAAAGTAAATTGTTGTCAACTCAAGATAATTGTGATTTAACCTGCTGAAAACAATGCAAATGATAAGAGAATGAGTCATATTTTAATCACATCTTCAAAAATACTTTTAAAAATTATACAACGTGTAGTACTATAAGGTATAATAATTGTGTACTTTTATCTAATGACAAAAATGGCTTTATTGAGTTTTGCGCGCCAAAGCCAGTTGGGGGAAGGGGGACCAGACATAATTATATTATAGCTTCTCCAGCCTTTTGAATTCCCTTGCGAGGTCGTTGACTTTCCATTTTTTTTAAAACTTGATAGGTTAGTGTATAAAACATAATTATGAAGAAGTGCACGTGTGTGGGGGGTGGGGGGGGGGGGGGGATGCGTCACCGACACTAGCCAATAGTAGGTCCTAGTATAATTATTACCCCTCTAAACGTTTTAAAGGTTGGGGGGGGGGGGGGGGGGTGACCTCAATTAGGTGATAAAATGACAATGAACATGCGTTTCAAAAATGTTATTGGGGGGGGGGGGGGGGGGGGGTATAACCCTAAGTCCCCCGGCTAGCGCTAGTCAAAAGTGATCAAAATCTATAAAAGCTTAATTATAAAGGGGCTGAAATAAGACTACGCTTTATTAATTTGCTGTTGCCTGAAACGTGAAAAGTTATACAGGTAAGTCGATTTAAATGAATTATTTCCTAATATCAGCCATTCGTAGACTATGTAGTGTCAAATGTTTACATATTACGAACTTAACAAGCTAGTTAATGAGTAATTCGATTCATATTCATCTTAGTTTCATAATATGATCCGTATTTTGGTCTCTTCTTTTGCTGTTGCGAATTTCACTTCTTGGGCGGACTCGGTGTCTGTGGCTTCCCCAGAGTTGCGGGCGGATTTTTGTCAACGAACGGCCCAACAACTTTAGAGCACGACGGTGTTATGACGTCGTTGCCTCTGCTGTGGCGTACCGAGGGCCACGCGTCCCGGCCCATGCACGGCCTGGCTACGCCTACGCTAAAGCTGCCTATGAATAATTGTGTCTTGAGTTTTGGATCATTGATGATGCGCCTGTCGCAGTTGATATCAATTGCATCAAGCAAAACTGTCGCTTGTGAGCGGGGCGCCCCGACGACGAAGCTTCGCTTTCGATGAGAGAACCCAGTTCTACTGCTGAGAATAGTGTGCTCGACAAACACCGGGAAGGAGGTGGTAAAAGTTCCTGTCCTTCCAGTGTCGATATCAAGTTCAATTCTGCCAATATGTCCGTCCGCATAAACGGTTCTCGATCCCCCGCGTGTGCTGTGCGATCAGGCGTATCGCGTGTATTCACTCTGCTTTTTAAAACTCTCCACACGTAGCGAGAGTCTCTAGCGCTACATGTACAAGTCCATATCCATGCCGTCTTCCCGGCCAATCACGGGCCATACAGACCGGGGGTGCCGTCTATATACTACCACTACGTTACAGGACATTATTACATTCCTTCCTTACAACACTATGTTATTGGCAGGTGCAAGTTTGCAGGCTACTAATTATACATAGAGTGTACAATGCCTTTCAGAGATTGAGCGCTAAAAATCTTCTGACAGTCTCACAGTGAGAGCGTAACAAATTTATCTTATTGTAGGTTTTTTACCCTCAGCCCGGCCCAGATCTAGTCACTTCTTCTTCTTCTTCCAATTTAACTGCAGGCTTCACATCTGAATATTATCACAGTTATTCTGGTTGTGATGCCCAGGTCAACTAGTCAACCGGGTTAACACCAGGGCTACTCTTTTCAAAGAGTAGACTACATGTAGGTTCTTATCGTGCATGAGGTGTGACTGTCTCATACATGGGACCTCCCTTTATCGTCCAGCCGAGGGACAGAGTGTTTTCCGTGAATCCTTTTCCTGCATATTATAGGAAACACAGGGGAGGCCGATAACACACAAGACTTGTCTCAAATTGTTTGCGTGATAAATGACGCATTGTCTAATGATTGGGTTTGAATTAGGGATCCGGGGCGTCCGAGCCGGACACACTCCCTAACTGAGCTAACTCGCCTCCCACTTATCAGAAAACACACTTTGAGTCAAAATGGTAATTCAAGAGAGGACATCAATTAACATCTTTACTTTTTCCATTCTACCTTCAGAGTTTCACCATGACATATTTGTCATCTGGTTGAGGAGATGACATCCCGGTCACCAATCAGTCCCGTATATTGGATTCCACGGAGGGGAAGGGGTGTTGGCTCTCTGTAACTAGAGATTTATGTTGATCTACAGACTTTTTTTGCCATGGCCCAGAGATCTAGTCACTAGTCATAAATGGTCTTTCAAGATCCGGCTTCAATTGACATCAAAACTTTACTTTCTCTTTTGCACCTTCAGAGATCCACCATGACAGATTTACCATCAGGTTGAGAAGATGACATCCCGGTCACCAATCAGTCCTGTGAGAGGGAGTCCACGCAGGGGAAGGGGCGTTGGCTTTGCCACGGATGGTGAGTGAAATTTAGTTGTTTGCCTTTAAATGTATTCTGTATTTTTGTTTTGTTTTGTTATGTTTCTGCCAACGTCGTGACCGGAGGCATATTTTTATTTGTTTGATTTTTGTTTGCTGTTGTTGTTGCTGTTGTTGTTGTTGTTGTTGTTTTTTGGGTTTTTTTTTTTTTTTTGGGGGGGGGGGCGTGTTGCATCCAATAACCAAATGGTAATTTGACCAATGGGAACTGTAAAAAGATATGGAATTCCGTAATTTGTATTTTGTTTTAAAGGATTATAATGGTTGATAGAAGACTGATGAGGTCAGGTTGGGGTTTGGTAGAACATGAACTTTAGACGAAAATAATATTTGCATGTAAGTGTGGACGTGTTGACCTGGTGTGGCAAGATTGGTAGGGCACATGATCGTGAGATCCCGAGTTCGAAGTTCGAACCCTATTTGCCTACCGTGTTTGTCATTCGGCAAGACAATTTATCCACTATTGCTGCTCACAACCCAGGTGTATTTAGTAAGGACCGGGTAGGAGGTGAAAGCCGTTATGTGAATTATCTTTTCAATGCCCATGACTGGCTCGGAAGGAATGCTCCCCAGGCAGTAGAGATGGTAAACACAATGTGTGTAGGCATTGTGTCCTGTGACTAGGGCAATAATGTAAGGCACTTAAAGCTAAATGTAGATATTATTTAAATTTATTAAATAATATCTTGCAAAATCGTATCTTGATGTGAATTTGGAAATTAAACAAATAAATGCAATTCTTATTGTCTGTAGTATTGTGTGACTAAAATGAAACTTGCTTGAATAATAATGAAAAATGAAAAATGGTCATTGATGGCGGCGGCACATCCCAGAAACTGGTGCTTGTAAGTAGAGCTATATACAAACCTGACACAAACCTGAAGGATATGAAATAAACTACTGAAGGGAAAGTGCTGGGGATCAGAGGAAACTGACCAGGAGGTCTAGATTATTTTTTATTTACAGCACTGCCTGCTCAAAGCCCAATTTTCTTTGCTCATTTCCCTTTAATTTCAAATATTTCTGGTCAGTTTCCTCTATGTTTTAATTTTCTGGGAACTTGCACACTGGGCACAAAGAGTCATTCTGAGTGAACCAGACAAAACATAAGATACAGCAGTGAGTAGACTGAATAGAGGAAAATGTATTGTTTATTGTCACAAGATGGCGCCACACACTTTTTGCAGAATGCAGGATTTAATAGTACTTTTACTTGTATCGTTGCACCTAAAAAATTGTACATGTTCTGCTTACTTATTATTATACACAATGAGGCAGATCTTTCCATTTCATATTAATTTCTACAAATTATTTACTGTTTTAACAATGTAATGAAGTAAACATTTGCTTTTATGAAGGACTGTAACTAATTTAAAAATCCCTTTTTAAAAGTTTTTAGTAGGAGTCAAAAAATAATTTGAATCATGAAGTCAGCACTTGGAATGGTAAGGTTACCTAATTGTGTGTATCTCTTTCAGCTTTCATTCAATGGCTCTGTACAGACCCGTAGTGGGCATTTTTTTTTTATTGCACAAATATTTTTACCAGAATGAAACGGGTTGAATGAACATGTTCACTTCTATGCCAATCATCATTTTAATTGAAACTTATTTTACCAAAGTTCCAGAAAGTGAACAGTATTTAAGCCCAAAGGGAAGCCAAATACTTTAATTTCTGCATACTGTTAGAATTGAAAAGTGCATAATTCCTGTCACTTCTTAATCTAGTAAATATTTCCTTTCGGGTATCACTAATAATGGAGATAAACAATTTTGGAGGACCACTTTCATGGAGATTTACATTACTTTGTGACCACCTTTTGGCAAGTATGTGTAATTAAAAAACAGTGTGTTCCTTTCAAAAGAGACATAAATAACATTACAAAGAGGTGTGCTATCCTTTATTAAATCAACTTTTATTAGCAACTTTTATTATTGTGTGAAGAGCAACAAGTCTGTCCAAATGTATTTTGTCCCAAAGATTTATTGAGTACTGTATTTGAAAATGAAATCTATAGTTTTTGCAAGTAATTAAATAGCTCTTGGTTCCAAGTCCAACAGGAATACATAACTACACTGAACTTATCTATGTCTGTATCTTGGGACTAGAGCTGTCGATTTTGGGAGTATTTCCCTCCCGGGACTCGCGATAATTTTTCGGGAGAGTCACGGGTACCCGAAATTTACCCATTTGTTGATTTCGCTATCGGCATGTCACGCCGCTGGGAAAACATGTTCATTCAAGTGACAAAAATTGAGCGCATTTATGACAATAAATCATCTTCTAAAATACAGCAAAATTGTAAATGAATTATATTTTTAGCATTTCTGACATGATTTTAACGGAATTATGTTAACATGATGTTCAAATTTACCTTGATTACGACATTTCTGACGAGAATAGGACATTAATGATCTCAGTGACCGATCGTATCTTCAACACACTTCACTGAATATGATTGTCATCGCGCCACTATTTTGGGCTATTATCTACCAACAAGCGATTATTATTTAGTAGATCTAATAAATCGATGACTCCCAATACAATTTTATGTTCCATTCGTATTGCGTAGTTCAGGCGAAGCAGCGAAAACCTGTCGCGGTTTCGCAAACCAAAAACCGCAACACGTGTCTGGTTTTCGCTGCTTTGCCTGAACTACGTAATACGAATATAACATGAAATTGTATTGGGAGTCATCGATTTATTAGATCTACTAAATGATAATCGCTTGTTGGTAGATAATAGCCCAAAATAGTGGCGCGATGACAATCATATTTAGTGAAGTGTGTTGAAGATATGATCGGTCACCAAGATCATTAATGTCCTATTCCCATCTGAAATGTCGTAATCAAGGTAAATTTGAACAGTATGTTGCCATAATTCCGTTAAAATCATGTCAGAAATGCTAAAACTATAATTTATTTACGAATTTGCTGTATTTTAGAAGATGATTTATCGTCATAAATGCGCTCAATTTTTGTCACTTGAATGAACATGATAACTCTTGTGTTCAATGAGGGGACTTCCCCTTTTTTTCGGGATATCGAGTATCGACTTTTGCGCCCGGGACTCAACATTCTTACTTGGGACTATTTTTCTCTAAACTGTTATTGTAGTAAGTCAATAATTTATCTTACAAAGAGCTCTCATAGTTCTGTTTCCCCCGAAGATTTATTATTTTCAAATGCAAGTAATTGACTTTCAGTTTCAAGAACAAGAGAAAAACACTACTTTGTTCACAGTACAGTGCATGCTACAGTGTGTACATGTCTTGCCATCTCTGACCATTTCTTTTCCAAACTGTTATTATCTTGTGAAGAGCTCTAAGTGTATTTTATCCCCAAGATTTATCGCTATTTGCAGAAGAGCCTAAGGCCCAGTGTGGACAAAGCTTATAGGATCACTTCAGTCACTTTGTCCACATAAAACTAATTGTGAAAAATGCAAACACCTATCCAGTATGTGATGCGAGGCAGAATAAGATTTTTCTTGCAGGTGGGTTGGTATACATGTAACAGATTAAAGGGAACCATTACCTTCGTACACCAGATTATTACAGCTTGTACAGTATTTAAAAGGTGGTAACTATAAAAGTTTGTATAAATTATGCACAAACGATCTGTTTTTTTTCTTCAGAAATTCTTAAAATGGAATAAAAACATTGAAAAGTAATACAAAAATCAGATGTATTTATAAGCTGCACATAATTTTAGAGGATAGAGTTTTCTTTCTAGAGTACTTCAAACAAATGGAGCAATTGAATAGTTACACAAATAGAGGGTTTGGAGCTATCCTGCAATAAAAGTGAGCTACAAACATTGTCAAATTACTTGTTTTTAATTGATTATTTTCCAGCCCCTGACAGTCTTTAATTAGCAGCGACCTTTAATTGTATGTAAAGCCTGTATTGACTGTGTGCATGCATTGACGTGCATGCATGCATTGACGTGCAGAGCGCCGGCAGATTTTAGTCATTTGCTCGTCTGCTGCTCGATGGCTAAGCAGCTTTTTTATCCCGCTACTCTATAGCCTCCAACACGTTTGATTGGATTTACAATCTCGTTTCAGCTGGTACTTAGATGAATTGCTGGTGCTTGAATTTATATTGGATTTTATCAATTCATTGTTGCTGGAGAACATATTTTGGAATACATTCATGTTCATCGGGGCGATATTAATTTTGTGGAATTTGTTTTCATCACTTTAGATGATGTTTGTATTATATTTTCTTCATTGGAATCTACACTATTTTGTTGAGTTGTGGAGAGTTCAATTAATGTCTTGTTTTGAGACTTGCTGTTTTCTAGCTGATTTTGTGGAGTTGTGTAATATTTGTAAAATTGACATCCATTTGGATCTCTCTTGAGACAATTTCTGCGTATTCTGAGCATCAAATTTGAATTGAAGATTGAAAGCATGTTTTAGAAATCATTTAGGGGTTTTAGTTTTGTTTTATACTAAGATTATAATTTTTGTTGTAAAACCACGTTTTATCTGTCATGATTGGTAATGTTGAGTTTGAAAGGTGCATCGTTTGATTTCGGGTTGTTTGCATTACATGTTGATAATATGCACAATGGCTGACTTTCATATTTACGATAACTTTTCTTCAAAGAAACATTTAAAATAGTACTAGTTACAATCTAAAATATACTGAAAATATTTTTTAAATTTCAAGTAGGGAAACTGACAGAAATATATAATATAAATGAAAATGAGCAAAGAAAATAGGGCTTCGATCCCCAGGATTCAAATCTGAGACCTCCAGATTGCTAGATAGATTTTGTGTACATCTGTATGAATGTACCACAAGTACTAGCTTTGGCCTTTACTGTGCAACACAAATTCAAAAATTAAATACATGTATACGGATTGCAAGAAAACTACTTTTATTCTATCCATTGTTTGTATATATATCTGTTGAGAAGAAAGGAAAAAGACAAGGATTTTTATATTATTATACTGAAGGTAGATGAAGCAAGACATCCTCCTGAGATAGGATTGTTCAGTCACCGTCTAATGGGTTAATACTAGTATGCAATGATGAAAAAGTTACGTTACAATGATGAAATAAAGAGAAATACTGAGCACGTATTATTCTGTGAAATAAGTGAACCAAGCCGAGATGGATTATCCGTACAAGGAGAAAGAAAGAGAACTGAACCATTTTGTTTGTGTTTTCACTGTTAAAGACAGACTGAGATGAATTATCCTTTTCAAAGTAATTCAGTTCAGTTCAGTTTATTTACCATAATGCAGATATAATCATAAACCAGTACAAAACATATATCAAATTATAAATGTACAAACTTTACAAAGTAGAAGACATAACGTATTTAAGCAGGACAGAGAAGGAGGAAGAAAATGTATATTATGATCATAATGCATTTCATGGCAGGAAGTCAGACTTACCTTAATATTTTTTATAAATACTATAATTTATGAAAAAACTAAAATATGAGAAATTAGAGAGAGGAAGAGAAAAAAAAAATTCATTGTACATACAGTATACCTGAACAGTATACCACAATATGTCAGCAGAAAATGTACTAGTATTTGTCAATTGTTATTACTTTGTGCCCAGTAAAGCGTGGTGTGTATTTTTTTTACCTAGTGGGATTTATGACGCACTATTCTCCCTAAGGGAATGAAACAGAAAGACCAAGTGGATAAAATAATAATAAAATTGTGATATGTTACAAAATAAGTGAACCAACCAAAGTTGTAATGGGTGGATAATATATCTTGAGTCATTCATATCATCCAATTGGTATCAAGAACAAAAGCAAAGGAAAATAATACCAATTAATAAAGACAAAATAAAATTGAATTGAGTCATGTAATCACTTATTTGGAATACACATTGGCCATACTAGTTGTATTTTTGTTTTCTCTCTCTCTCTCTCCCCTGGGACATACCATTACGCACTATCCCATCCCACACAGTGTGGGTGTGGTGTGTCATGTCATTGATCGACTACAGTTTTACACCTGAAATTATTGCATCTCTGGTTGGGATAGGTACCAAAATAAGACAATCCTGAGGGAATTGAACTGAGTCATTTAATTACTTACCATGTATGAAAGTACACGTTGGCCATACTTAGTTTTTTTTTCTCTCTCTGTCTCTCTCTTGGGACATATACCATTTTAAAGCATAAATAAGACAAGAGGGAATTGAACTGAGTCATTTAATTTGTAGTTTGAAAGTATACATTGGCCATACTTAGTTGTTCCTTTTTTGTCTCTCTCTCTGTCTCTCTCATAGTCTCTCTTCTGGGATATACACAATGACACCCCCTCCCATCCCACGCAGTGTGGGCGGGGTGTGTCATATTGATTGCCTGTATAGTTTTACACATAACATGATTGTATACTTATTGGTTATTGCATAGTCTACAGTTATGGTTGAGATGGGACAGATGCTCATTTCAGGGAAAGATTTGCAATATTCCTTTTTTGTTGTGGCAAAATTCCAAATAGCACTGGCTAAAATAACAATTGGAAGACTTTGGATCAAGAACTTCCAATTTGATGAATGTTTGCTCAATTCTGCTTTCAGAATAGGACAAAATACATACTGTAGTATACATACATGGATGGATTTAGTGTCAACAAGGGTTATTTTAATGATTGAGATAACAACAAATGACAATATACTGTCAATGCACATGTGCTTACACAATTGGTGCTCTAACAATAGTCAGGACTAATAAAACTGACTACATAAACATACAATTCCAGTTTCAGTTCAATAGGCCAGCGTTTTGTGGTACTGAGTAATGAAAATATTATCAACATCATTTATTTTTTATAATGGACTCAGAGAAACTGAATAATCGTTTTTTTGTTTAACTGTTCAAATACAAATACACCTACATCATTATGATACATTATACATTATACATTATGTATGATACATGTACATGAATAACACTAATTGATACGTTAGTCTGACTTATCAATTACGTGTAATGTTTAGTATTTAAACCACCCCAAAGTAAATTAATGTTCCAAAGAGCTTAATTAATTGTCATCTCCATGACTGTACCAAATTCTGCTTTTAAGAGTATCTGGATAATGTACAGTATACTACAATGTACGTGATTCTTCTAATGAAGTGAATCACCCAGTATCCACTCGCACATGATACTGCATGATATCCTGTGTAAGCTCACTCTCCCATTAGACTCGGAACAGTGAGGATTACTTTATTAAAAAGATGATCAAACCGCTGTATACATCAATTACTTCTAGTTCATAAACCACTCAACTGTCAATTGATATATACCGGAGTATGTATCTCTATGATTATACCTGATATAGAACCCGTTGCCCGAGTACGCATCTGGAAACGTGATTCATCCAATAAAATGAATCATCCCGTATCCATACTTCTACCACGTGGTACTGGTATCTCTTTGTTGTTGTTTGTTGTTTTTGCTTTGTCTATAAAGTAATGACCGAAAGAGTATTGTGCAGCATGTAGCCTACCATGAACATTTTGTGAATTGTTATGGCCATTCTGGGCTTGCCCTAAAAAAAAACATTTCTGGTAGCCTATTGATATAACTTGTATTCTCCATAGACCCTAGGCCTAGCCAGAATATATTCGGGACCAGTCCTGAATGGGTTAGGTCCTGGTTTAACATGGATTTGTATAGCTCTGGGGGTGTTTCACAAAGATCCTAAGTTGGACTTAACACTACGTTGGACTTTAAAAAGTATGGCAAGCCAATAGTTTCTTTTTTTTTTATTTGTAAAAGTTATTTAAAAGGCATAGAATATTGATTATTTGAATCAAATTAATATTTACTACTATCAAGGAGATTTCATGTTCTTGATGTAAGATTTTATGGAAAGTCTAAAATTCTTGCATTTTTGCTTTTGAATGTATTTTATTCCAAGGCTGCAAATGGCTTACCATACTTATTAAGTCCAACTTAGAGATAAGTTCAACTTGTGTACATCTTTGTGAAACACCCCCCTGGATTTATAATGTAGATTGTACGTACACATTTGTCTGATGAATCATCAAATTGCAATGCAATCAAGCTGAACAAGGAGGAAGCAAAGTTCTAATATTGCTTAGAAGGATTCAAAGAATCATTAAACAAAATTAGATTAATCAAAAGATTACAATTCAGAAATTGTTCAATGCAAGGCAAGTGTGTGGACATGACTTTTTTTTAGTATTAAAGATTGTTTTGTTTGAAATTCAAAATGGAATTTCTTGAAATTCAAAGTAGTATTTGGAGAATAATTATCCACAAAAGTCAACTTTAACAATGTAGAAATCATTGAATCTGATGATGTTGTCATTTTGGTTGTTTGAAATTACATACTTGTACATTTTATAACTACTGTACTGGTATTAGTGGAAACAGTCATAAAAATGTACATAAAACGTATAGTATACGTTCATGGAAAATGACAATGCTGCTGGTATTACGATCATCCCATTCATACTTGAACACGGTACTGGCCCGAGATAAATACAGGGTATGTACATGTTAGGGCCGAGTCAAAACGGATATACCGAAGTCAAATTCTCGGATACGAGCATACAAAAAAAAAAAAAAAAAAAACATGGAGCTTTGATTTTTGATACTTCAACCATGGTTCAACGGTTGAACCATGGTTAAAGTATCAAAAATCAAAGCTCCATGTTTTTTTGTTTTTTTTGGTTACATTTCAGATAAATCCAATTTGTTTAAATTTTTTTATTTTTTTATTTTTTTTTAACATTTCGGATAAATCCGATATCCGTCCGTTTTTACTCGGCTCATATCCGGATATCAAAATATCCGGTTTGACTCGGCCCTAGTACATGTATACTTTTAGATAGTTGAGTATAAAAATAGTGCACAGATTTCTATTATTACTTTCTCAACTTCCAATTTGGTAAATTCTGATTTCAGATACATAAGCCTGATGCAGAGAAGCTGCTAACAAGTTCATTCTACAGCACTGTGCAGCAGTCCAGCTGGTGCATTACCAAATGTAGTCTCACCTAAGTTATGTCCTTACACAACGGCACGTTAAATTCATGCCTCCATTCTTTGTGGAGGAAAAATCAATAAAATAATATATCACTTTGAATTTTAGCAATTACATTTAGATTGTGGTAGCCATCCATTGTATGTGCACCAGTAATATGCTGGCATACAAGGCTAGTCTGCGTTGGTTGTTATGTTTCAATTTGGTTAGTGACATAGTTATAATTGGGTTAGGTGCAGAGCACCTGGAAAGGTCCCAACAATAAAAAAAAACAATAGTGTGCAAAATGAAGACATTTAGAGTGTGCCCCCATTAATTTGTATACTCCCCCTTCCCCACTCCCATAATTAGTAAACCCACGCTATCCCACTGAATAGGACTGCATTGTTTACAATCAGGTTCTATGGCTGACTTAAATCCCATGATGAAATCGATTCCAATAGGCAAACAAATTAGTGGATTAATTTCAATTGCTAAAATGCAAAGTAAATTTATTCAAGTTTCGTATACATATTACCCATCAAATTTACTGCCACGTCAATCATGAATGTAATCAAGTCCATTTTGAAATTAAGCCACAATGAAAAAAATGAGTATACATGTACAATGCATTTCATTCTCATTGAATTGAGAATAATCAAATCATCATAAGTGCTGCATTCACAAATAATTAGTTCCAGGGTTAGCAAATACATGAACACAATCTGGCTATTAAATAGAGTCGACACAAATAGATAAATTTATTCTCTCATTAATTTGTCATTTATGCATAATGAACTGAGCACTATAAATAGTATCACCACTCATCTATCTATAAAGGTCGCCATTGATCAATTCTCGCAAGCCTTGCTGGGGATAATGAGCATTGTTTTAAAGGGGTTGCTCAGTTTTGGTATTATATAGAGGGTGCTGCACGAAATAATTTTGTTGTGAGATAATGAAAAACGGAGTATAAAATGTGAAAGAGCATGCAATTTTAATGGCAAATAAACTTTTTGACATGTTTGTAATAAATGGTGCTTGAAAGTTCAGAAACATGCGTGATTCTCTTGTTATTCGTGTAGAAGCTAACACAAATCACAAAAGTGCAAGATTTTTTTCACACCTTTTGTCATAAAATGCATGATTTCACACCAACAATGCCATCAATTAGCAGACACATACCATTCATTTTTTGCGTAAGAAAATTCCATATCCATTACCATTTGAATGATCAAAATCGGTAAAACACTTTTTGAGATATATGAAAAAATGCTAGGGGGGTACTTACTTTTTGTGAGTACTTAGTGAACATGTGTGATAAGCATCTGTACACTGAGCACAGTATCATCAATAGTATAGACTATATAGTTATCATCACACATCTACTGTATCGATAAAGGTTTACACTGATCATTCTCGAAGGCCTTGCTACGGATAATGAGCATTGTTTTAAGCTTACCGCATACATGAATAGACAATGAATTTTTCTCATGCATACATGTGTGATAAGCATAGTACACTGAGCACAGTATCATCAATAGTGCTATCACCACACATCTATCCATAAAGGTTGACATAATTGATCAATCTCGCAAGCCTTGCTGCGGATAATGAGCATTGTATCTAGCTTCAAAGACTAAGAGTATGTACATGAATAGACGGATGAATTTATTCTCTCACACATTATTAATATTTCATATGTATACAACATGTGTGATTTAAGTATAGTACACTTAGCACTGTAAATAGTATCATCAATAATATCGTCACTCATCTATCCATGAAGGTTGGCATTGATCAGTTTTCGCAAGCCTTGCTGCAGATAACGAGCATTGTATTAATTTCCTGTCGCCACAAAGGTGGCATACGATGTAGTGCATTATTTCTGCATCAGAGGTGCAAATTACTCCTGGGGGTCAGTATACACCATGGCTGTTAGTCTGTTACCGTGGTTACCAGAGCTGGTGATGTTGCACGATCAAGCCAATGATGCTGATATACAGTATGTGTATTTTTGTTTTTTCTATTTTGGGAAGCATCACTGGGACGTTCATTCATTGTATTTGAGGAGTTCATATCTTATTCTGATGTACGGTGGGGGCAAAGCTCGATTATGACCCAGGACCAGCTCTAGCCCCAGTTCCACTGATATCTAGACATGCTAGATGCTACATTATTGTGCAATTCTTTTTTGTTGAATGAGTAAGGGATATAATTATAGTAATACATGTGCTTTGCTATATCTTGTGATTGTTATGTTATTCTATCATATTGACATTGATGAGTTAGAACCAATGATGCTAATTACCATGGTAAATGTCGCTGGTCAGTGGTCAGTAATAGGGCCCTGGGCCCAGGGCTTTTGTATTATTTATAAATGGTTGGATACAAGTTTTGTAAACATGCTTTCTAACTATACAGCAAATGAGATTTGCTGGAAGAATTTCCTGGGTTTCAGTGTTACAGTATATTTTGTTGGATAGATTGTGCTTCGTGACAATGCTTTTAAAAGTACAACTTCTGCTTTAAATAAATATGCAATCTAAAGTGAAAATAGAACAAGAATGGGACTTGTTATGTTGGCATTTTTGATCTACCTCCATCTGGTTTAAGTTTATTTTCATTTTACATTTCATTTCAGTCTCGGATGACGATGTATTCATGTTTTTGAAACACGGACTGTTTGGCAAATGTACAACTGAGGTGGCTAATTGTTTCAGTCATTTCCAGGGGAGTTATAATGTGTGAGGGATAGATCCCAGGGGGCAGAGAGTTCTTTCTCTCTCTTGCTCTCTTAAGTGTATAAGGCGGGGCTGCCCCCCCCCCCCCCCCCCCCTCCTCTCTCCCATACCCCAAGAGAGTTTTGAAATCCCCAACATGTGGAGGGCAAAAAGCATTTATAATGTATTCAGGCAACCATTACATTTTAGAGGCAAAATCAGTCCATTTCTTGCAAAATCAGACCTTAGTTTTTGTTGTCAACAAGAAGTATGTTATTCTGGCCAGCAATCGTAGCCCCCACTATTTCTTATTGTACTTCTTACGCCCCTCCAGCGAAGTGTCTGTGAGAGATTTACCAGGTGGCGGCAGATATCTAAATGTACGTGCAATTTCTTTCCCCCTCTCTCTCTCTCTTATTCTTTCTGTCTGCACATGGTCCCTTATCAAGTGACGTTTGCAACAATGCGTATAATTAGCGGTGTGGTATTTGGAAAGGGGTCGTATTTCTACGACTAGTGTTTCACAAACATCTAATGTGTGATGAGCACTTCTAGTTCTAGGTTGTTATACTATGTACTGTACAGAGTATCAATTTGTTATCTGACGTTTACCACACCTGGGCCCCATTGCAGAAAGAGATACAATAGATTGTAAGTTACAATTAATTGTAAGTCAAAAATGTTATGCATTTCAACCAATCAGATTTGCATATATATATTTAGTCACATGATCTGACTTATAATTAATTGCAGCATTACAATCGATTGCATCTCTTTCTGCAACAGGGCCTTGGACTCGAAAGGACTTCTCCAGGACGGTAGGACCTGTGAAAGTACATTGTACTTTGCACATTGTACTATTATTTTACTTTTTATATCTGAAAGAGCTGATAAAGAGATTGTGGATTTGGGGCCATGAAAATGACAGATTTTCATTTGGACTAATCAGTGGACACACAAAACAGTCTTGAAGCGCAAGATGATACACAACAATCACTATGGAAGTTTCATCTTAATGTAAGGAATAGTGGATAACGCTATGCTGATTGCAATATGGATTTAGAGATCATGAAGGAAGTGACATTAAGCCAGCTTTAAATGGATTTATAATACAAATGATGGTGATTTACATCATGTTGAACTAAAAAAGCTACCGAAAGAAACTACTTAATATTGATTGCGTGGGACTACACGTGTATGCCATTGAACTGTTGTGATGAGTGCTGTCAAACGGAAGCTAGCCCGGAGGAAGAACAGGGATGACTCGGACCTGGGTCTGGGCCAGGGCCAGAGGCAGACCCGGGAACCAGGCGGTTCCCTCTTCCTCCAAAAGTACCTCAGTCGCTCACTCCAGAACCTTGAGGACCTTTACGAACTCGACGATGATGGGGAGGTCGAACTGGACAATGAGTCGGTCGACTCTTTTTCGTCCCTGCCTCTGACAGCAACGTCGGCCACTGATAGTGAACAATTTCAATATGGGCAAGGTATTAAACTTTTTGGACCATTACTGAACCGTTCTTTGTAGAACTTGAATGAAAACGAGCAAAGAAAATAGGATTTCTCGGGGGGATTCAAACCCGAGACGTTTGAGTGGCTAGACTGGTGCTCTACCATCTGAGCTATAACTTGTAGAACTTGTTCGCAATGTACTTGGTTATTCCAACTAGGACCGATTCTGAAAATATGTCGGAGTTAACAATTATGGAAAGCCATTTGTAGCTTTGGAATTAAACATCTAAAGATTCAAGAACCCAAATGCGAAATATATTTCAAACTTTCCACAAAATTTCACATTAATAACTTGAATTCTCTTTGAAAAAAGAAAATTGTCAATGATTTGTATAAAATTGGTATGCCTATTTGAATAATTTGTTTAAAAATGTTACAAACAAAATGGCTTTCCTTAATTTCTAAGTCAATTTAGTGTTAAGTTTGACTTGGGATCTCTGTGAAACACCCCCCCCCCCCCCCCCCCCCCCCCTGTCTATGGAGAGCATGTCATGTGCTAAAATAAAACCATCATGATTGAGTTAACCCTACAAGTGCCTTGGTCGACTCAAGTCACGATTCGCAGAGTGCGATGTATTGATTTGTTTCTAAATGGGCACAGTAAGTTTTGAATGAATTGTGTAGTCACTCAGACTTGTATTATTGTTATATTATCGGAGTCATTGGAAGTCCACTAAAGCTAATTGATCTATAATAATACAGTGTATACAATGTGCTATGTTATATTGAATTGGTCTGTTATGAAGTTCTTGTACAAGCAGCATTCAGAGCATTATAGCAATGTAATTTGATATTTTTGTTTATTAATAATGCAAAATTCATGTATACATATATTGTACATGTATGAACGCACAAAGCACACAAAGGGAACTTGTACCATACTTCATTGTAGTAAACAAAAAATCAATTTTCTAGCCGAAGATTAGTATGCTTGTGACATCTGGCAGGTGATTGATTATAATATTTACATAAGAATGGTACTACTAACAGCTGTCACTAATATTACAAACTGAAGTGAAAAGCACTGAAATTTGAAGCTTCTAATATGTTTGTTACATTGTGCAGTATCTCCACTACCATTAAATTTGTTCAGTTCATATAGAAAACCCAGCATCCAAGGTGGCTTAAGTCCTTTCAAACAATAATTCCCAGAAGTTAGATTCAGACAATCACTAAACAAAATTATAGCACAAATCAGTCATTCAACGAATTAAAACAAATATACAAAATAAGCAATCAAGCTAACAAAAAGGGATGGATTGAGTTGTCTATATTTTTCCTGTGTTTGTTTTTCCGGAGCCATGCATGCTGCCATCCAAAGATTGCCAATGAAAGGTCTTCCAAACAATGAATGTATCTTGACATGTTCGCGCCAAATGAAATTCTGTAATCCGCGTAGACTTTGTACATAACCCACCTGGTTCATGTAAGCAACAGGTTAATCTGCTCTAGATATTGCAATCTAGTATAGTTTTTAAACATAACCCACCAGGTTTACCTAAGCAACTGGTTAAAAGGATCTTAAAGAGCTTACTTTCAGTGCAGCGAAAAAAATACACAGGGACTCTGGGCGATGTAGCCCCCGTAATGCCAAAAAGAGCCCCCCAAATATCTTAATGAAGCCCTGGAAAATTTGCATAGAGTTCAATGCAAAACAAACTTAACCCGTTCCCTACGAGTTTATGAAATCTCCATAGACTTTTGTACACAACCCACCCGGTTCCCGTGGTCAAGGGGTTAAGAGTGCTGTTTTCAAGCATGTAAGCTTGGAAAGAAGACCCCGAAAAATAAATTTCAAACAAAAATTTTTCCTCGTGCTTACACCTTACTCCTGTTCTTTTGTTTTTCTTCATTTTTTAGAACCAGTGCGGCACCCCAAGGTGGCCCAAGTGACGCCCGTTGGTCATTATGACACAAGAAATGGATCTCACCATGGTAAGTACATATTGTATATTAACAGCGTGTTCACACACACAAATTTTCATCCCTTAATCACGACTAAAGAATCATGACTAACAAAACGTCGTATAAAGAATCATGATTAACTAAACTACCCGAATGTTCACACACACAAAACAAGTGGCATTCAGCTGCACGAAACATCGTATATGTGCGTAGTTTGCTACTGCGCAGTGTGTTGTCTTTTTTCTGTCTGGGGGGCATTAAGCCCTGCCCAGATACGAGTCTCGTATAGCTAATCATGATTAAACGAGCGACCGCTTGTTCACACACAAAACGATCGTGATTCTATAGTCCGCTCTCGTACGAAACGATGCTCAAACCCCCGTTTCGTTAATCATGATTAGCTATACGACGTTTCATTAAGTGAGCGTTCAGACACACAATTTCCGACAATTTCCGTCGTATAGCTAATCAGGAGCTGATTCTTTAGTCAGCTCCTGATTAGCTATACGATGAAATTTGTGTGTGTGAACACGGGGTTAGTTTCTAGTGAAAAGGTACATCTGGGGCTTTACTAGGCAATTGAGCCCCCGAAAGTCATGAACGTGCCCCTGTTTTTATAAGTCTTATGGGCTCTAATTCACACAGTGGCACAACTTTAGTCTGAGCTGCTAAAAGACAGAGATTACCAGTATCCAGTTTACCCTTTTCACACCTACAGGTGGGATTTCATATGGTCTAATTAAAAAAAAAAAACAATTGTGTTTTATAAGTGACAGTATGTAGTACCTTTATCAAAAATGGCGAAAATGGCTTTGATAATTTATTGCATATGTAGCTCTTCAATTCCACTTCAGCTTTGTGTGAGACTAGCCGCTGTGTCAACACTAGAGGGACCTGTATACAAATGTATGTGCATGGGGGTTATGCATACACTCGACAGGTCCAAAGTCATGTCAATATGTACTGGATATATTTACTTACAGCCTCTTGTTGGGAAGGTTAGGAGTTTGGTACACTATGTGTCAGTATATTGCATGTTCCAATATTTGCCTTCAGTTCCTTTGACCAATTTGGAACTGGTCAAAACAAAAATTTGGCCTTTGGTCTCTGAGGAATTACCAGATTAACAATCTTGGGTAAATAAAAATTTGATTGATTGATTTTAGTTTTCATGTGATCTTTGTAACCCTTACACTGATATAATTATTTGGAATTGAAATTGAGTTATGTTAAAGGTGATTTCAGGGGCATCGGGTAGGGTATGTTATGTACAAATTACAATAATATTAATTTCTCAAGTATTGATTTCTTTGTTGTCGGGTAATTCAGTTATAAGAGTCTGTAGAAATCATACAGCACGCACCTACTGTAGTCAAACCAAATTTTACCAGTTGCCTTCAAATTTTATTTCCATTCAGGAATCGGTGTCATACCTTCCAGGATGAGTCCTGGGTCCAGGATCGGGGACGGTAGGGAGGACACCGGTGCCATTGCAGACAGCTACTATCCCACCCTCGATGACGACGATGGTGGATACAAGGGTCCAGGCGGCATCGACGCTAACCCCGCAGACCGCTACGCCACCGCAGCAGACTGCTACTTTGCTCTCAACATGGAGGACACCCTGAACCAAACGGACCTCCCCCTTCCGGACACGACCCTGCGGGAAGTCAAGGATCACAGACACCTGCAGGGTCAAGAGGTCAAAGGTCACAGGCACTTCTACGATCAAGAGGGCAAAGGTCAGGGGTTCGGCTTCCACAAACAGGAAGGTTCTACTGTCCACTCGTTGCACTACAAGGCCCCCAAGATGCATCAGTACTCTGACCCCTACAGTGACGGTCACAAGCACATTCCTACCTATCATCATTCCAGTCTTCCGGAATACGAGCCGGGTTATCCCGCCACTTCAAAGATCTCTGGCTCCGGTCCTGGACCTATTCCGGGGTCCAGGTCCATCGGGAACCCCGTCTCAATGTACACTAAAATGAACCTGTCTCAGTGGCAGCAGAACCTGGACTCGCAGAACACTTTACAGCAGCAGATGCATCACCTCCACCTTGATCCCCCGCCCTACCTACCCTCGTCTGTGAGTGGAACTGGCCATGGTTTGCCTGGCTCAGCTGGGGGACTCTCATACCCTGCGGTAGATTCCAATATGGGTTATGGGGTGATGGGTTCCACTTCAGCAAATATGGAGGGACTGATCCGTGCAAAAGAAGGCATGCTGCACGAGAGAAACATCACAATAGAGCGGTAAGCAGTAACTGTACTGTGTCAGATCTATCAAGATGAATTATTATTTTGAGTTTGTGTATGGTTGTGCTTCAAAAGTGATGGTATTCTTTGAAGTTCAATGTTTGTTTCCATCATGCCATGTGCTAATTCAAAATTATTATATTTTTCTATCAATGGTAGTTGTTGATAGTAACCTTGCTTCTTGTTTTGCCTTTTGTTTGAGCTAACAAAATATGATTGGGATTGATGTCACATTTTAGCACAAACAATTCCAAATCTGGGTTAAAAGAAGATATTACTCACAGGGAAATGTTGGGCTTACAAAAGTGTTACCATGTTTATTTGTAAATTAACAATATTTGTACGTTTTGTTTCACAGGCAGAAGCTTGAGATAACTCACCTACAGAAGCAGATCGAGGAGCAGGAGAACATCGCCAGGCAACGGCTATTTGCCCGATCAAGAGAAGACAGCGATGTGCTCTTCCTAAAGATGCAGGTCGGCAGCATGTTAACTTGTCAATTAAATTTCATAAAGCAAGTGTTCATATCTAGTCATTATTGGATAGATGTGTTTCAATTATATACTCCTAGAAATTATACCAATCTGCTGCAGACGTACATGTATTGGCGAAGCAAAATTGCTCTGGTGTGGATGTTGATGCTTTCAAACCCTAGTCAGGTCATATCAAAGACTTCAAAATGTGACCGGCTGTAGCAAAACCCTGCACTTGTCGGTAATTCACGTTTTGAAGAAATTGGCATTTTAAGTTCACACAATGTGTGTAAAAGACTTATTGATTTTAAAATTGAAACAATTATATCTTCGCCAATTATTGACCAAGTTGTTAGAACAAAGCATCAAATGAAAGCTTGTGATGAGGCCTTTCTAATGGTATGAAAATCTACATTTTGATGTTTTACCGACAAGTGCAGGGTTTTGCTATAGCAGGTCACAAATGGTATGGACTGCCTTCTATCCAGGCGCTTGGCATTAATGCTTTACTGGTCAAGGTTTGTACATCTGCAAATAAACATGCCGTTCAGCCTTGAATATGAAGAAATATTGTTGGAATACCAAATTAAATTTGAATTAATTCTCTCACTAGTATGGAATCAAAATTAAAGTACTTACAGTTGTCCTCAAAATTATTCATACCCCATGGAAAATAACATTCTTTTTTAGATTCTTCATTTGTAAAAGCTTTTATGTTGGTACTTCCTGTGTTTCTTTTGTCTACTTGTTGCTATGCACAAATCCACATACGAGTTGGCTAAACTTCATTTGCATAATAATAGATATGGCCAAAAGTAATAATTTGCCCATGTTCAGAATTATTCATACCCCTGACAATAATTCAACAAAAATGTCCTTTTTTGATAGTGCCCATTCGTTTCACTTCCAGCGAATGTGCTAATATTTGTCCTGTAGTTATTTCAAGATGTTTTAATGGATTAAATACATTTTTTGTTGACCAAATGTTAAATAATGATAACAAATAGCACCTTTCCAGAATCTGAGTAAAAACAGAGGAAAAACGTTCTGGTCATCCTCAGTTTCCGATCATTATTGGCAAGAAAAAGGTGCTCAGCGATGACCTACGCCAGCGTATTGGGATTGCCCATAGTGAATGAAAGGGTCTTAAGGCCATTTCAAAGCAGTATGATGTCCCTATGGCAGCTGTCAAGAGCAAAATCAACAAGCACGAGAGGTTCAACACTGTTGAATACCTCAGTGGGCAGGAAGCGTAAGGTGTCCCCCAAACTTGCCAGGAAAATCAGCCGAGAGGTCAACAACAACCCTGGATCACAACCAAGGCCCTAATTGAAACGCTTGACCAGGCAGGGATGAAGGTGTCATGGTCCACCATCGAGCGAGCGAGAATTGTATGCTTCTCCTTACTTCATCCAGACGTATTCAACATCCATATGGCCAAATAACTCCATCTTCGTCCCTTCAGACCACAGGATGGTTGACCAGAAGCTGGGATCTTGCTTCAGATGACCTCTAGCAAAGGCCAGGCAAGCCTTCAGATGTTTCTTCCTGAGCAGCGGCATCTTCTGAGGCCTACGTCCATGGAGACCTCCTCTGTGCAAGACTCGCTCGATGGTGGACCGTGACACCTGCGTCCCTGCCTGGTCAAGTGTTTCAATTAGGGCCTTGGTTGTGATCCGGGGGTCGTTGTTGACCTCTCGGCAGATTTTCCTGGCAAGTTTGGGGGACACCTTACGCTTCCTGCCATGCCCAATGAGGTTTTTAACAGTGTTGAACCTATTGTGCTTGTTGATTTTGCTCTGGACAGTTGCCATAGGGACATCATACTGCTTTGAAATTGCCTTATAAGCCTTTCATTCACTATGGGATATCATAATACACTGGCGTAGGTCATCACTGAGCTCCTTCTTCTTGGCCATGATGATCAGAAACTGAGGATGACCAGAACGCTTTTCCTCTATTTTTACTCTTCTGGAAAGGTGCTATTTTGTATCATTATTTAACATTTGGTCATCAAAAAAGGTATTTAATCCATTAAAACATCTTGAAATAACTACAGGACAAATATTAGCACATTCGCAGGAAGTGAAACGAATGGGCACTATCAAAAAAGGACATTTTTGTTGAAGTATTTTCAGGGGTATGAATAATTCTGAACATGAGCAAAATATAACTTTTGGCCATATCTATTATTATGCAAATGAAGTTTAGCCAACTCATATGTGGATTTGTGCATAGCAACAAGTAGACAAAAGAAACACAGGAAGTACCAACATAAAAGCTTTTACAAATGAAGAATCTAAAAAAGAATGTTATTTTCTATGGGGTATGAATAAATTTGAGGACAACTGTACATGTACCAACTTATTTTCTTGACCAGTGCTCTTACCGACGGATCCCGTTGGAATCCCATTTTCTTTCCAAGTAATCTGTAGAGTATAATTTACAAATAATAATGTATTTCAATCATTCTTCACATGCATCGTTACCTGTTCTGTTTTTGTTTCTCTTCAGGAATACCAGTACGAGATAGCATCCCTTAGGGCCCAGCTGGCAGAGGTGTCCACAGCCAAGATGGCAGAAGGGGAACATCTCAGCCGCAAGCTAGGGTGAGTCTCTTCACTTGTGCAATGACTTGTTGGTCGATTCAAATTTGAATTTGTGATTACAAAAATGTTTTCTTAATAATGATAATAATGTTGATATTAATGATAAGAAAAATAACAATAATAATGATAATAATTATAATATTAGTAATAATAGGTAATAATAAATATTGCTGCTGCTGCTGCATGGTTCCATATCAGAACATTTAATAATGAAATATTTCAAAAGAAAGTTCCCTCATTTCGGAGAGTTCTACTTCTAACTTCTTCAAGAAGGGGTGAAAATGTCATGCCTGCCTCATGAACACTAATTGTGACCGGCTATAGCAAAACCCTGCACTTGTCGGTCATTCATGTTTTGAAGAAATGGGCATTTTAAGTTCACATAATGTGTGTAAAAGACCTATGATTGTAAAATTGAAACAATCATATCTTCGCCAATTATTGACCAATTTGTTAGAACAAAGCATCAAATGAAAGCTTGTGATGAGGCCTTCCTAATGGTATGAACATCTATATTTTGATTTTTACCGACAAGTGCAGGGTTTTGCTACAATTTAAACCAGACATTTTGTACGCATGAGTTAAACACCAGTTTCTTTAATTTGTTTCTCTGTATGGCAGGGAAGTTGAAGAGAGTCACCAGACAAAGGACAAGACCATCACCGATCTTAGAAAAAAGGTACATTTTCATGTGAACGCCCCCATTCAAGAGTCTTCGTGGCTCAATGGGTTGAGCACCGGTCTAGCAATCCAGAGGTCTCGGGTTCGATTCCCAGCAAAGCATATTTTTCTTTTCTCATTTTCAATCATTAAAAAAGGTACATTTGAAACTGCAAGGTTTTGAGTCGAACTAGGATTTAAGTTGAACAAAGATTCAAGTTGGACTTAAATTATGGAAAGCCATTAGTTTAATTGCTGAAAATGTTATGAAACACTCCATAAAATCTTTGTGTAAAATCATCAATATTTTCTATTATCAATGCACTTTCGCTAACGAATGTGTTTCACTCAAAGGCTTCAAATGGCCTACCATATTTTAAGTCTAACTTAGAATTTAAGTTCAATTTAGGATCTTTGTGAACCACCCCCAGACCTTTTTTAATTTGTCACAAATTTGTTTCCTTGTGTAGCTCTATGTGATTCACGGCTTTCAAACTTTAGACATGATTATCTATAAAGTGACTTGGCACCCTACTCTTTCTCAACTTAACGCATCGTGGAATGTGTTCTGCAAAATTGTTACCAAGTATTTCCAAAGTTAATAATAATATAGTTTCTTATATACATGTAGCACTAAATACATATATTATGTTCCATAGCGCTTTACACTATTATTACCCCGGTCATAAGATCATACAATGCAAACCAGGACACATTTGTGCACCATCTCCACTCCCTGGGGAGCATTCCTTCCAAGATCTAACCATTACAATATCTTTTTATTTATTGTTTTCAGTTACGGCACGCAGAGACGAGGGTGGAAGAAAAGGAAGGCGAGCTGGATCACAGCAGGAGAGATTACAACAAACTGAAGAAGAGTGTCAGTAAAGATACAGCGTGTTCTCCAACATTTTTATAAAGTATTTTCAAGACCTCTGTGAAAACCTAAGTTACATCGCAATTTCTTTTTATTTATTGTTTTCAGTTACGGCACGCAGAAACGAGGGTGGAAGAGGAAGAAAAGGAAGGCGAGCTGGATCACAGCAGGAGGGATTACGACAAACTGAAGAAGAGTGTCAGTAAAGATACAGCGTGTTCTCCAACATTTTTATTAGGTATTTTCAAGACCTCTGTGAAAACCTAAGTATCATCGCAATTTGTTTTCAGTTACGGCACGCAGAAACGAGGGTGGAAGAAAAGGAAGGCGAGCTGGATCACAGCAGGAGGGATTACGACAAACTGAAGAAGCGAGTCAGTAAAGATACAGCGTGTTCTCCAACATTTTTATTAGGTATTTTCAAGACCTCTGTGAAAACCTAAGTTACATCGCAATTTCTTTTTATATGTTTTCAGTTACGGCACGCGGAAACGAGGGTGGAAGAAAAGGAAGGCGAGCTGGATCGCAGCAGGAGGGATTACGACAAACTGAAGAAGCGAGTCAGTAAAGATACAGCGTGTTCTCCAACATTTTTATTAGGTATTTTCAAGACCTCTGTGAAAACCTAAGTTACATCGCAATTTCTTTTTATATGTTTTCAGTTACGGCACGCGGAAACGAGGGTGGAAGAAAAGGAAGGCGAGCTGGATCGCAGCAGGAGGGATTACGACAAACTGAAGAAGCGAGTCACCAAGATACAAAGTGTTCTCCAACATTTGTATAAAGTATTTTCAAGACCTCTGTGAAAACCTAAGTTACATCGCAATTTCTTTTTATTTATTGTTTTCAGTTACGGCACGCAGAAACGAGGGTGGAAGAGAAGGAAGGTGAGCTGGATCGCAGCAGGAGGGATTACGACAAACTGAAGAAGCGAGTCACCAAGATGGAGAGATACATGCACGACCTGCCCACCGCCGATGAGTACAGGCAGAGCACAGACACAATATCCTTTGCAATAAATGTAGTATCTTGTTTATAATGATAATTTTCATGACAATTCTTGTATAGCGCTCTGTTGGAGTTCAGTATATTTATTCCTTGGCTTGAAGGGTTCAAGCATTTTGAGTTGAAAAATATTGTAGATGCATGAAAAGACTTTGTGAATGGTTGGGGAGAGGAGAGGGTGAGGAGAGAATGTGAGAAGTTAAAAAAGAGAATAGGTAATATGGAAAGATAATATGCATGACAACCATGGCTGATGATACAGGCAGACCACATAACATATTCCCACGCAATATCTTCAACCGTATATTTTCAATGAAGTAGTTTATGTTCTGTTCTGGATTAGTGGTAATTTGAAATAGATTAGAAAATGGATGTAAAATTGAGATGGAACAGAAACTAGTTTCGGGCCAGTAAAATAATATCTTCCCCCTTTCTTGTGGCCCGAAAGAAAGATTTCCTGGCCCGAAAATGTTATTTCATGAGTTAACTTTTTATTATTCAAAACGTCACTCTTTTGTGATCAAACCTGTAATTATAGATGAAGCATGACGTGGAAGAAAACAAGATTTTTCTAATTTTGTCAATGTCGGGTTGAAAATCTGCTTGCTCGATCAGGCCACCAAAAATATGACTTTTATACATTTTTGCTGGTCTGAAGTGCAATTTTACTAGCCCCGGGCCAGCTGGCCAGTGCGAGTGTCGAGCCCTGCCTATTAGGAGTAGGACAATGCAGCACTAGCCCAACTTACGGCCCTTGAGCCACAACAATCACACAAGAAAACCCTAATTTTAAGCATGTCAAGTGCTTGTCTCATTGAAAACCTTGCCTCTGTATAAATTTGCACTCATTTACGCAGACCTTGGCTAAGGCAAATGGGAATTTATGCTGACCTACAATGTATATGTACATGTATCTATGAATAAATATTGCAATTTCCTTGACACACCGTTGCTTTTACATCAATGAGCTACACCAGGAGGAGCAGTTGCTACGGGAACGCATCACCGACCTGGAGGCATCTCTCCTCAAGGCCAAACAGAAGGCCAGGAAAGCCAAGCACGAAGCCTCCGAACAAGAGGACAAGAACAACACCCTGACAACTCAAGTTGACAGGTAAGCAGACAAATGAAACCTTTTTAACAAGGTTATTTGTTGTTTAGTTAACATTTGGTCTCTGCTTGAAGCACAGTCTGATCCTGAAGACATCCCTTACCAAGACCAAACAGAAGGCCAACCAAAAGGCCAGGAAAGCCGAGCAAGTGGATTTAGAGCAAAATGATCTAGAACAATGATCTTAACAGTGCAGATTGACAAGTTGGAGGACAACGCAATATTTTTTTTTTTTGCGTAATTCTTTTTCTGAGTATTGTCTTGGTGTTTTCACATGTCCCTTGTACCTTGTTGTTTGGTCTGTGATTAAAGCTCAATTTATTCATGGAAAAAATGCATTTATCTTATTATTTTGTTTTGTTCAGTATGAAGAGAGAGATGAGCAGACTGCACAGAGCGCTAGGATCCAAGCAGACTGGTGAACCAACTGATCTAGAGCTGTGTAGCAGAGAGGATATCACACAGCTCAGGGACGAGAAGGGAAGACTGTCTACCAGTGTGGAACACCTCAAGAAGGTAATATCTAGGATTAAAAAACAAAAACAATTTTCAATATATTGTTATCACCATCATCATCATCATCATCATCATCTTCATCATCATCATCTTCATCATCATCATCATCCTCTTCTTCTTCATCATCCTCATCATCATCATCATTATCATCATCATCATCCTCTTCATCATCATCATCATCATCTTCACCATCCTCTTCTTCTTCATCATCACCATCATCACCACCATCATTACCATCCTCACCATCACCATCACCATCACCATCACCATCACCATCACCATCACCATCACCATCACCATCACCATCACCATCACCATCACCATCACCATCACCATCACCATCACCATCACCATCACCACTACCACCACCACCACCACCACCACCACCACCACCACCACCACCACCACCACCACCACATCCATCACCATCATCAACATCATCATCATCATAATCAACATCGTTGTCATTTTAATCTCTAACATCATATTTTAAAAAAAAGTATGATTGTTTCGGTGATTATTGCCTTTTATTTTCTTCTTTTATGCCCAGGTGATAGAGAGCAAACACAGGCACATGCAGAAGTCCGAGGGTGAGCACCAGAGGGGAGTGGAGGAAGTGGAGTCATTGCCACCACACAAAGCAAAATGTAATGATATTTTACTTTGTACACTTAATTTTTAACAACATAATCAATCATAATATCATTCCCTCGTTTATACCCAGGTGATAGAGAGCAAGCACAGGCACATGCAGAAGTCGGAGGGTGAGCACCAGAGGGGGCTGCAGGAGCTGGAGACTCGGCTCCAGCAGGAGGAGGGAGTCAACACGGCGCTGAGGATGGAGCTCAAGGACAAGGACCGCTCCATGCAGGAGATGAGCCGCTCCATGAAGGAGGTATGTCTCGATCTCCTGGAATGTCTGCAGGGGAAAAAATTAAATTGTATTTTTCTGGGCTACTTTTTCGAGCTGGCCTGCATGAAACTAGCACCTTAAAAGTGGTTTCGCATTGAACTCTATGTAAATTTATGGAGCTCTTTGGGGGTTTTCAGAGACTTAATCGTCCTGAGCCCCCGAGCATATTTTCATTGGTTCTGTAACAGGGTTAAATAACAATCAGTATATGATGACTCTGGGGTACCAAATGAAAATCCGCCATTTTGTTTAATTATTTATTTATTTTTCAGGGCTGTACACTTGGGGTACCAAAGAGTGTAAAATTATTATCGTTATGCTTTATTTACGTTCAAAATGCTCTCTTTGCGGCCGGGGTAGCGTGCATACAAGCGCTGCATGCACAACGCAATACACCAGTGGCGTCCATGATTGCTCTGCGGTACGGTTGTACTTCGGGTGGACACAAGATGGCGCTACACAATGCGGGATACCGGGGTACTGCGTGTGTCATCATATCATGGATTGGGCCTCTGCGAAAAACAGTGCTCCGATCACTGACAGAGCTACCCTACTGAAATAAAACGAATAAATAAAAAATTTAAAAAATGAATTGAGATATAATACAAATTTAAAAAGCACCTTATAAAGGCGGTCTGTCAACTGGCCAAAGATTTCCTGTACCCGCTCAATACATGTATATAATACTTATTAATCTATTTCAATCATATATGTTCTTTTCTCCTGACTGGTAGCTTGCGTCTCAGAGCCAAGAGCTATACGATCACAATCTAACACTGCCAACTGATCAAGATATCATCAATTTTATGTTATTAATGTGTTATTGTTTTCCTTCTTATTTCAAGCTTGCATCACAAAGCCAAGAGTTGTACGATCACAATCTAACGCTCCAGGAAAGCATACAGAGTCTAGAGAGGGTTGTATCCTCCGACAAGGCTCGTCTGACCAGCCAACTGATCAAGGAACTAACGGCCTGCGTGCAGGAGCTGCAACAGCTGCTGGAAATCTGCAACCAGGGAGCCCACGGCCAGGAGCCTAATGTTTCTCTCTTGCTGGGATTCAGACGTAAGAAAACTCTACACAATTTGTATGCCTCCATATACGAAGTGGCAGGATGTCTTTTCACAATAGCATATTATGTTTCCGGGTTGGCCGTCCCTTTATCCGTCCGTCCGTCTGTCTGTTCGTTCTCACGATATCTTGAGAACCAATTGACGGATTAATTTCAAACTTAGTATGGGCGTACATTTTGGGGTGACAATGATATGATTAGATTTTGTGGCCACGAGGTCAAAGGCCACAGGGCTCCTAAAAAACGCAATAATAGCTTGTTATGATTGTGCTATTGTGAACAATGAATTAGACATACATCAAACACAACTATAGGCATTAAAGCACCATGACATCCTGATCAGCCAATCAGTAGTTAACAAGACGATGTATGATAAAGAGTGTTCTTTCTCTTGTAAGTACATATTTTATGGGCCTTCTTCTTTCAAAATGAACTAGGAGGACCCTTGCCTGTGGCACGTGGTATACAAAACATCGCGATCATCTGGCTTCGACGCTTCCTGGTCTAGCGCCCCCTCTTGACAAAAAATACACTAGTTAATTTTGAGATCCTTCCACAATCATCCAGGCTCAAAACGGCCCAAAAATTCAACTTCTTTTTGATGTAATTTGATACCCTTTGACCATTACCTCCCTAAAGGTAGTAGCAATCATCACCTGAAAGATGAGGGTCATACCTCAAGGCATGGCGATTTGCATAGCCGGACAGACAAACTAACAAACAAACAAACAAACACAACCTCCTCTTTTAGTAGTATAGAAGTCCTGGGTTTGATTCCCAACTGCAGCACGTGTGTCCTTCAGCAAGGCACTTTATCCACATTTGCTGCTCTCAACCCAGGTGTAGTAAATATGTACAGTCAAATCTGTGTATAGTGACCACCCAAGGGAGTCGAGAATAGTGGCCACTGTAGACAGGTGACCACTATAGACAGGTTCCATAACAGTGGTTTTCTCTGCAGGGGATTACTTTTTCTGGCCACTATAGGCAGGTTGGCTGCTATAGACAGGTGGCCACTAAGGCAGGTTTGACTGTACTAGGCAGAAATTTATTCTTTGAAATGCTTGAGCATCCCATCATTACAAGTTGGCTAAAGCCTGAAATCAAGTGAAATTTAACCCATTCCCTTTGAGTTTCTTAAACCCCCATAGACTCTGTACACAACCCACCCGGTTCCCTTAGTCAAGGGGTTAAATGATGTATGCTGCATTCAAGAAGTTTGATAAATTGAGCATTATATCTAAAAGTGTATAAATATCTATTTCCTTTCTTCCATTTCAGCTTCGTCGGTGGCGTCCTACGAACACGATGACGATGTAGCGACGGCGAGTGAAGACTTGATGAAGGCCAAGCTGAGCCACGTGCAGAAGCTGAGGGGAGACATTGACATCCTAAGGAACCTCATATCGGACAAGTACGCTGAGGACGTTGGCTCTAACTGTATAACGCAGTAAGAATCAGTAATGTTGCCTCCAACTTCTACGTCTGAATTCCAAAGGGCTGATTAAAGGACTTGCTATTATGTGTTGCAAGCTGAACCATGTGCAGAAGCCGAGGGGAGACATCGACTTCCTTAGAAACCTCATATATATTGGACAAGTATGTTGAGAATGTTGGTTCTAACTGTATAACGCAGCATAAACAGTAATATGAGAGAGGACATCGGTCTCGGGTCAATAGTAGATCGGGTCATTTCCGACCTCTGGTGACATCTGATCTTCTTTTGGCAGGCTTTCCTGTCTTGCACAGTATCTTAATACAGACATTCTTCAGGAAGCGCATCTCGGACAAATATGCGGAGGATGTTGGTTCTAACTGTATAACGCAGTAAAAACAGTGATTATAACGAGGTAGTGAATGAATTCTAAAGACATGATGGAGGCAACACTAAGCCATATGTTCTGAAATTGAGCAGAGATGTCGACTTGTGCAGTAATTTTATCTCGGGATAAGACGAAGAGGATCTCGGATCTAACACAAGTACAAGCTAGGTCAGCTGTAGACGCCAAGATGTAGCATGGACTTCATCCGATATCTCATCTCGGAACAAGTACCCAGAAGATGTTTGCGGAAAAAAAACTTGGTACACTTAATTGAAATTTGATAACATCTGTGCTTTCAAATATATAAGATTATCAATGGTGTTTTTCCCAAGGAAAGTTTTTGCCTTGAAGTTGTGACAGATGTGTGGCATATTATATCAATATCTGTGGAAATTTGTCAGAATTCAAAAAAATTAATTAAAAAAACTTCCTATCTTTTATACAAATTTGCTAAATTTTTATTGGTAATTTGGATATTGATATACATGTCTCTGAAAGAGAAAGGAATATTGATTCCACAAGAATGTGCCTCTCGTATTTGGATATGGTAGCTGTCAGTCGAGTACAAAAATAAAATTGTAAAATGTGTGCTGTTTTATATAAGAAAGTATATGATAATTTATTTCGCAAACGGGTTAACTGGTCATTTAAAGATACAGTACATTAATTGCTGTGGAATGTTTTGAAACCTATGCAAGTGAAGTGAATTTGTCTGTTTTCATTTGATAATTAAAAATCATTAAAAATCATTCCAATCAGTGAAGAAAGTTTAATATTTCTGATGTTCCCGCACATTACTTTGAAAATATAAAGACACATTCCCTATTTAAAGCAAAGAGATAATGACACAAGTCATGTATGTTTTTAAAAAAGTGTGTTCATTTCATCTGAAAGTGTGTATTCATATTTACTTGAAGTAACTTACTGTTTGATGTATGTATACATTATGTATTATATTATATCATATTATAGGCGCTATATCAATCGAAACCTATTATTATTATTTATTATATTACTTCAAACATAGGAAAACTGACCAGTAATTATATCACATAAATGAAAATGAGCAAAGAAAATAGAGTTTCCCCGGTCTAGCAGTCCAGAGGTCTCGAGTTCGAATCCCGGGGAAACCTTATTTCCGCCACCCATTTTCACTTAGGTATATAATGTATATATGTACACTATATCATACCTGCCAACCAGTCCGATTTTTTACTCAAAAAGGGTAAAAAATCGGACGAGTACGATTTTCTCTTTTTTTTCTTTTCAAAAAGTAAATATACATGTGCATATAATACACATACATATAGCTCATACATTCATAAAGCTCATTAAGCCAAAATATTCATGATCTTTATCATTGAAGTATTGCTCATTCAGTGTGGTCATATATGTTTAAAAATAAGGCTAAGATAGCACAAGAGAGCATCTAGAATCATAGAGCTTGTCCCCGGCCGCAAAGGACTTCGTGCTTCGCGCTCGCGATGCGCGCTTCGCTCACATGAGAGTAAGATTTTTCATTTTCAAATGTTGGCAGGTATGCTATATTTACAAATGGCAGATATCACTCGGTGTGTATGCTTTGTAGTTTTTGTCATTAGTGCACACAACTTTGCAAAGAAGAGAGATTGGTGACTTATAAATTTGCCACATTGTTTGCATTGAATACTGGGTATTCTACATTTGTTTTTTCGTTTGAATCATAGCGAAAGCAAGGTTTGTAACTTTGTGATAATTGCTAGTTACATTTTGGCTTAAATAAAAAAATATATTGTCTGCTTATTTACACTGTTCAGTCATGTGCAGGGAAATTGATCAGAAATTTTGAGCGATTATTTTCTTTGATTATTAATTATTCTGATTACTAGAAACTCTCTATATTATTTTGGAAAAAGGATATTTTGTATTCGACAAAGTGTATTTTTTTCTTGGATGATTTGTTTTTCTTCAGCTGCTATGTTATGACCTACAGTTTTATTAAAGAATACTTTTCTTCTTACCTTCTTGCGACAATCTCACAAGTTATCAAAATGATGCTGGTCAATACAAAACTTGTCATGTTTTAAAAATCAAATAAGTTTTATTTGATAGCAGATTGCCAAATTAAACAGTACTACACTGTACCATGTGTAATTCTAAAACAAATTTATACTAAACAGTACATATATAACATAGTACTAGACTCAGAGTTCAATGAAGATTGTATACAATGTAAACAAATCTTTGAACATATCATTACAGTTCTGTAATTAAGACAGATTCCATCCACTCTACATAATTATATTGTATATATTGACCATAATACTATATATAGTTATCTACCAGTTACAGTATTCATGTATTAAGCCCTGGACAGATTGGTCATTTGTTTATCGTTTTCAGTTTGTGTCATGTTTCCTTTTGCCATGAAAGTTTCATCATGATAAACTAACATACATAACGTCATCGGGTGAGCGTGAGAAGGGCGTTAAGTTCATTTTTTATTAAATGTTAAATTAAGTTCTGCATACCATCGTGTCTGTCTTCTTATATTAATAATTATGAAAATACTGCTGTAAACTGCTTGTCTACTAAAATGTGACCAGCTATAGCAAAACCCTGCACTTGTCGGTAATACATGTTTTGAAGAAATGGGCATTTTAAGTTCACATAATGTGTGTAAAAGATTTATGATTGTAAAATTGAAACAATCATATCTTCGCCAATTGACCAATTTGTTATAACAAAGCATCAAATGGAAGCTTGCGATGAGGCCTTTCCAATGATATCAAAATCTACATTTTGATTTTTACCGACAAGAACAATGTTTTGCTATAGCCGGTCACAAATATTGCCAATGTGATGAAATGAGTCATATAGAGCCTAGCTTTCAATCCTAGCAGGATCTTCGTCAGGGCAACAAATACATGTTAATACAGGCCCAAACTCCCAAGCTTTAAACATGATTATCTCAGAAGTACAAAAAGTGTCTTTAGCGCCCTTCTCTTTCTCAACAGACGACATGTACATTGCATGGTTCATTGGTATGTTTTTTTTAATGCTGTTCAGAAGGTTCCATATATGCTAACAGTATGTAGTAAATGTTAGTAGATAGTGTCGTGCACACCCAAAATCTCACTTTATGCACATTTGCACTTACACTAGAACAACATGCCTCAACAAAAGTGTGCCCATTTCGTTTTGGAAGTGTATGACTTGGGTTAAAATCGTGTGTATTATCTTTGGATATACAGTGAAACCTGTCTATAACGACCACCCAAGGGAGACAGAAAGGTGGTCTTTATAAACAGGTGGTCTCTATATAATTATATAGGTGATTGCTAGAACAGGTTTGACTGTATACCAGTGTATATCTGGAAGTTAAGGTTTGTTATTAATTTATCGATTATGACAATATTTATTTACAAGCATAACAGTGTTTTAAGTTTATTCAAGCAGTGTTATTGTCACATTCTTTCAAAAAATGGGCAAATTTGATGGAAAGAATTCAAATGGTTAAATTTATGTTGAGTTTGACTTTGCATGAATTATATGAATATATGTATATCTTTGCTTTGTTATACAGTCATGTTATTGCACATTTGCCGTGATGTACTATCATACATTATGTTTGTATTTTCTTCAGTTGGTGTTGTGTTCATTATTTGATTTTGGTATAAACTGGGGAGTGGGTTTTTTTTGTATAAATAGTGCCAAAGACATGTTATATTTATTTATGGAAAAAGAAAATATTTATGGCAATAAATGGAAGTTTAATACTACAGGTACAGATTAGTCTTGTTTTAGTTCATTATTTTGTCCTTGTAGTACTCTTAAGTAACAGTGATTAATTCAAAAAATAATATGTGCCCCTGCTAACCAGCTCTGGGCCCGGTTGCAGAAAGAGATACAATCGATTGTAAGTTACTAGTAGATCATGTGTTCTAAATGCGCGAATCTGATTGGTTGAAACGTGCAAAGTTTCTGACTTACAATCTCTTTCTGCAACGGGACCCTGATATTAACTAGTCATTCGTTGAATAGGGAAACTAAAAACAAAACAAAACCTGTTCCACGCTTTCATTGGTAATACCACTAGAGTTTTGAATAACTATATCTTTAGTAAAACTAAACTTTAGTAAAATTCCTCTATTGAATCTATCCACTTGTAGTAATCCAGCTATTAGACAGTCCCTACCAACTTCATATGCCATTCTCACAAAGTTTTCTTTTCGTCACAGCAATGCATGTACATATGTGTCGTGACCTTACCCCACAAAACGACCAATAAGTCTGGGAAAATGTTTATGCTGTTTTTCACATGACATTACCTTTAAAATGGTATATAATTTATCATGTTCAGACAAGGTAAACCCTCTGAAAATAAGCGCCAAAGATTAGGAAAATGGCTGAAGCAGTTTTAAAACAAGGGAGAAACGGGCCTCTTGAAAGATTGGCGTCCATTCAAGCGACGTAATCTGATAATTTTCATTCGATGACAAAACATATTTAAACATGATTTCTGACTATCAAAATTCCACAGAAGGTAGAATAAGATACCCTCATTCAGGAAATACAAAAATCCTGAATGTCTTATTTTAAACCAAATTTGACTATTTCAGCAAATAACAGAGAAACTAACACCGCGACATAACGGTCATTTTGTGGTGTAAGGTCACATATGTGGCACTAATATGGAAACAAAAAACCAAAGTATGTGTATGTAAACAGACTTGACAAGACCAGTTATAAAATAGTCATTAAAATAATATTATGTACATCATAAAAGTCAATTTTATTGTATACTTTGCTCTCTGTAGCGAGATAACAGGATGATGAACAATAAATTATGAATTCACATCGCCCTTGTTATATTATAACAAGATTTAATTTCATAGTAAATCTGCAAGAAAGCATGATAATATTTATACACGAGAGTGTGATACCCTTTTTAATAACGATCAATTCTTGATTAACGGTCTGGGCCGGTTTTCAATTAAGTAATTCAGTTATTTAGTTGATTAAATCTGAATTTTGGCTAAGTAAGATAATTTAACCAACACTTCCGTAATTGAATGCATTTTTACAATGAATACCAGTCCTGAAATACAATTTGGTTGAACAGGTAAGTCCTTTTAATAGTCAAATATAAATTTGTTGAAAACACAGCCACAAACAAAATATTTCTCCCACTCTTCAGCAAAAAGACATAAAATATAAAACCATCATCCCCATGTTATACATGTACAATGATCATGTACTATGACGAGCATCTGTTCCATGATGTCAAAGAATGCCTGAAACAAATTCACATTCATTCTTAACCTAAACACACAGCATAAAGTATACTTGCAAAGGCAATAATGACACATATTTGTGTGTTTTGGGTTGATTTGTATAATTTTCTAACCAATACAAGAAAACATTATTTACTAAAGTATTCAACGTTTTAAAGTTTTCACAAAACCACATAGTCATTTACATTAAATGTGTACTACAATATGTTTGTATGGCTGTAAAATAAAAATCTGCATCAAATTATTTTTTTTTCCTTTTTAAAGGCCTTGTACTATTGCAGATTTTACAACTAAAACTAACATAGCATGGTCAATATACTGTAAGATTTTCTATGAAAATAATAAAGTTCTTGGAACCAGTGCCATGTTACAAAAGTACCAGCATATATATATTATAAACTAATTCAAGTATATTTGAGTGTCGTTACAGACACCTATAATAATGGTATCATATACCAGGCTAAATTTGTATAAAGTGAATTCTGATTCACATTGAAACACTGTGAAATGCGGTGCATGATATTTACTGTACTAGTGTAGGGCCTAACATATTTTCTGTGCCGAGGTAGCAAAGTTACAAGTGTATGAAATAAGTTATAACTATTTATTTCATTCACAGATCGAACAGCACATGGAAAAGGAGGAGAATTAACTTACATGTACATCGACACAAAAAAATACAACATTTGAGCTTCCGGAAAACACAAATTACTTAATATCAATGTTGTTAAATAGCGGAGAGTCAATTTTTTGTTGCTATCCAGAAAAGGATATTCCATAATTGAATACTTCTGCACATTGCAAATTACATGCATGACAAGTTTTCTTTCATAATACAACAGCTCCATTTTTGTCAATTTGAGATATTTGTGATTGATTTTAATACTGACACAAAAAATAAAATACTTATAATACATCCTGATATATAATCACAAAACTCTCCCCCCTAGGACTGAAGGGTACTTTAACAAATAAACCTAAGTTAGCCACCACCTGTTTTTAAGGACCACCTTTCTATAAATCTGATTGCCATGTCTATGTCTCACATAATAAGATGAACCTGTCTTTAATAATGGACAACTTGCCCATTGCTCTAGGCCTCATTTTTTCTACCACTTTGTGGTGTTGCTTTAACATTGGACTTATACTTTCTGGTATTTAAAGCTGGACAGTAATAATACAAACAAATGTGGTACAGTCAGACCTGTCTTAGTGGCCACCTGTCTATTGCAGCCTACCTGCCTATAGTGGCCATCACTGCAGAGGAAAACATTGTTATCAAACCTGTCTACACTGGTCACTTTTCTTTTGTCCCTCGAGAGGTCACTATACATAGGTTTGACTGTATATATAAAATACTTTTAAACCATCTCCATTTAAGTCGTCCGATACCATTTGATTTTGGTATGTCATGCATTCACCAGGATCAGTCCTCAACAGGTTAACGCATCTTCAGTGGAAGGATTGCAACACGATTTGTCCTTGAAACGACGAGGGTTGTGTTTCACAAAGTTGAACTTAACTCTAAGTTGGAGCTAACTATAAATATGGAAAGCCATTTGTAGCCTTTTAATAAAATATATTCAAAAGCAAAAAACAAGAATTTGAGACTTTTTCATAAATGTTGCATCAAGAACATGAATCCTCCTTGATAATATAAAATATTAATGATTTGACTCAACATTTTATGCCTTTGAAAAGGGACTTTTACAAGAATTTTTCAAAGAAACTAGTGGCTTTTCATACTTTTTTTAGAGTTACATACAACTTAGGATCTTTGTGAAACACCCGCAGTATATATATATATATTCATGTATGTTATAGCCTCTCAATGAGAATAGCTGAGGCTCCGCCCCCTCCGTTGCAGATGCCTGCCAGTCCCTTCTCACCGGGCTTCAGGTTGTGTACCATGTGACCTGTGATGCGAGCACCAGACATCCTGTAAAACAATAAAGAGAAAAAATTGTCATTATAATGATGGTGATGATTACAATATAACAGGGTGATGAGATTAGCTCTGCCCTGTAAAACAATATATAGGAAAAGAAGTAATGATAATGACGATGATTATAATAATGCATAGTGATGATGATGATGATGATGATGATGATGATGATGATGATGATGATGATGATGATGATGATGATGATGATGATGATGATGATGATGATGATGATGATGATGATGATGATGATGATGATGATGATGATGATGATGATGATGATGATGATGATGATGATGATGATGATGATGATGCTGATGATGATGATGATGATGATGATGATGATGATGATGATGATGATGATGATGTTCATCATCATCATCATCATGTTGACAGTGATAATAATGTTGATGATGACGATGATGATGATGAAGATGTCAATGATGATGATAATGATGGTGATGATAAACGTGATGATGATTTGTATCATGGTGGTGGGGGTGTTTATAATGATATTGATGATGACAATGATGATGATGATGACGACGATGATGATGATGATGATGACGATGATGATGATGATGATGGTGATGATGATGATGATGGAGAGGATGATGGTGATGATAATGTTTAGGGACAGCACTCACCCTATTGGATGTCCAATGCTGACTGCTCCACCATTGATGTTGACCTTGGTCGGATCCAGGTCCAGTAGCCTCATGTTGGCCAGGGCCACCACGCTGAAAGCCTCGTTGATCTCAAACATGGCGACGTCGTCTTTACTGACTCCAGCACGCTCCAGCACCTTGGGCATGGCGTGGGCAGGGGCGATGGGGAACTCGATGGGTGCTACCGCCGCATCACCAAACCCTAGATGAAGATGAAACAATTTTGCGAATGTTACTTTATTTGTTCATTTATATTTTCTTTATCAATGGTGTACATGTATATTCACTTCAAAGGCCTCTATAGAAACTTTCCAGTCATTACTAAACGCTAACCTATCAAATAATTTATTGTTTTAGCACTCAAGTACATGTGAGCAGCCATCTCGTTTTTTGATGGCATTGATGTTTACAACACCGATATCACAAAACAAGATGGCTGCCCCCATCTACACACATGCACATTTCTTTTGGAAAAAGATGGAAAATGGACTATAAAAACAGTTGAACTAACCCGTTCCCTTCGAGATTCTGAAATCCCCATAGACTTTGTACATAGCCCACTCGGTTCAGAAAAGTATTAAATCAATAAATCAATAAGTTATGAATACTCACCTACTATCCTAGCTAGGGGCGTGACTTGTAACCTCTCTGCTGCCTGTGCGGTCATCAGGACCAGGGCTGCAGCTCCGTCATTCAGAGTACTTGCGTTCCCCGCTGTTACAGTACCTAAAGTTGTACACATGGGAAAGGTGGTCATGAAAAGAATAATTTAACTAATGATCATAACATCAAATATAAATTGATTTATAATGAATGAAAGTGCTATTTTGTATACAAGGGTGGCATTACCAGTTTCAAAATGTTAAAACTTAAAGTAATCCATTATCTTCACAAGGTTTTTGACTAAGTGATATTTGAGATTGTAATCACATTATACCAATATCTTTCTAAGATTCTTCTGAATTTGTAATCATTTATTTATTTGCATATATGTTTTGTATTGGAGAGTTAATTACTAAATTTGAAGTATGCATGAATCTAATTTGATTTGATTTGATTTGAATTATTTCATTAATTTTCCACATTTCCAACAAATTACAAAGCATACAATTATGAACAATACAATGTATATTGTGTAAATAATTTCTTGCACATAATGAGTACAAAAATACAATTCATTGTTCTTTTTAATTCACATAGAAGATAAAAACTGCTTGCTATATATTGTAATAAACAAATCCATTAAAAGGGATCTAGTAACATTGTCCAAATCCTTAAAATCCCATTTGAATTCTAGCGCTTCCCTCATACCTTGTTGTATTCATATTAACAATAGAAGTATGGGACAGGTTTCGTTTTTTTTTTCATTTCCCTTTCGTTATTAAAAAAAAATAATTACGATTTAAGTGTTCAGATGTTAAACTATCCACTGGATAGTCATAACCGTGTACAAAGTCAGTGCAATTAGTTAGTGAATAACACTTCGCATTCTTGCTCATTACTTGGCCATATAACGTCCATTTAACTTGAAATTGTCACACAACACCCAGTGGACATATCACATAACAACAATATATACATTGTATCAACCATTCATCACTTTTTGCACATGTCAACAAAGTTACCAGATCCCTTTAAAGAAAATAATAAATAATAGTGTTCTACTTGCCATCTTTCTGGAAGACTGCTCTCAGTGTCTTCAGCTTTTCAAAGTTGACTTTCTTGTATTCCTCGTCCTCCGATACAATCAAGTCCGGTTTACCTGCAAATTTTAATTAAAGTAAGTTAAAAAGTACTGAGAAATAAATATACGATTTTGTTCAATATATAAATGCTGCTTTAGAGGGCATTGATCTTGGCAAAGGTGAGTTTCTTGTATTCCTCGTCCTCTGATACAACCAAGTCAGGTACCTGTCAATTATAATATCAAGAGAAAACAATAATAGCTACGTTAGTAAAATAGAAATGTTTTTTTCTACAATAAATAACAAACCAGAACGTCAATGACGTAGCGCTCATCCGGCATCTCGCAACATCAAATATCGCAAATTTCATGTGGTACACTTTTCAACTGGTCAAAAAATAAAAATGTGATGCCCTGGAAGGGACATAAAAATTAATTTAAAAAAAATTAGAGTGAAAAAAATATAAATTTGACGCCCCAGAAGGGACATGGGGAAAAAAAATATATAAAATTAAAAAATTAAAAATAAATAAAAAATAAAAATAAAAAATAAATAAATAAATAAATAACAAAAATAAATAAATAAATAAATAAATAAATAAATAAATAAATAAATAAAAAATTACCATAATTAATTAATGGAGAAAAATTTCAAAATTCTGTGTAGAAGTTTAGTGTACCAAAGTTAGCTCTACCAGATAAAGCAAACCAAATCAAAATCGGTCGAGAAATGAAGGAGAAGAAGCATTTTTTGTGATTTTTGGAATAAATTTGCATAAATTACCATAATTAATTAATGGAGAAAAATTTCAAAATTCTGTGTAGAAGTTTAGTGTACCAAAGTTAGCTCTACCAGATAAAGCAAACCAAATCAAAATCGGTCAAGAAATGAAGGAGAAGAAGCATTTTTTGTGATTTCGAATAAATTTGCATAAATTAGCATATATAATGAATTTCACGATTCTGTGTAGAAGTTTTAAATCCCCCTCCTAGCCCTATCTTATGAAACAACCAGAATCAAAATCGGTTGAAAAATAACGAAGAAGAAGCATTTTGAAAACTGTGGACGGACGGACGGACGGACGGAAGGACGGACGGACGGACGGAAGGACGGACGGACGGACGGACGACGGACGCCACGCCATGGCATAAGCTCATCGGGCCCTTCGGGCCGGATGAGCTAAAAATTGCTTCCAGAGAATTAACAGAATTGACTTTCTGGTATTACTTGTTCTCTTCTACAACCAAAACTTGTTTATCAATTATGAGTTTAGTACGTAAAATAACAAAACTAAATGTAATCTATACAAGAAATAAAGAGAAATGAAAGTACACATTTTTGTTTGTGAACATTGTTTTTTAAGAAACTAGATATATCACATGCCATCACTATATTTGTAACATGAACATAAATATTTTCTTTAGTTAATTATGACAAATCTCAAATTGTAACTGATTACAAACAAAACTTGATAGGGAATCTTTCAAATACAGTTTAAATAAAGGCATTATTTTAGAATGTTAGAGATCAAACGAAAAATAAACAAATAATTGAAATACAAAACACAAAATCAATTCTAGCTGCAGATCTGTTTACCTTTCTTCTGTGGAATACCAACTGGGATGATTTCTTTGTCAAAGATATTGCTCTGCAAAATTAGAAATTGAGAAAGATGAGAGTAATAATTTTGATTGTAAAAAAAAAGAAGATAAATCTATCATGACATTATATGCATTTGAAATAAAAATTTATTTCAAATAGAGGGAAACTGATCAGAAATATATTATATAAATGAAAATTAACCAAAAAAAATAGGGTTCTCAAGGATATGAAACACATTTAGGCAATTATAAGCATGAAAGTTCATCTGCAATGATATTTGAAATATTGAAATAAAAGTTAGGGTTAGGGTGAGGTTTAAGTTTAACATAAATCTCTTTATAATGGCCTAGTGTTATCAGATGTTAGGAACTGCACATTTTACAAGGTTACTTTGAAGAACTACAAATGAATGTCTGCGATTATGACTTATAATCTTTATTTAATAGCATTACATTCAACCTCCTCAATGGGGAACATTACACAGATGTTAACTGGTGGTGGAGGGAACATTATACAGTTGTTAACTGGCGGTGGAGGGAAAAGCACGGAATGTTCCACTCCCGAGGGATTTTAAATGCTATTGAGGGAAGATTATAAGTCCCGAGACGTAGTCGAGGGACTTATTTTCTTCACGAAATAGCATTTTAAATCCCGAGGGGAACATTCCATGATTTTCCCGACAGCAAAGTTAACAACTGTTTTATCATCTGATTGCCATGTAACAGTGCCATGTAATATCCAACAATATAAGATGATGACGTCATAATTAAGGGAAATTGAGCGTTCCTATTGGTTGATTACCGATGCTTAATCCGGTATAATCAATGGTAAAGTTATAATACATATGTATTATAACTTTTCAGTGACGTACAAATTTCCCATAGACCACATAGTGCATGGCGACCGTGTGTACAAACTTCCCATTGAGAGCCGCCGCGGTGGAGTGCGCAACGTCAAATTCAGTCCGCTGCCAAAATGCCAACAAAATTACGTAAAAGTGAGAATAATGAAAGGGCTGCGTGCATTTCCATTCCCAAACTTAGCAATATCAAACCACTTTACCATGCAATTTACGAAACTGCCAACATTTATTTACTACAGGACAGATAATTTACAAAATGATGCATTTTCCAGGCTTTTTCATGATAAGTTTTGCGAGTCTTTCTTCGCGGCATGTAAACAATCAATTGTGACGTCACAGCCATGACGTCACAATTCTTGACACTCAATTCGGGTTCCTCCAAAAGTTCCTCCAAATAATCATCTTATATAACAAATAGTACATGATTCCTGTCGTTAAATATTCCATAATAGACACCTCTACATTTTTAATTTCTCTCGTGCGATTATATTGCACTCGGCCTGCGGCCTCGATGCAATATAATCGCTCTCGAGAAATTAAAAATGTATCGTTGTCTATTCTGGTATATTCAACTCCAAACCATGCACTATTTGTATAATATTACATGGCAGCTCATGTACTGTATTTACCATGTCAGGTGATAATCTGCAATGTTGCCTCCCCACCAGTTATAAATTCTATACATTGTATTAAACTTACAGCAGCTGCTTCCTGGCTCTTCCTGTAGGAGGAGATTGCATATTCGTCTTGCTCTTCTCTCGAGATGCCGAGCTTCCTGGCCGTATCCTCCCCACAGTTACCCATGTGGAACTTGTTGTACGCGTCAGTCAGACCATCCAGCACAATCAGATCCTGGGCACAACAAAATTAAAGACTTTGATTATTACTACTTATACACACTCTAATTTCTATCTTCCTATATATGTATTCTCCTCTCAGTTAACCCCAAGGTTTGATCCCTAGCCATATTCTCCCCACAGTTACCCATGTGGAACTTGTTGTAGGCGTCAGTCAGATCATCCAGCACAATCAGATCCTGGACCCAAACAAATATGAAGATTTTGATTATTACTATAATTAAACACACAAATATAAATAAGAGGAAAGAAAATATTTAGATTCCTACACGTATCCTCCCCACAGCTACCTATGCGGGACTTGTTGTACGCATCAGCACAGTGAGATCCTTGATTAAAAAGATATTGACAAAAACAAAATGGAAGAATTTGATGACCACTTTAGATAAACTCACACACAAAAAGAAATACAAAAGAAAGTATTTAGCTTCCTACATGTATCCTCCTCACATTTACCCATGAGTAAATTGCAATAGGCATCAGTCAAACCATCTAGTACAATGAGATCCTTGATTAAAAAGATATTGACAAAACAAAACAAAACAGACTTTGACATTATATCTTATAAACTAGATGGATCTTCGACTGCGCGCAGTCGAAAATGATGCCTCCGCCATTACGCAATTTATTTATGTCAAGCCCAAATCAACATGTACACAGAATTAATTCTGTCAACTCAATTTTGATGGTACTCTGTCTTTTAGATCTTGACGTATCACAATTATGAGCTATAAGTGACCTTGACCTTTGCCCTCATGACCCCAAAATCTAATGACTACAATTGTTCCTTATTATACATTCAGGTATAAAGTTGGATTGAAATCTGATATTCAGTTCTTGAGATTTCCAATCTCAAGCTACTTTTACATATAATGAGCCCTGTGACCTTTGACCTCATGACCCCCAAAATCTAATCAGTTCATTGGCTCTCCAAGGAACATACATGTACCACGTTTGGTCAGAATCTGTCAATCCCTTCTTGAGATAACGCGATCACAAGCTATATAATGAGCTCTGTGACCTTTGACCTTTGACCTCATGACCCCAAAATCTAATCAGATCATCGGCCCCCCAAGATACATACATGTACCAAGTTTGGTCAGAATCTGTCAATCCCTTCTTGAGATAATGCGATCACGAGCTATTTGTGCATATATAATGAGCTCTGTGACCTTTGACCTTTGACCTCATGACCCCAAAATCTAATCAGATCATTGGCCCGCCAAGATACATACATGTACCAAGTTTGGTCAGAATCTGTCAATTCCTTCTTGAGATAACGCGATCACGAGCTATTTTTGCATATATAATGAGCTCTTTGACCTCATGACCCCAAAATCTAATCAGATCATTGGCCCCCCAAGATACATACATGACCCAAGTTTGGTGAAAATCCGTTAATCGGTTCTTGAGATAACGCGATCACGAGAACGGGACGTACGGACGTACGTACGGACGTACGTACGTACGGACGGACGGACGGACAACCCGAAAACATAATGCCTCCGGCTACTTCGTTGCGGAGGCATAAAAAAGCTTTGGGCCGCCACATTTTTAAGATCAAATTTTACTTGCCCAACTGGGCAACCAGAATGAGCTTACATTTTAAAGCTTTTGTTTGTTTTGAACCACAAATTTCTTGTTTTGGGCAAGCAAAATGTTTGAGTCTCGTATAATAAATGAACTTGCCTGTCCAAGCCATCATGAAAAAGGAAAATGGTTAATTTCTAGCCTTTGACTTACATCTAATTTGGCACCTCCATAGCCAGGGTCTCCTCTTGCCATGATGAGGGGAACATTGGACATGCTCTCCATCCCTCCTGCCACCATCACATCCTGAGATCATGGGATGAAACAAAAGTTAGTAATTTAACGAAATGTTACATTTAGCTTCATTTCTATTAATATTAGTCTAAATCAAGTTTGCATTCATCAATTATAATCATTATTATCACCCTCCTTGTTCTCCTCCTCCTGCCCTTCATACTTGTCACCATGGCCATAATCATTATTATCATCATCATCATTAACAGCAACATCAACAGCAGCAGCAACAACACCATCAACAATTATCAGTACCATCACCATCACAACCACCACCACCACCACCACCACCACCACCACCACCATCATCATCATCATCATCATCATCATTACCACCAACATCATCTTCTCCCTCATCCCCATATCTGTGATCCACACATGAGGCTTTGGGCGGCCATCATGATATCAATATCATCATCAGCATCCCCCTTTTCCTCTTCAACATCATCATCATCATCATCATCATTATCCTCATCATCATCATCAATATCATCTTCTCCCCCATCCATACCTGTGATCCACACATGAGGCTCTGGGCGGCCATCATGATGCTCTTCATGCCAGACGCACACACCTTGTTGATGGTCGTGCAGGGGGTGCCCAGGGGAAGACCTAATACACAGATAAAATAGTGATTTACATATAATTTCTCGCCTATTCGGGCAAGTAAAATCCTAAATCTTCAAATTTTACTTGCCCCAACAGAAAAATAACTTCTCTGTGTACTTCTAGATGAGATTTACTCATACAAAATTGCATTTTTCTATTGTAGTTGAAACTATTTAAAGTTCTCTGATTGGTAGTGGTGTTGGTGAGTCACGGGTACCCGGGTCCCGCCAAAATGTTTTGAGTCCCGGGCGCAAAAATCAATACTCGATACCCGAAAATAAAGCAAAAGTCCCCAATCTGAACGCCCGAGTTATCTGCCCACTGTCATTTTCTTTTCTTTCCTTTTTGTGTTCATGCACTCTGTAATTATGCTAGTTATCATTCAGTTCCTTAACTCATAAGATGCAATTTATTAAAACCTTGTTTGAAACTTTAAAAGAATAAAACAGCGCCAGGTCAGATTCGCATCGGATAGATTGTTGCATGCAAGTCCTGTATACTGTATGCGTTTTTCGCTGCTGCGCTTGCACATGAAGTTGAACTACGTAATACGAATGGAAAAGGAAATTGTATCGGAGTCATCGATTCATTGGGTGATTTCAAGTATGGTGTTGGGGTTAGTGTTAGTGTTGAGGGTGAAAAACTGCCTCTAATCTGAGCTAAACACCAGCTTCCAGATTAAGCATCTAAGGTCACGAACTTTTTAATCGTGATGACCTTGAGTAGTAATCGATCAGTATCGCTAGTGTTTGTCAACACCAGAGACAAAATCACGCGAACACCCTTAAAATGGTAACGAAAACGCTTACATGGTTACGAATTAGAGAGCAAGCCGTAATGAAGATTTACCACATACATGTATTGAATACTATAATTTAAAAAAAACATTCAAACCATTCACTTGGTCGATACGATTTTAGTGAATATTCCCTATTTTTAGTGAAATTTGTAACTAAACTCGCAAGAAATGTGCGTGACTCTCTTCTAAAAATTGAATGCCCGTCGCGCGCTGAGACATATGGCTAGCGTTAACGGTTTGCATAGCCGAAGATGTAGGCATAAATCCCGGTGACAGCACGGTAGCAAGTTCCGAGTAAATACCAATAGTATGTAACATGATATACTTTATTAAAATCGGTCACGTGATCACTAGGTGCTTGGTGGCCGAGTGGGTTAAGACCTGTCGCACGTGTATCACTTAACCAGATAAATCATAGAAGTGGGTTCGAGTCCCCGGTGTGGTTATTTTTTTTATTATTATTTTTTTTTTAGCCATTATTTACAACAAATTTACTACAGTTTTTAACTCAATTATAAGTTCACTGTAATAAAATGTCAAAGATGTACAGACAATTCCCAGTGCTTAGTGACTTTTTTCGGGGGAGGGGGGGGGGGGGGGGGGTGGCGGGTGTATAATTAGACAAGAAATACATAAAATAATTAATGTTAACAACAATATAAACATAAGGAAGAACCTGGCTATTCAAATTTTGCTTTGTTGTATTATTATTCCAAATGGTCTAAAGAATTTATGTAGTGAAAACTAATGTTTGATTATAAAATAATGAAAATATGAATTGTATGACCTTATTTCTTTAAATTACTATAGATATTCAAATCAATACATTAATTAAAAAAATAAGATTTGCATTGCGTTTCATAATCTTCACTTAAGTAAAACTTCAAAAATTATCTAGGTTGACACCCTTTTTACATGCTCAGACAAACAAAAACACCACCATTTCAGTTCAGAATTGTGATTTTAATGCCCACCTAGCAACAGTAACACTAACACCAGCTCGATCTGTACTTGAAATGACTTTCATTTCGATCCCTATGGAAGTTGTTATCTCTATGGAGTTTTGCGTATACATGCTCAACACTAACACTATCGGGCAGATTAGCAGACGACGCTAAACACCAGCAACCACGTGCCACTGCCGGAAATACGAGGTCAAACCTCTAACACCAACTCATTTCAAGTACGGTGTTAAGGCTGCAGTTAGTGTTTAATAAACACTAACACTAGCTCAACACCATCTCTGATAGTATATTGCCATATCAATAAACACCGCCAGTCGGAAACGGAAGTTTGTACAACGGTGAAATCAGAGGTCATCACGTTAACACCATCCTAACACTAAGTCATTTCAAGTATGGTGTTTAAGCCCGATTTAGTGTTTAATAAACACTAACACCAGATTTAAACACCATACTTGAAATCACCCATTGCATGTACACAATGATAATCGGCAATTTGTAAACGAATGACGCTAGTTGGCATAAAATAGCCCAAAATAGCGGTGCTATGCCTATATGACTATCAAATTTGCCGAAGTGTGTTGAAGAAACGATCGGCCACCGAGGTCAGTTATGTCCTATTTTCGTCAGAAAATTTGTAATCGAGGTAAATTTGAAAAGTACATGTATGTTACCATAATTCCGTAAAAATCATGTCAGAAATGCTAAAACTGTAATTGATTTACGAATTTGCTGTATTTTAGAAGATGATTTATTGTCATAAATGCGCTGCATTTTTGTCACTACTTTTGAGTGAACATGTTTTCCCAGCGGCGTGACATGCCGATCGCGAAATCAACAAATAAAATTAACTGGATAGATTTTGGGTACCCGGGACTCACCCAAAAAATTATCACGAGTCCCGGGAGGTAAACACTTCCGAAATCAACACCACTACTGATTGGGCAAACAAATGAGACCATTTATAATTATGAAATTTTACTTGCCCGACATAAATTTTTACTTGCCCCGGGCAATAGGGCTCTGTTGAGCCCTGTATACTCCATTCATTTTGTGGTAAATAAAAAAACATGTCCGTAACTTACCTGCACCGAGAGCCGCCTGCCTTGCTGGTGCTTGACCTTGACCAGCCTGGAGGACGTTGCCCATGTAAACTTCATTCACATCTTCGGGTGTGATACCTGCAACAAGAAATATTATATATGTACTGGTCAAAAGTGATTTATATGCTCAGATTGACAGACTGTAACACCAACCCCAACTCATTAAAGGGGAGCAAAATACTGGCATTTTTACTTACTGTTTATTGATAAGTGCATAATTCCTGTAAATTATAGTTGTATTTCCTTTTTGGGTGTCACTCATAATAGAAATAATCTGTTTGAGATAACCATCATCTCTTTTGATTGACCACTTGAGGCTGCCATTTATTCAGACGGTACATATGAAATTTTATCTGAGGCTGAGCTTACAGTAATAAAAGCAGGTTACATAACCACTGTTGTTAGGTCTACTGCTATTTCAGTTGGTACTAGTACCTTGATACTGGTATAGTATGCATTTTCCACAAACCCCAACCTGTGTACATGCATTATATTCAGGACCTGTCCATCCAGAAAGGTAGAATTGTGCAAGTGTAACAATGTCAAAAGTTAGTTGCCCATGTTCATATCTCAATGTCAAATCAGTCTCTGGTGTATTTTGCTGCAGTTGTTTGAAAATTGTGGCTATAAAAATGGATGTGTCTGGCGTGTTATAAAACATGAAAACGAAAATATATTACAATATATGACAATAATTTCTAGCAATTACACCACGTTGTGATTCTACTTGCGGGAGCTTAGCCACAAAAAAAATTAATAAAATAAATAAATATTAGATATAAATTGCTAGTGATTACTAGAACGGGTATAATGTACCTGCTTTCTCAATAGCTCCTTGGATAGCCAGACTGCCTAGCCTCGTTGCTGGAAGAGATGCAAGAGAGCTTCTGAAAGAACCGATTGGCGTTCTCACTGCACTCACAATCACCACATCCTGGCAGAAAGACAGGTAGGCAAAAAATAAAACATGAACAATTTATCACAGAAATACTATTTCCATTAATTGCTCCATTAATAGCAAGCTTGTGTTGGAAGTGAAGTCAAAGAGCTTCTGAAGGAACCAATTAATGGGTGTTCTCACTGCACTTAGAATCACCACATCCTGGTAAACACAGTTAGACAGTGGACAAATAGCGTGAATATATTCAAGTTCTGTATCTTTCTCTATCTTGAAATTCATGAAGGTTAATCAGAAAATCATTATTTATGGCATTAAAACAATCAAATTAGGACATGAAATTTGCAGAGGATGTATGTAAGTATCAAATTCCGTAAAGTTGAAATTTTCAGCCAAAGACAATTTTTTTATGAATTTGAGGCTCTATGTACTAAAGACCCACTGCGACATGACTCATTCTGTGAGAGAAAGTATCATTTGATTTTGAATCATATTTTTTTACAAATATTTGTAATCACTATATTCTACATACCTACATTTTGGAACTATTTGAAGACAGATTTAATTATTTTTTCATGAAGTTCCTCAATTTTTGTGCTTCAATAGCTAAACATTTTGCAATGTTTGTGCTAAGCCTATATGGAACAAATTTCACCAAACTTTGCATTGATTTTAAGATTGAAAATTAAGCCATCTCTCATACTTTTGTCATACACTTGTGTATGGCCTTTAATACTGACAAGGGTGCCCCTGCCTACTGCCCTCTATAAACTTACATTTAGACCAGATGCTGCCGAGAAGTTGCGAGAACATGGCCTCCACACCTAAAAACAAAACAAATATTAAAACAAATTTTAAAGTAAATCATTTTGGTAAAGATTTAGTCACACTGTTTGTGTTTTTACAAAAAAGTTAACAAAACAAAATTTAAAAAAATCATTTTCATAAATTTAGATCTAATTACACATATGCTTTGCTTATTGTCATGCATCTTGAACTCGCCTCCAAATAGGGTGGAACTGTTACGTTTTGGGTTTTTTGCAACTATTTTCTAATTTTTTGTCAAAACTAAAAAAACTCTCTTTAACGTTTTAAACATTTTTGCAAGGGAATGGAATAAACAGGAATAATGACTATATGACAACACAGTTCCACGAGTTCGTCTCAAACAGACATTTAATCTTAACCAGGCACAGGGTGAGCCGACGCATGACTTACTAGCGCAAATCTAGAAGTAGAAGTCCTGATCGATCATCGTCCGATACGAATACAATCACAAGTCATATTCTAAACGATCATAATTAAATAATAATATGACAAATTTATATAGCGCTTAATGCAAACAAGCCTCTAAGCACTTTAGAAAATGAAATTAGAGTATACGAAGTAAAGAAATTGAGAGTGGTTTAGCTATGACTGATAATGTTGTGTGAAGAGATGATTTTTTTAGATTATCTTTAAATCATAATGACTCAATGAGTCAATTGAGGAAGAGTTCTTGACCCAGTTGACTCTGTGGCAGAGCGTTCCATAAATACGGTCCAATAAAGGAGAATGTCCGTTCACAGTTTCAGATGTACACCCACAGCTATTTGAAGGTTCACTGACATGACAGTGACAGTGACATGCAAACTTGAACTTATGTAAAAATCAAAAGACAAATAGAGTCGTACTCGCATTCACAGTCGCAGTCCCACGTGCACACTCAAATTATCTTCAATTCAATTCAATTTCAACTCTCAAGAACATTTATTTAGAATTCACCCCGTTTACACACTGATATACAAATTTATCATAACTTGAACATTCAACAAAATAATATAATTGGCGACTTTGAAAATAAAATTAAAACAGTGCAGTGGCCAGTGTGCAGTGACAGTGCAGTGCAGCTTATTAAAAGCAGCAGAAACCCGATTCGCCGGCGCGTTGGGATGTGATTGCCCGGGACTGCTGGGTGGATCGATTAAGACCCACTGACCCGCTCGAGCAGCAGAACATCATCCATCACATCTCTAAGAATTCTACGAGCAAAAACTTAAAGTAATGAGATAATATAGAAGTATGATTTCTTACCAACTTCCTCGGTAATGCACGCATTATGTTAGATGCCATTTTCACTTCCAATATTTCACTCCTAAACTAAGCAGATAACTTAATTTCGTGCTCTTGTTTCTGTTTTCGTCGAACCGAAACTCGAAAGACTTTCCTTACCGATTCCCACGATACACGCACACATTTGATCGTATAACGCAGCACATTCTTTTCGCAATAAAATATATGCCTGTAAGCCCGCTTGAAACCCGCACATTTTGGTGTATAATGCCGTTAAAATGAATTGAAAACGCAATTATTACCGTGTTTCGAAGTCATATTGTGCTTGTTATTCTACTGTATATTGCGGATTTCTAACAACATGTAAAATTGAAAAGCGGCAAACTTCAAAATAGAAGATATTGACTAAAAAGTAAACAACGAATGACAAGAACTTATTTTCAACAAGATGGATATCGTGTATGCTGAGTATGACTCCAAATTGAACGCTCTAGAATTAGGTAAGATATTTAGGATTGTGTGTTAGGAAAAAATACCCCAAAAAGGCCAAAGAGAAGTGGGTCTAAAAAGTAATCACTACCAACTCTCAGTCCCATCTGTTGTAATTTATGCTGGAACTACGTACGACGTCTGTCTCTGACTCTGTGATTGTGAATGAATCATTTAATTATTTAGAAATAAATTCTTGTTAATCTTGGTTTTTTCATTCCAAAATATTTCATCAGGATTTAAACTGGAGGTGATGGTTGGTGATGGTGATGATGATGAATGATAAAATGATGATGCTGATGATTCTGTTTTTGTTTTTGTTTTTGTTTTATTTTGTTTGCGTTCACTGTCGACTGTATGTGCACCACACACAGTGCGTAATCTTCAGTTATGAAGTCTGCACTAATAAGGAAGAAGAAGAAGTAGAAGATGATGATGATGACGATGTCATTGATTGATATTGAATAATTGATAATGATGAATGATTTGTACTATCCTACGATTTCAAATTAAATTGATGATTACGTTGATGGAATGATGGAGGTGATGAAACTGATGATGATGTCAATCAGTGAACGATGATTCCTCGTGTGGTGATGGTGGTGAGAGTATGTTTAAATTATGAATAATTTATAAATGTATGCATTGAGATTTAATTGATGATTATTGAAGATGATACATGATGAGATTGCTTGATGATTATGATGATGATGTTGGTGATGATAAATGATTAAGATTGCTTGATGATTATGATGATGTTGGTGATGATGATGACATCTGATGAGTGATGATCAGATCATATCTATGATGATGGAAGTGATGATGGTGATGATGATGGTGATGGTGATGGTGATGGTGATGATGATGATGAACTTGACTGGTAAAATTAGTTAAACATGCACTGCAAAAGCCTTTTCCAAATAAGCATGCAGATCCAGAGACCACTGTATTACAGTATCTGATTTAACCAATATGCCATTCTTGCACAAAAGTGCTAGCCATTTCAGTTTCAACCGATTGTTATACTTTCTTAATGTTCAGGATTGCATCGAGAGTTAGGGTTACTGTGGACAGATGGGGAGTCTGTTTTTCAAACAGCACTGACAGATGATGATGATGTCACTTGGCCATCTACCGATAACACCAAGATTCTGGGGAAATTCAGGTACATGTAATAATGGATATCAAATCACATAATAAACACATTTTATCAACCCTTTGTGAGCTCTTTGGTAATGTTAACAAAGTTACTAGATCACTTAAAAATCTCACAACATTCATTGTGTCAATTTATCTGTTTGGAAACATATTTTGGTCTTTTAAATTACAAATTTAGATATGATGTTAACCGTGTAAATAGAATGTTGTTATCTTTACAAGATATGAAACAAGTGAATTAAGATGAGTTTTTTCTGGCATTCATTTTTGCCAATTTCTTTGTAGGACATTTTCTCAACGTATCAAGTATTCAATAGAATGCAAATTTTTTTAATTTAACTCCTCTTTTGAGTGCCATGCTCGCATTTTTGCGAGTTACAATAATTAAATACACTAATGCCATAGAGCATTAAAAACCCTGGCACTCAAAGTGTTAAATGTTTGGTTATAAATTCAAAAGCAGCCTGAATTAATGCGTCCTTTCAACATTTAGTTTTTATTTCAATTTTGGTATGGTCAGTTGTTGATGGGGTCCTAGCAAGTCAAATTAAGCTTACGTGAAATTCCTTTCTGTGCATTCATTTTTGAAACCTTGAATTTAAAATCTATGTTCAATATGTTTTATTGAATGTTTTATTTGTAATGATGTATAATTTTCAAGGGAGTTGTCACTAGTCAGTTGTTTGTGGAGTATCTTGCTGTGCATAAGTGCATTAATCACATCTAGTCCGTTATTATGGCCAAATCGAGTGAAGGATATCTCCAGTATATTTCATTAAATGTTTGATTTCTGCATTATCCTTTCATTATCATTTCAAGCGATGTGGTCAGTTGTTCATGGAGTCCAGGATGCAAGGCAAGTGGACAAGACAAATACCTGGCTGTCCAACAGAGAACTCAGCTGGTCATCTGGCTGGTCAACACTGAACGGTCAGCTCCTTTTTTGTTCTTTCTTTTTTTTGTGCAAATTCTGGGCCTGATAGTGCCATCTTAAAATATGAGAAGAGGCCTAAAATGCACCTCACAATTTAGTTAATCTTGATAAATTAAAACACTTTACTACATTTGAGAATTTTAGAATTGGTTTAGCAGGTACGCAGTAGAACAGTATAATCAAATATATGCATTTTTTGTTTTCTTCAAATGTCTCCGTTATAATCATGAATATACTTCAGATTGGGTTGGAAAGCTTTCCGGAACGCTTTTCGTTGTATAAAAATTATAATACTTTGATTATTTATAATATCCAAATTTGGATACTTTGATCAGGGATAAAAAATCTAACATCAATGTTCACATTTTCACTAGTTGGGAACATAAAGAATAACCACAAAGATATTCATAAATAGATTTCATTTATTTTGTTCATTCCTTTTATAGTGATGGTGAGAAAGGTCCAACTTTCCAGAATGTGCACAGTGTAGAACAGCATGGGACAGGAAGAGGTGAGACTGTGAGACTTAAAGGAACTACAGCGTCTAGATGGCCTAATTTTCACAATTCGGCTCTCTATATGTAATTTTTCCCGAAGAAAAAGGATTTGGCAGTCATTTCTCATGAAATCAATCAATTTTGGGGTAATTAGTAAATATCTAATTGTCCTGGGAACGCCCCTTTTAAATAGCCAAAATGTGATGTCATCTAAAGAACGGACTAATGAACTAAATTCTGTAGATGACGCGTCATGACGTAAGCCAATGAATTGTCAATTACATGTCGATCACGCTGCCGATTCCGGACCCTTAATGTGGGTGGGGCCTAAACTGGCTGCTAAGTGAGATTTGGCATCAGAAAACTAGTCTTAAATCACTACTGTGTTTGTTTTCATGGATTTTTTTTCGGCAGACCTATGTTTCAAGTCATCAACTATGGAATAAGTGTCAAAGTACGTTGTATTCTTTAGGTCCTTTAAGGGCATAGATCTAGTAACTTTGTTGACATAATAATAATAATAATGGCGGCTACTTATATAGTGCATGTTCTGTCTTTTGACGATTGCGGCGCATCACTATTATTACCCCGGTCACGGCGGATACATATTGCACTCAATCCAGCACACAAAGTGCACATTGTCCACTCCCTGGGGAGCATTCCTTCCAGGCAACATCGTACATGTAGGTGCACACAGTGCTAAGGAAATCTGTTCATCTTTCCGGGTACCCATTTATACACCAGGGTTGACGCAAACAAAATGGGAAATGATTGATACAATTTACATTTCTCTGATATGATATGTCCACAGAGTGATGTGTGAAAATTCCATGGTAAATTGATATCATATGACCCGAGTAATTAGTGTAAATCAAAGTGATATTCGCTAACTCATTGCACTGACATTGTACACAGTTATAATTATCCAGTAGATATGTATGAAATATCCTTTTTCCATGTGACTAATATCTAATCAAATTAATCATAATCACATGGTGATCAAATTGCAGGTTGTCTGTGGCATCCATCGAAGCTGCTTCTCTTGATAGTCACCTCCGAGAATGCATCACTTTACAACTTGGAGACCAAAGAGACGACATTCGTCCACCGGGGGTGTGACATCAGGGGTGGGGCGTGGACCAAGGATGGGGGGCGGCTTTTGATAGCGGATGGTGTACAACTGCATGTGAGTTTAACCCTGTTTTGGAGTGTTTTTGCTTATTTAAATTCTGTATTTAAATATGTTAATTTGGTTTTGAAATTGCTATTGCAGGAATGTTTATATAATTTCATTACAACATATTGTGATTTTTCTACAAATTTGGTGTGAAATTTGTTTCCAAAATATCTTTAGTGATACCAATTCTTGCCAAAATCTTGTCATGCATTTCCCACAAGAAGGTGTAGTCACATTTTTATCTTAACAACATTGACAGTGCTTGTTTTTTTTTTTTTTAATTCAATGACATTGTATTCAAATATAATTGTGTGCAATTTTTTTTTAATGATGTGAATTAAAACACTCCTTCCCAGATATTTAGGTTTGATGGAGATGTTGGGGGTAATTGGAGAGCTGATAAGATTCTAGCTTTACCAAGGTAAGCATGAAAGTTTGTTTAACTCATCAGTGACCATCAATTTGGGTATAACACATATTTTATATAGGCACTGTAACCTGATATATTTCAGGTTTAGTCCCCAATAGTTTTAAGACAATAAGTACCAATGTGTTAGACGTACTTGCTGCTGAATAACAGAAAATAAGTATTTTATTTAAGATTGTATAGTTCCCTCCATACCGTACATACATGTATTAAGGTTTTTTTAATCATATGTGCAGATCTGTTTAATTTTGTTTGGAAATAGTGCTATATCACATACATGTACTAATTGTTAATTAATTTTGTTAGCAATATTTTTATTGCAAACAGTTTGTTTTATCATTGTATACATTTTTTGAGACACTTATGTCATCATCAAGCTTAAATATTTTTTTTCTAGAAATGTGTACATGGTATATTGATAGAATGTAAATGATCACTTTGAGGTATTATGTATGTATTATTCTCTATTTTTGATTAAAAGTGAGCAAAGAAAAATGGGATTCCAACGGGATTCGAACCCGAGACCTCCGGATTGCCAGACCGGTGCTCTGGCAATCCGGAGGTCTCGGGTTCGAATCCCGTTGGAATCCCATTTTTCTTTGCTCACTTTTAATCACAATATATTCTTGGTCAGTTTCCCTATATGTTTGAATTATTTATTCTCTATTTTTGTTACAAAGGAACTGTGGCAATGTCTGCTGCATGAAAGCCGTCTCAGACCATCTCGTTGCCATAGCAACTGAGCTTCCTCTCCAGAAGATTGTGACTGACCTGTCGGCAGACCTATTCTCATCCAAGCCACCAGGAGTAGTTGATCCATCTGAAAAAGAAGCGAACAACAATGGTTGTAAAGAAAGTTTGAAAAACAATCACAATCACACTGGTTCTAAGAACATAGACAGTTTTTGCAAATTAGATGATGTTGAGAGGTCTAGCGCTACAAGGACGTTGTTAGAAAGTGCCTTGCAAGAGAATAAAGGTCCCATAGACCTGACAGATCTCTTGAACACTAGATCAAAGAACTTGGCTAGTTCTAGGAGAATAGAGAGCTCTTGTGAGTTAGATGATGCTGAGAAGTCTAGCGCTACAAGGAAGTTGTTGCAAAGCGCCTTACAAGAGAATAACGGTCCTGTAGACCTGACAGATCTCTTGGACACTGGAGTAAAGAGCTTGGCTAGTTCTAAGCGCATAGAGAGCTCTTGCAAATTAGATGATGTTGAGAGGTTTAGCGCTACAAGGACGTTGTTGGAAAGTGCCTTGCAGGAGAACAAAGGTCCCATAGACCTGACAGATCTCTTGGACATTGGAGCAAAGAACTTGGCTAGTTCTAAGATCATAGAAAGCTCTTGCGATCCTGAGGATGTTGAGAAGTCTAGCGCTACAAGGACATTGTTGCAAAGTGCCTTGCAAGAGAATCCTGTAGACCTGACAGATCTGGTAGCAACTGTACCAAAAGACTTTGCTGGTTCTAAGAGCATAGGGAGCTCTTGCAAATTTGAAGATGTTGAGAAGTCTAGCGCTACAAGAACGTTGTTGGAAAGTGCCTTGCAGGAGAACGATGGACCCGTAGACCTGACAGAACTTCTGGCAACAAAAAGAGGACGGTTGTCTTGTGAAGGGGTGATAAAGAAATCATCCAGTGGCACTGATCCAGAAAAAGACAACATCCCCTCGGTTATTTCTGCGGCCATTGTAGAGACTAGGCAGGATGAAGCCGTAAGGTCAAGAAATGTGCGCCCTAGTGGGAAAAGTCCTCTTAAAGGTGAGCATGTGCTGGTTTTGATAATCTGATAATGAGGGATAAAACTGTTCATACAAAATTGCCTGTAAGTGGATTTGAATCAGACTGAATCAATTCCTTCCCATTTGTTTGTGTTTATTGCATTAATATTTTGTCATCTTTAATATTTATATATGTGCATGTATGACAAAGTGTATTTGTATTATGAAATGTGTTTGATAAATCTTTAGACTTTTTTTTGAATAAAACCAGAGAAACAAAACAATATCTATTGTTCATGGAGGTGCATGAATAGATCATCCTCCCTGAATATTAAATAGGTATCATTTTTAGATCTACAGTACGTGTACACCAGGGAACAAGAATTATCATTACACTGTTACTTTCTTTTATTTGCAATTTGTATGCAACATAGAGCAAGAGGAGGCGGCAATGGATCTAACAAGCCTCAAGAGCAGAAGTCAGACGGTCACACCCAGATTCCAATATGCCCAGAAGGTACTTTACTTTACCTGTTATAATGTAGCCCGCACACATATCAACGGATTGCGTAAACGGACGTCAAACGGAGAGCTAAATTTTCCATCCGTTCGTATGTGTTTCTTGTCCGTTCCTTGTCCGGTGATGTACGTTGTTCTATGTTTTGTACATAAAGCAATGGAGACGACTTTCATCACCAGATAATTTCATTTCGCAAATTTTCTATTCGTTGGGCATTCGTTTCCGCTATCCGTTGATATCTGACCGGGCCATTAGAACCTACATTTCCTGCGAGTATTGAACCATTATGTGCTTGTTCACAGCCAAGCATTCTTGTTTCATGCTTTGCATAGTGACGTAATATTTTTGTGTGATTTACAGTATAATCTAAATGTCTATGATATAGAATTATTAACTATTATGTTTTTAAAAGATAATAACCCATTTGTATTTGGTATTCCTTACCCTCATTGACATGCATGATATAATCTAAATGTATAAAGTAACCTTTGTACTTTTATGTATTTGTGTTTATTGCATTAATATTTTGTCATGTTTAATATTTACATGTACATGTATGACAAAGTGTATTTGTATTATGAAATGTATTTGATAAATATATATTTTTTGGAATAAAACCAAAATTTATTATTTTCCATATTTGGCAAGCTATTTTATACTAATTTAAAATGATTTCTACCCCCTTTTTGGTTACTACATGTAAGTATTGTTTCATGTATATTTTTGTTTCTTCAGCCAGATGCAAGAAGTAGTGCCCAGCTGTTACTATGCGACACTAGGACCGGTCAGACTGTCTCGTCCATGCCGATAGAGGGCATTCTCACTCCATCACTTTTACTACTTCATGTAAGATGTGCCATTTCACATTTGTGTACTTTATCCATTCACTTACGGTTAAAGGGAACACACAGTAGTTTGAATAGTCCATTCCACCAACAAGTTCAGAAAAGATAGGTTTCCAGATACAAATTTTATAATTGAAAAACTCATCTCCATAAGTATCTGTGTTTATACAATGTAGGTCTGCAAAAGTAGACTGTTTATCGTCTTCAGTGGTTCTATTGTCTCAAAACAAACGTGTGTATATAGAATTGTCACACTCGCCGACGTTGTGCACATATGGAACCATGAGGCTCTGTTGGTTCCGTACGTGTTGGTGATTAATTGTATTGTGTATGAATAACACAACCCTTTGCAAAGTGTTAGACATTTATTTAATATCTAACAACTGTACCAAAATCATATAAGCCTGTTTGTTTTGTTCTTTGCATTAGTGGTCCCTGTTAACCTACATGTATTTAGAACTAGTCCACTAAGTACTAGGGTTAGATTCTGTCTAGAGAATGCATAGTATCACAATCATGAACAGGTTTACCCATTTATTCCTTTTAATGAATTTGTGGAAAGCAAGTCAAAGAAAACTGTTATAGCTACAAAAATAAGAAAAAAAGTGTTTTTTCATTTACAAAACGTATGGTGAGATGCTCATCAATCATGTTGCAACAGGTTGGGATTTCTACATTGGTGTTCAAATAGGCATAACTCTTGTGTTTCTTGTCCAATTGTGATCGAATTTCCACCAATTATTTCTCGTTCTCTTTAATCTGTTAGACAATAGCTAAATCTGGCCTGGAATTCCTCTTCAAAGGGTTACACTTATTGTAAATTTCCATTATGTATTATTTTGACAAGTCCTCGTTTCTTCTTTTACTTTGCAGGGTAAAGATAGTCACATCATTGTTGGAAGTCACAGCAGTAGGAGACTCTCAATATTTGCTGTTGATGAGAATACACTGAGAAAGATCCGAACAACAATAGTAAGTTAAGAAAAACAATGTATTTTTGTTATGATTTGTAATTTTTGATTGTAGGTATGGTTGAATAAATGAAATGAAAAATGAACAAAAATAAATTATTATGTATAAGTGCCCAGGGGGTGTTGCATAAAGAGTTGCTATCAATCGCAAAGTTGCGATTGAACGCAAGTTAGGAAATATGCGCATTTTTGTTTACCTTCCATTAATCGAAACTTTGCGATTAATTGCAAATTTTTATTAAACACCCCAAAGGGATCATTGTTTTTTCCAGTTGTTTGTTCTTCAGACCGTACATACGTGAGGCAATACAAATGAATGTACAGTTGTATGTTTCTTTGAATTGTAAACAATAATAATAATAATAATATCCTCGGATTTATATAGCGCCTATTACGATTGATAATCATCTCTACATGCTTTGCAATTATATTATTATTATTATTATTACAATGTCATGTTCATATCCATGCACTTGGTAGGATCTGGAAGAATTGGAGAGGCCTATAGGATTATGCAACCTGGCTGCAAGGAAGGGGGATGTACTGATAGCTGCCACCAAGTCACCGTCTGACGACAGACTGAAGGGGGCGCTATTCCCACCGTCAAGGCGTGAGAAGAGGAAGCTTTTCTTCAAGGCAGTCTGTGTTGACGCACATCATGTTAATAGAGGTAAGAATGTGGTCTCATAAATCAATCAAGTATAAATCTGCAAGGAAGGGGGATGTACTAAGAGCTGGCACCAAATCGCTGTCCGACGACAAACTGAAGGGGGCGCTATTCCCACCGTCAAGGCGTGAGAAGAGGAAGCTTTTCTTCAAGGCAGTTAATGTTGACACACAGCATGTTAATAGAGGTAAGAATGTGGTCTCATAAATCAATCGAACATAAATCTGCAAAGAAGGAGGCTGTACTTAGAGCTGCCACCAAGTCGCTGTCCGACGACAAACTGAAGGGGGCGCTATTCCCACCGTCAAGGTGTGAGAAGAGGAAGCTTTTCTTCAAGGCAGTTTGTGCTGACACAAAGCAAAATACTAGAGGTAAGTAAATGTGCATTCATTCCCAAGTGCTCAAAATATATGCTCGCCCATAACTTAAAAGAGCATCAATTGGTTCATCAGAAATTTTGTGGAGAAATTTAATATTTACTTGCCCTGTCTATCGATCTACTTAATTATTTTGTCAATACTATACTGGCCAATGGCCATACTATTCTTTTTGAGGCCCTTTAGTTTTGTCGTCTTTCTTTGGGAGATTGAATGGTGCAAATATTTTCAAATGATCAAAATATATACCATTTTCTGTGAATAAGCAAAGAATAATACTTGTTGTTTCAATTTGATAAATATAGAGAGAAATTATAATTTGTGTACTTGTTAATTATCTGCCTTTGAATACAGAAACAAACAGAGCCAATGGAAGCCAAGAAACAGATGCAACCTCATCTACAGCCACCAGTACAGACACCATGCTGCCCACACTGCATCTGCCGGGAGGGAGGACCCTTAGTGCGTGTGCGAAACCCCTGGGGAAGGGGTCATCAGGCATAGTGGTGTTGGAGGAGGGACTTTCAAAGGATGCAGAGCATACAGAAAGGAAAAGTTTTACTTCACCGCAAATTAAATCTGATGCATCGGCAAATGGGAGAAGTGTGTACCCTACACCAGAACATGCAGGTATGTTGCAAATGAAAAAGTCAATTATGTTTAAGAAGATATGTAATATTTATGGTTTTGAAATCATCCTACCGACACATCCTTGACTAAAAATTGAGAAATGATACTTCTTCAACATATTATTTGGGCTATTCTAGATTGTATGTTCAGATGCGCTTGCTAGCACACTCACCACCCTCCGTCTCTCTTCCATCTCTCTGCTCTTTCTTTCTCTCAAGTTCTGGTTGGAAGTTTTGTGGGAGTTCAACTGGGAAATTGGGGTAATTATATGTTTCTGGATAAATGAAACATTACATTGTAATTAATATCTTCATTATCACCATCATCATCATGGACATCATTTGTTATTTGATCGTCACATTTTTGCTGTTCACAACAGAGACCATTACGTTGAGGCTGCAGCGGGATGGTTTATCAGTGAGCAAGTCCTTCCTCCTCCAGGGTTGTCTCCTGCTTCTCAGCAGCATCCAAGATGTCTTCCGCCTCTCACACCCAGAGATCCTTGTATTCTAGTCTTATTTCTCGTTCTTGTCTTCATATTATTGCCATCATATCATCTTCATCATCATAATCATCATCATCATGAACATCATCATCATCATCATTATGAGCATCATCATCAGCTTCATCATCAAGAATATCATCGTAATTTGTTATTATTGATTGCCACACTGTCTGTTCACAACAGAGACCGTTACGTTGAGGCTGCAGCGGGACGGTTCATCGGTGAGCAAGTCTTTCCTCCTCCAGGGTGGTCTCCTGCTTCTCAGCAGCATCCAAGATGTCTTCCACCTCTCACACCCAGAGATCCTTGTTGGTAAGAGTTTGTGTTTGTTTTCTTTGTTGGTAGTATTTATTCCGGTTAGCCTCTTTAGTGTTTTTGCACTGTTCTCCCAGAGGGACCTGGGTCTAATAATATTATTACCTCTGTCATCAGAAACACACCCACAATCAATCCAGCACATATTTTGCACTCTCTCCACTCCATGGGGAGAATTCCAGCAGGTGGTTCTTTACAGTGCACTCATGCTTTAAACACCCTCAATGTACAGAGTTTGTGCTGTATAATATGGGTCATTTAAAACAAAAAACAGGATCTCTGTCTTCTGTTGGTTATCAGTTAACCTGTATTTAATTATTTCATACGTACATCTATACAAGCTATTGAAATATATATGGTATACAAAAATGTCATCAAAAATTGAATAATAATGAACAGTAAAACAAAGTAGGAGGTGTTTTCTTTCATTTATGTTGAGACTAGAGTACAAACTCATAACATTTCATGTAGGAGTTGGGGTAGATTAGTTGCTATGAATGAAGCCATAATCATATACAAAGTCAGTAGATATTCTAATTTTGAATAAAAAATGAGCAACTTAGAAAGATCGAACACGGGGGGGGGGGGGGGGGGGGCACTCGAATTATTTTTTGACGGGGGTGTGCCTCACGGAACTCTGAAATGGGGGTCTTAAGAGCTGACTACAAGCACAAAATATAGGGTCTTTGGAGCTACAAAAACCCTGAAACGGGAGTTAGGGTTCTAAGGAGCAGACTAAAACTACAAAATACATGGACTTGGAGCTACTAAAGACCTACAGAAACCCTCAAATGGTGGTCCAAGAGTGACTAGAAGAATAATAATGGACTTTGTGCTACTCAACTACCTAGCCAAGTCATTTCAGGGGTCTATGGAGCGGCAATTTTTGAAAATCAGGTATCTTGAGAGCGGCAATCGGGTGTGAAAACGGGGGTCTTGTAAGCGGAACATTCCTGTCTTACATTATACATGAGTGCCCCCCCCCCCCCCCCCCCCCCCCGGATTGAACCCAAATCCTCCAGATTGCTAGACTGGTGCTCTAGCCATTGAGCCACAAGGCCCTGTTGATGGGAGCCCTTCCAAGAAACCCTTTTCAAAGCTTGATGTTCAGAAGCTATGTAAACTAAACACAACCTGAATAATATGAAAAAATCAACTTAAGGAAAATGCAAGGGAGGTTTTGGGTTAAATTCCTGGTTTTCATTTATATATCATACATTTCTTGTCAGTTTCGTCTTATTTTTGAAAATTTTAATTTTGTGTTGTTGTTTTTGTGTGTTTTTGTAGGAGACACCTAAACTAGACACAAACCTGAACAATATGAAATCAACTTAGGGAAAGTGCAAGGGAGGTTTTGGGTTCAATTCCCGGTAAAGCCCAATTTCGTTTGCTCATTTTCATTTATATATTATATATTTCTTGTCAGTTTCCTCTTATTTTTGAAAATTTTAATTTTGTGTTGTTGTTGTTTTTGTGTGTGTTTTTGTAGGAGGCACTTGGCTTGTTCTATCTGCGGACAGAGAGGGCTTCATTCCACTAATGTTTCACGGAGGCGCATCATATGATGTCAGAGAGGCTGTGCTGTAGAACATAGCTTCATAGCAGCAGAAGGGCAACACAAAGTCCTTTCTATACAGTGAAAGCAGGACAAAAAATATACAACATAGATGAGACTATGATCGACCTCGGCAAGTAGACCCAAAAGTTCATCTCTCTAGCTCGACATCGCCAGGCCCAATCTACAGCCGTCTCTAGCAGTGAGCATATCTCGATGCTATGTTCAAACTCTGCTAGAGGATCATCGATGCCCCCTTTCATCATCTGCAAGGATGCATTTCCAGGCGGAAATTGCACGAATGGAGGTCCTGAGGGATGCCTTTATGGCAAATCGAACAGTGGTTTTGTGGATGGGGAATTGATGCAAACTTGGTTCCGCAAGATATTCCTACAGCATTGCCCCCAAGATCGATCTCCACAAAACCCCTCGCTCATTCAGGACGGCCACGCATCCCATCACGATCCTGAAATGCTCCTTGAAGCCATGGATGAGAATAATATAATAGCTTGTTGAGGCGATGTTACGATCATTTTCCAGAATGCCACTCAAGCGACCAAGGTATGCTAGAACAACAGGTTTGTTTTTGCTTGCGCTGGGGTAATTTTATGAACTATAAATGAACGTGGGGAAACAGAATAAATGCAGTCTCGGCCCTATTTTCGCCCGAGTCACGAGTCACCATTGATTAAGTCCGAGACCGAGTCCTTTTAGCTCGAGTCCGAGTCCAAGTCCCGAGAAATAAGGACTCGAGACCGGTCTCGAGTCAGAGTCCGGACTCGAGTCCTACAGCACTGAGCCATGCATCCCATCGCAATCCGGAAATGCTCCTTGAAGCCATGTCATCATTCTCGAGTTGGTGCCCAACACGACCCATCTTTGCCAGCCTCTAGATCTTGGTGCCTTTCGTTAATTCAAATCCGAAATTAGCAAGTTCGTCAAAATTGGTCTTGTTCTCAGAGGGCAAGTGTGGATCGCAAAGAGAGAAGTACCACGGATGCTGACGATCCCACTGCAAATGATCATGACCAAAGAACACATCATGAAGAGATTTTTAAAAAGTTGGATTTCTCCCTTCAACCCAAATGCGATATACAAGCAACAGCTTGTGAGATCCAGATTGATCCCCCTAATCCCCGATGTTGATGTTGATCTTTCTGCACCCCCCCCCCCCCCCCCCCGGATGGATTTTGTTTGTTTTATGACTTTCCCTGTTCCCTGTTATTCCACGAGAGTGATGTATATCCAGTCAGTGAAACTCTCTTTGGAGCGGAAACAGGGAGAGGTTGTGTTATGATTGCCCTCGCGAAGGCCTTATGCTATATGGCCACTGGTTTGGGCCTGAATAGGGCATAATTGATCGATAGTAATTGGGGGACGCTGTTCTCGCCTAGTTTGTGATTTTTATTGAGATTTGACTACCCATATCATCTCTAGAGGTATAACTATTGGCTTTTGTAAGCATTTTGTAATTCGCTTCATAATTATGAATTGTAATAATTGTATGAATTGTTATAATTGGCACATTTTGTCGTTATGTTTGTGTTGCATACCTATATTGGGTTGATCAATCAATAAACAAGCAAAACGCAATCATGGGTGTCGGTCTTTGTTTGTTGGCGTTATTTGTGAAGCAATATAGTAAAAGAGGGTCAGTATTCATGATAAAAAATCAGGGTCTGTATTCATAATGTACGAAGAGGGTCTCCAGTTATCATTTTATGATCGCAACCCTCTTCTTACATTATCAATAGCGACCCTGATCAAAGAAATAAAAAGGAAAGTCATGAGACTTCTGGCTAGTTGCCATGAAATATATGAACTTTTTAATTGTTTGGAAAGCGTTTTAAATTTAAAACAGATCTCTTATTTCCAACGAAGTAGCTGGAAATAAAAGATATTTCGTTGGAAATAAAAGATAGAACTCAGCCACATACTTTTGTTTATTCATTGAAAATCTGAATATACGTATATGAATCATCATAATCAGAATTATGAATCAATATCCTTTGGCTATCACCCACAAATAATATTCTTATAAATAAAAAGTAATACTTTTAGTAGTCCATTCCACCAAAAAGTTCAGAAAAATTATATAATTGGAAAACTCACCACCATAGTACAAGTGTGTTCATGGGTCTGTATACAAAGACTACCTTTTGTGTAGGCAAAAGGTAGGCAATGTCTAGGCCTGAAAGTGTACCTTGCCTGACGTGCAGTAAGTCCTGGCGAATCGAGCATCCTCCCGCACTGAAATGACATCCATGCCGTCAACCTGCGAGTATGTAATGAGAAAGGAATAGCTGGATTTTAGATGATTCTACAATACAAGCCTGGTGCCAGATGCGCTCTAAAAGAAATATTTAACAGTAAAAGTAAGGACATACACGGGATATGGTCCCACGAGAAGCGGCTCACGCTTTCAGATTGGAGCCCCTCCCCCACCCCCCCCCCCCTTTCCCTTTGGAGAATTCTTTCCTACGCCACTGATAATTCATTTTCTGAAATGTCACTCAGAAATCAACTGAACGCCCTTATCTTTCTCACCCGAGGAATTGACAATACGTTCACATCTAACCCTGAAAGCTGCAATTTGGTTTCAGCAACATGCATAACTTTACCAACATCTTGTTTTCTGCCTAGAAACTTGTTTTATGAGGAGGGTGGTGCTGTTAGTACACAGTGATTATATCAGATTCAACAAGTGGCGTAGCTGCGGGAAGGGGGGTGGGGGTATGTGCCCCCCAATAATTCGACAAAAACAGTAGAAAAAGTGGGAATTTCAGTTCTTTTAAATGAAGAACAAATAGAGTGTACCACTCCGCCCCAAATAATTTGCGTACCGTACCACCCCCTGCCCCCTCCCATCTGTCCTACCATGCTACGCCACTGGCTCAAACAATGCGTGGTACATATTGTGATGTAGGTGATGCAGTTATGATGATGATGATAAGGAGGATGATGCTGATGAATATGATGATGATGATAAGAATAGGGATGATGGGGATGATGATGATGATGATGATGGTGATGATAGCGGTGGTAATAGTGATGGGTTCACACATTTGGTGCATGTTACTTATTTTGGGTTTTTTTGTGGGGTTCATCATTCATGACGGGTTTTTTGTATGGTGATGATATTATCCAGGGATGCAAATGAGCTAAAAATCGAGGCTTACCTAACAAAAAAATGAGTATGTATGATAGTGAATGTAATGTAATGTTTAGGCTTTGAACATGTTGAATAGTAAATCATATCCAAAGGCTTCTGGGGGCAACGCCCGCCGAGCCCCGTCAGAGGCCCCAAGACGCGATCCTGGACCACATCGCGTCTTAGCTTACGCTCCCGAAGTTTGGAGCCCCTTGTAGAATTCCTGCATGGCTATGCCACTGCCCCTCACCAAGTGGCGTAGCGACGAGGGGGGGGGGGGGGGGGGGGGGGGGGTGGGGGGCATGTGCCCCCCCATATATAAAAAAAAAAATAGGAAACATGAGGAATTTTTTTTTTGAAAAAAACAAAGATATACATAAAGTGTGCCTAACCCTCCCCCCCCCCCCCCAATACAAATTTAAAAAAAACTTAAAAAAAAAAAAAAAAAAAAAAAAAACAATAATAAATAAATTAAAATAAATAAATTGTCATAAGGTGTGCCCCCTCAGTAATTGTGTGTGTCGTCCCCCCTCCCCCCCCCCCCCCAATCAGTCCGACCACGCTACGCCACTGCCCTCACCCATATTCCGGGAATGTAGTCGCCCCTAGTGTAGAACTCTGTTGAAGCCGATGCCCTCTCGGCGGCCGTCTTCATACCGTACTTGTTGTTTTCGCAGACAAAGATGCAGGAAGCTCCCACAGTTTGGCCATGTTGAATGCCTCGAACACCTGCCCCTGATGGCTGCGCCGTCACCGTAAACCGTCACACAGACGTTGTTGGTACCATTGTACTTCTGCGCCAGTGCAATTCCAGCCCCCAACACCAATGTAAAGTTAAATTAATAAAGTGGCCCAGCAAATATATTTCCTTGTTATTACATAAATATATACAATCCTTTTAGGTCAATATTCAAGCCTGAGTTTGTACAAGAAATAACTACGATAACACAAAATTACATGTTTTCACCATTTTAAAGGCCTTCCTGCTATATATAAGCCCGGCCCCTTTAAATGTGTGATTTTGAGGGCGGGGCCGAAGTTACGTAATTGCAGGTGGAACAGAAAATCCAGAAATCAACCTGCAATGCCGTCGCGAACACGTATACATACACCTTTTGTGAAATTAAGACAGCGTTCGGGGAAATTTTGGAGGGGCGTTTCCTATGGTGATTTTTAAAGTTTTCTTTTAAATTATTTATTTCGATCGAAGAAATGCTCATATTTGGAGTCGCCATTTAAAATGACAGAATCTAGTCTACCAGTCAAAATATGTGCCCTTCTAAAATTATGGTGAGACCAATTTGTCGTTAACCAACCATTTCAGGTAATATCTTGGACATAATCAAAGTATAAAAGAACCCTAAATTTGGTTCCTGCATGACTTTTAATCTTTAAACATATGGTTATCTCCAAAACACACACAAAAAAAGTGACTTTACGCCGGGCCTTCTCCTTCTAAACCGAGGGTCTAATTTATTCTCAAACCTGAGCTCCAAGTGTCCAACAATGCCATGGCCCCCGTAGAAATTCTTCGCGTACATTATGCATCGATCCCCCTCTCCCCTTTCCACACCCTGTGCTCTTCCCTGACAACGACAAACGAGATCAATTCGATTTTGTTAATTTGATTTAAAAAAAACTTATATTTGTAATCATGGCCGTTTATTTTTGTCGTCCGTTTTTCGAAATGTTTGGCGTGCATGCACACGGGTCTTCCGTTATAACTTATACAAATACAAGATGAGTATATTAATTTTAGATTACATTAAAGGTACTTCAGATTCGTCAAATCAGATGCGCGGCGCCATCTTAAGTACACGTTGCGCACGGTGCGTGATGCACGTTAGCTCAGTGTCATGCGGTGCGCGCAAACTGGCCCAGTTCAAAATGGCGACCCGCTGTGTAGCATCCCCACGCTTGATGCCCTTTAAATGTAGTCTTTCCTACGAACAATAATGTAATTATAATAAAATATGTTTGGTTGCATTTATTTCTGATTGTCTGTCCTTGTATACATGTATTTTATCTTCCAATGCTGCATGTACTAAGTGTATCCTGATTCCCCTTGCGCACATCATATATACCCTTCCCCAATGACCCTGACAAATTGCACTATTAAACAAAACTGAATAAGAATGAGGCGATTTTGCCCCAAAAGAGATAATTTTGCTAAAAAAAGTATACATAGTTTGGTCCAAATCTCTAGGTGGCGTGTATGCCGGCGAAGTCCCAATCTTCCCGCCTCTACTACCAGAGTGTACATTGCCTTTTCCCCCTTTTCAAATGTGTTTGATTCTTTTTTTATTCTATTGGTATTATAAATACAACAAGGTAAATTGAGATATATGATAGAGTTATAAGTAAAAATGTGTCGATGTTGACAATTTTGTCAAACCTGTAATTTCTGCAAATATTGCCCTAATGGATATTCCCATTAGATAGGCCCAGCCATGAGTTCGATACGATGTGATGGTAGCATCGTCTGGAGTCAATGCAGCGCTAATGCCAACAGCACACGCCTCCTAATTTGTTGTAAAATCAACAAGAGAAAGTCAATTATTATTTGCTCTAATATGCTCCAGTGAGTTTTCTGCAAAAATGTATTCCTCTCACTTGCGTATATATATACAGAGAGGTTTTCGTGCTGTAGCCTCCCCCCCCCCCCCCCCCCCCCGCCCTCCCCCTCTCCCAACCCTCTTATTGAACATTCGAATATAGGGAGGGGATACCCCTATAACTAAACCATAACTATACCTGCTGTACTACAGTTAAACCTCATTATAACGAGCTCCTGAGTCTATTGAATTGTGTTAAACCAGGACCCGTGGAATTACCTCGCTCTGCAAGCACCTCTTTATAATAGATCTCGTTATAGAGAGGTTCCACTGTATTATAAGTTAAATCGTTCGTCGGATCGGATCGGATCCTGTAGTTTGCTGTAAGATTTAGATGTACCTGGCCAATATACGAGTGTCCTGTGCCGCGGATCTCTCCGGCTCTATACAGATTGGCGGTTGCTAGCTCCATGGTGCGGATGGTCCGCATCTTCGAGTAGTAGTCGATGGCCTCATCTCGAGTTAGGATGCTGTGTAATGTATCCGGTCCCTTGCCTAGCTTGTGAAGCTTAAAGTTCTGCAAAAAAACACAGTTGGAGTCCCGAATGAAATGAGAAGAAATATTCGGACATCAAATGCACAATTTTGTATGAAAAAATGAGTTTTTAGAGAGCGCCCTTTTGAGTTGTAACGGCTCTTTTTTTTGTAATGATAACAGGGTTTTTACTTAGTCGTTTGTAATTGTGTATATACCTTTCGAGCATGGTGGAGTTATAATTATAAGTTTGTACCGTAATGATGCAGGTTTTGGATACTAAAGTTAAGTTTGACCAATACTCAACTATCCCTTTAATAGCGGCAAAAATGTAGATGTACCGTTTTTTGTTTTTTTTCCTATAATTTATATTCATTAATGTTTGTGTATTTTTGGCGAAAAATATTCCCATGACTGATGACTGCGTGTGTAATTATAGACCACACTCTACCCCCCCCCCCCCCCCCCCCCCTACATAAGGGAGTATACAACTTATAAACAAACTCACCAAGTTGTTTACTCGCAGATATTTGCTAATGCACCTGAGCGCACTTTTTAGAATAACTGTCATCTGAGGGAGGTGAGAAGATAAGTGGATGTGGTGTGGCAAGATCGGTAGAGCGCGCGCTTTCTGATCTCGAGATCCCGAGTTCGAACCCTGCCCACTCCGTTTGTCCTTCAGCAAGACAATTAATCCACATTGCTGCTCTCCACCCAGGAGTATAAATGGGTACTTGGTCGGGTGTTAAAGTGGACTTCCACACGATTTCAAGCTTCTAATGATAATGATTGAAAGACAGATATTCTAGGTCAATAAACACAATTTTGTGTGAAAAAAGTATGATTGTGGGTTCTTATAATTGGCTTTGAAATTCTAATGACACAAATTCGCGAGCGAGCTTGTTCTATCCCACAATGCACCAATTTGTGACGTGCGACCCTCACTATGCGCCTATCTATGTTTTTACACTGCAGCGAATGTGTTCTTTTGATCGGACCAATACAATGCTCGATCATGAATAGTTTAGTCCACGATGCGCCACTCAACCGTGCCTTTGAGCATTACTGCATTGTTGAACCGTTTGAAAATACTTGCCTGCCCGTAATTGTAACACGTTTGGCTTTCATTGGAATTTGAATAGACACAAAGTCCTGTAAACGTGGTTATTGAATTTCCTGGCTCTGCATGGCCGGCTATTATGAATGACACATGCAGTGATCACAATACAGTGCCACCGGATTCAAGCCTACTCAAGAAATTGAGCAAAGTGAGGGTGCTACGTAAGGGTCTCATGATTGTGTGCAGTAAATTTAATTATTTCCTCAGAGTTAATGACATTAGGAAAATCTCTTAGAAATCAACCAAAGAGAGTCAAATCCTGAAAATATTCAAGCACATCTATAGATTTATTTCCAATATACTGTACTTTTTAAAAACTCGTCCGGAATTCTCCTTTAATTAGCCTTCAGCGCCCGTTGGGCAGCTTGGGCTAGTATGCTCCCCTGGGAGTTGAGATGGTGCACAAGATAATTGTGCGGGTTTGAACTGTACCTGATGACCAAGGGTAATAATGCGCCTCTGAATAGGCAACTAGATAGATGGCGCTCTATAAAAGCTATAATATATTAAGTGAACGGAAATTAAAACTATTATTGTTTGTTATTTTATAAACAATCGAATTTCACTGGCAAACTCATTGTAAGACCGTGCGTTGCACTGGCGCGTAGATCAAGGAACTATAATTCCGTGTCGTGATACCCATATTCGTACTTGGCGCAGCGGGGCTGGGGGCTGCAGCCCTCCCCCTATAGTTTTTTAAACGGCCATATTTTGGCAAAAAGCACCAACATTCGGACAAAAGCATGTCAATATATTCATGGAAAATCGTATCGTATTCGGGCAAACCGGGCAAACTCATCATATTCGGGCATATGATCGCATATCTTTAGGCAAAATATGAATATCAAGATTCGGGCAATATCATTAAAAATATATTATACCCATTTTCGAACATGTAAATGGTGAAAATCTTGTTGTCTTCTTTTTGTAATACTTTTGTTCGCTTGTCAGGTTAAAAACGGGGAAGATGGTATTCGGGCAAAATACCTCAGTCCCCTGCAGTACAAACTGACTTGGTGTCCGTATTACCCATGGTGATACATCCATATACAATCATATTGATGATCTATTCATTTCTCTTTCTGAACAAACGAATTTTCCACATTATCTACTCCAGTGATCAGCTTTTCAAAGCATATATATAATTATGCATTTTTCGTAGTATTCAATCATCATTATAAAAAGTATTTAAAAAAAATGAAGACAACCATGGAATCAAACCTTTTCTCCGCAGCAGCGCAACCTTTTCCACGAAAGAATATCGACAATGTAGAATATAAAGCAACATCAATATAATAATGAAACACTTGCAATAAATGACCGTGCACACAACAAAATCTGAACTGATAGTGATGGCGTGGTCAAATCCACGTCATGCATGCGCAATAGTAAAGAGGGTCAGTTCTAACAATTATTTCAGATATGATGATAAGTGTCACACAATATTGTGGATAATATTTACAGATGGGTTACATTTCAGAGAGTAGTATGGATATTGTCCAGAACTCCAGATGTTAGTTATGCATGGGTCCGATCACCGAGATGGGATGGGGAGGATCATGTTAATGAGGGGCATCATGCAGTGGCGTGTGTGTGTGTGTGTGTGTGTGTGTGTGTGTGTGCACTGGCGTACTGGTGGGGGGCTTGGGGGGGGGGGGGCGCTTGCCCCCCCCCCCCCCCCCAAATAAATTTAAATCATGGCTTTTATCTAATTCGATAACAGTGATTGAAAGAAAAGAGTATTTCTTTAGACAAGAAAACTCAGATTTTACTTCATGTCAGGTCAAATTTCCTTTCCAAGTATGCACCAGATTGCATAATTTCAACTAAAACATTGCAAAAGCACTTTTACCGTGCACCCACCTACCATCACCCTTCCCCCTCTCGGTTATCGTTTTGCTCCCTCGGGAATCGGTCTTGTATACGTATGGAATACAATGTTCGTGTTGTTTTGTCATAAAAAATAATGCTTTTGATGCACTGTTTGAACTGAATATGTCACTTTGCGAATATTATTTTGGGGTGCATTTTGGTATTTCTTCATGAATCAATCATAACCTCTTCTGGTTAAGAATCATGACGATGATGACGCACTAACGCACATTATAGTACATGTCGTCAAGTCAGAATTTCCTTCCCACACCCTCCCCCCCCCCCCCCCCCCCCCGATCAGTCGCTTCGCTCCTTCGGGCTTGGTCGCTTCGCTCCCTCGCAATATCCGACGGGTGGTCAGTGATGCGGATTTTGTTTAGCCCCCCAAAAGTTTTTGCTCATTACGCCACTGTGTGTGTGTGTGCTCGTGCGTGTGCATGTAATTATTATGTAGGCCTACTTCGAATTTTATTACTTCTTTCTATTCTCATAATTATACCTATAGCATTGCCTTTCTATACTTGTACCCGAAACATTTTAATGTCAATATTCATTTTGTATTACTTGTGTTGCTTTTTCATTCCCTGTTTTATTTTGCCAATGTATATACATGTCTATATTACTATTTCCAATGACTATTTCACATGCATGTTTTTAATGAAAGTATTGAATAAACGAAACATCAACAAAATATCGGAAATAATATCGCTAGTGATATTCGTTTGTCTCGCAATGTATGGTCAACATTGAATCAACAAAATAGTTGGGTGATTTAACAGTCCCTATGTTACGTATATATAGAGTTTTACTGTGTAAAGAAGTGTAGCCCCCGAAAATATTTGTTTCCCCTGTGACGGTGCATGACATTGGGCCCCTAATCAATGTGCTGTTGTACTATATATGTGTTTGCCCGAGTAGTAGACAAAATACTAGCCTTAGTATAGGCCATCATGTACTGCATACCTTGCAATATTATTTCAATTTGGCAAAAAGGGTCTTCACCCTGAAATATTGGATGAAATATTGGATAACGCCGGAGTGTCCTTTACAATTCGGGGGGCGTCACCCAAGCTTCTATTATCAGGTCTTGTTCATTGAGGTTACGGGCTTGCAAACATTATTTCCTTTGAACTATTGCCCCGCCCCCCCCCCCCCCCCCCCCCCTAAAAAAAATATCTGCCCTTTGGTCCAGTTAATTGATTCATCATTATTGTATTCATACTATTACCAATATTACTGTAAGATACTTTAATTTGTCTTGATTCAAATCAAATCATATAAATCTGCCCTAACCCACCCCCCCCCCGGCCCCTTCACACACACACACACACACACACACACACACACACACGCACACACACCTATGATGCCTAGCCTGATGATGAGGCCGATGTGACGTGTAATAATGCGTGTGCAGATATGTGTGTATATAACGTGTACATACACATACTGCATGTACTTTTATACCGCATTTACTTTATACTGCGACTGTGCGGCTGTATAAACCGTAAACACACAGAAAAGCAGTGCATGCAGAGCCGGGTATCCAAGATATATGAGTAAGTACTGCAGTAGTCATATACCTCTCATGTCTGAGCAAATATTAGCAAACTAAATTGTGTTCCTGGTCCCTCCCAGTGGGTTGAAACGTAATTTATTCTAACATTTCCGAGATATACATCAACTTTTAATAGTATGAGGGTAGCTTATTACGGAAATTAATTATGTGGTACGGAACGCGTGTTGCGGTTAAAATTACCGCGAGTCAGCTGTTTATACCTGTACAATAATTCAATAATATTTTGTCAACCACTTCATATGACTATGTATGATTGAGTGACCCCCGCATATCGCATCGGCACCCTAATACATTTCCGACAGTTTAAGACTTAAAAATCATTCAAATTTCTTGAAATTGTACTCACATATTGAGAAAATAGTGCAGATTCCGATGCGATGATCAGATTTGCGATATATTAATCATATTTTGAGATATCGCTCTCGAACGCGCGCGTTGTTTTTTGGCTTCACGAGTTCGAAGTGTTTTTAATACCGTCACCCCCCTCAACCCTCATTGACAATGCACGCAACTCAAAATTTCTTGTGCGATGTTGGTATTATTTATCGTATTTACTTGTATTACTCGTAGCGGATGATCTACGCATTATTTCTCCTCAAAATTTCGACCAGTTCAGTTTCTAAGGGTAGTGCGCATCATCTCATGCCCCGATGTTTTACAACACGCGCAAAAACAAATATTACGCGGGGTGCCGATATTAAAAACAGTGCCGATGTGTAGTACACCTACCATACGTCTACACAAGTGACAAAGGCGATGCCAATATGCCATAAAAATGGAATAAATGATGTCAATGAATCTGGATAATATAATATTATAAGCTCAACTTGAGTTGGGCATAACTCGTCCTCTGTCTCAGCTCAGGACGGTTGGAGTTATGATTGATTATTGATTGAATCAAAACAAAGTAAAGACAAAGTCAAAGTAAATAAAATGATTAATCTCAGAAGTCAGATTCAGAATGGAATCCATCGGACATCTTGTCCATGTCACATTGCCTTACTAATATCTTCTTGTAAATCATTATTTTGCAGGGTATGCACGCCCCTTAGACTTAGTCCGTAGGCCGTACATGTGTCATAATGACTCACTGTCAGTCTTGACCCTTTTTGTGTTTGACTGAGTCTTTGACTTTGGGACGTACAGAGAAAGACCCAAACTTAGGACAATTTTGATTGACGTCTGCATCATCATCGGCATCGTAAGGTGCTTCTCAACCAAAACATCGTTGGGGAAAATATGATAAATCTTAAAGTTATCCAAAACATACACGACATTTAATAACTTATAATCAAGGCAGGAAATTCATTTTTTTAGCATTGCAAAAGCTTTTCATCAATTAAAAATCTTAGACAAAAGTACAGCATCCTAATACGCCAATGATTATCTGATGAACATGCATCGGTAGATTCCAGAATCAATATTTTACCTCGAGATCCTCTAGAGCTAGTAGATGATTGTTTATTATTAACCACTTTATTTTATTTTCTAACAGAGAAGAATATTACAACAAAAGTTAAAACTCCTGTGGAGTATTCAGGAGGATTAAACTACCAGTTGCCAAAATCAATGCGTTGCTTTAGACTAAAACTAAACCTTAGTCTTTACTTCTTTAAAGCAGTTTAACCATTATAATAAATTAAATTTACAATCACAAATCATACGACTGACCAATGTTTTACTTGTATCTTTCAGTTTCCGAGACAACTCCATGTGGGAAATCAACTTCTGAAGTTCTGCAATTGTTTATATGCAACAAAACTCTACAAGGAAATGATTGGACAAGTTTTTCTGCCATGAATCACCAAATACATCGATATTGGTAGCACGCTACCAATCGTTGGTCAAACTTGGTCTCTTATTCTTTCAAGAAATCTGTGAGCTCTTAAGTCTTAATCCTTCAGATTACGAGGTCATTTCATCTTCTGACAATCTCTAGACATTTGAAGGCAGCAACCTCGCACAATTTACTATCCATGCTCAATAGTATTGCAGCTGGATTATCTGCTGGAGAGCATTATAAATTGACTTAGCTAAATCTTGACATTTTAGTTTGTCAAAAGTGTGTGATGCTAGGGCAACCCAGCTGAACTCGAGTTCTGGACTGTTTATTTAGTGCCATAACTGCCATATTAGATGACTTGCAATTGCAGGAGCGACAGCCTCCCTCATATCTTCCGCATTACCTGTTTGAAAAAGTCGCCAAAGCAAAAACCACTGGACTATTTTGTTTAAAATGCTGATAGTGCATCAAACTTGAGCAACGCGGCTGTTTCATCTGGAATCTAGTTGTAGTTTGTTTAGCAGTAAATTAGTAGCCAACATTTTCTCGAGTTGCGAGTCTTTCACATCGTAACACAACTTTTTTGCGAAGTATCACCAAGACGCTCAAGGTTACATCTGGACGCTGTTTGTATAGTGCCATTTATCTCACGACGGTCTCTCTCTAGTCTAAGTTGCATCACCTCCCTGGCCGCTTCTGTTTGATAATATCGCGTTTAAAATAACGTCATCATGGATGGCATCCTGTCGCTGGCGTCGACTGACATCAAGACGGGGATCAGGAGGAAGGACAAACTCTTCAACAAACCCCAGGTCGATGCGACGAGCAGCCCCAAGATCGACCCCAAACGTAAGCTGCAAAATCTTGTTTGTTATTTTTCTAAACTTTTACTACTCAGTGCTCAGTTAAACAAAAAAATACACAGGTCACAAGGGCTCAGGATGATTTTGCCCCCTAAAAATCATTAGACTAAGCCCCTGTAAATTTGCATCTATTAGAGTTCAATGCAAATTTTTAAAGAATATTATTTTCATGCACACAGGCAAGCTTGAAAAGTAGCCCCCGAAAAATAAATATTGATTTTTTTTCCCTGCTACTCAGTTAAACCTGTCATAGTGGCCACCTGTTTATCCTTAAAGCAGCCAACGGGCATAAAGTGGTCACCTGTCTACAACAGCAAACCTTTAGTGGCCACACATTTAAAGTTTAACCCTGCACAGAGTAAAATTATGTAATGAATGGAGCATGTCCATAGAGGCCACCTTTCTACAGTGGCCACTTTCTTGTTTCCCATAAGTGGTCACTACCCAGGTTTGACTCCAATTTCTAATAATATGCATATTTCAGATAATCATAATGCAATGCACATGAATTTGCACACCGAATACACATAATATTGTATGTTAATTTGTGTTGTGTTCTTCTTTGCAGTATGTTTAGTTAAAGCTGCGATCAATGCTAAACATAATAGACCTTTCTAATCCAAGGTCATTTTGGGAACTTGTATTTACTAGTAATTTTTATTCCAAGGGTCCTAATTAGAGAGGCATTTTAAAAATCAAAACCCATTTCATTCTTCTGAATACCATTAGCCAAACAACAAGGTTCAAGAGAAATGTGGAAGCTCCAAGTATTTTTGGTTGAAGCTGACAATGTTAATGGATCCCTTTGACCTGTATTCCTCTTGTTTATTTATTCCTGAGCAGCTGCCCCAGTTGGTGTGATGTACAAGCTGAGGGATATCAACAAGGAACTTGTACAGTCCTGGAAGGAGGTCTTCAAAGGATGTGATCAAGTAGAGGTGAGAATTATATGAAAATTATAAAAACTTGTCTTATAGCTGTCTATAGCTCTACAACAAAAATGGGCAGGGCACATGAAATATTTCACAATACCTGTCATTTAAATATATTTTAGTGGCTACTTTTCTATAGACCTGAGCCAATCTGCCTCTAGATAGTAGCCACCAAAATTGATCCAAGGTTGCAGAGAAAACAAAATGTTATGAAAAACTGCCTATAGAGGTCATCGGTCTACAATGGCCACTTTTCTTGTTTGCCTTGAGGCCTGGTCACTATCCAGTTTGATTGTATAATAAAAATTAATTATATTTGCCATTTCTATGTCGAGGCATTATTATTTTTTTGGAGTACATTAATTAAATTTATACTGCGTTCTTGAAAGAGGTAGTTGTTTATTATCGAAGAAATTCAACACATTCTCATGGTCACGATTCAACCCAAAGATGATTTGATTTGGGTATAAGACTTGTCCATTTTCGTCTAGATAATCTTCGTTACCATTTCTTCATCCAATTTGCTGTATCCTCTCTTAGGTGTCGGAGGGTGATATCTTCAAGAACGCTCCTGCAGCTGATGCAATAGTAAGTTGTCATTTTGGTTTATGGTTGCTTTGACTACATGTATGGGTTAGGGGATGGGTCGGGGTCTTAAAGGGATATATAAACTTTGTTGAAATGTGCAAAAGCTGTCAAATGGTCAATACAATTTGTATTTCTGTGATCTGATATGTCCACTGAGTGATGTGTGAACATTCCATGGTTAAAGAATGTCATATGACCGAGTAGTGAGCGATAATGCAAAGTGATATTTGCTAACTCATTGCACTGACTTTGTACACAGTTATAATTATCCAGTAGATAACTATAAATTTCTGAATGCTTCAATTATACATTTCTTTATCAGGGAAGAGAAATTTGAAAAACCAAAAGCTGTTCCATGCTTCTATTGGTAATTATATGAATACAATGAGGTACATGAGAACCGCTAGAGTTCTTATTAAGTTTTGAGGATTTGACAATGTTACTTTTTAATAATCCCTTAAAATATGATTTGGGATGATATTAAAGTAGGGCTAAGTTCAGGGTTGGGATCTAGTTTGAAGTTGGTAAAGAAAAGAAGTGAGCAATGGACAGAAAGATGTCGGGGCACAAACTACTGCTACGTCTATTTAGTCCATTATTAACATCATTCATGAGTGGAATTCTCATTTACTGCAACTCTAACCCTGACCTTAACCAAAAACTTCCCGTCTATTCCATGGATGATAAACATTAAAGGGGACCACTGGGAAAATAGCAACACATTATTATATGTTTCTGAACTGTTTTGTGATATCAAATAGATACCCAACATTTTGCAGAGGGTTGTGTAATTCATAAACAAAGCAATTAATTTCCACCACTTACGGAACCACTACTATTTCCTGGTTCCTGGTTTGCGAGTGCGCCAATGCTATTCACGCGTACGTTTGTAGGCAATAGAATCCTGGGCGAGTCGCTTGCTCCGCACGCAGTAGTCTTCGCAATTCAGACCGCATGAACGCATGCTTTAGAATGGTGATGCGTTTTCCAATTATATATTTTTTTCTGAATACATATTTTTGTAAACTTGTTGATGGAATGGAATACTAAAGATGTTACCTTTCTATAATAAGAATATTAGTTTTGGGCGGTGGTACCCTTTAATGCATACATGCAGGTCCAAACAAAATTGAGTACAGTACACAAGAGCACTTGTCTATATGTTATATTTTTTTAATTGCCAAACACATTATTGCTCAACACAATAGATCAACATAATAGATCCATTAGCAAAATGTTGACTCTCATCAGTTGACATGCGACATACATACGTGACATAATTTGTAATATTCATAATACCAAGGTACATGTAGTCTTTAAGTATGTTTCTGAAATGGGTGTGTCATTATAAAATGAAATGAAATGAAATGAAATTATACATCGATCAACCAAGTGGCGGGGGGGGGGGGGGGGGTGGCTTTTGCTATATTAGATGCAACACTTTTGTAGTGGCAGTGTAACTTGGGCCACGATGGGGGCAGCTTAAATACTAAACCTAATATGTGGTTGGGGGAGGGGGGGGGGGGCAAGAATTCCAGCTAGGAGCCATTGCCCCTCTGCCCCCCCCCCCCTTCCAAATACCAATATCTTGGCTATGCCACTCTCACTGAAAAGTTCTTTGCTCATGTGGGTGCTTGTGTGACAATGCGCACGTGCAGGAACCACAATGAGCTATTGCCCACTCTGCCCCCCCCCCCCCCCCCCCCCCCCCTCCCTCTGAATACCACATGCACATCTTGGCTATGCCACTCTCACTGAAAAGTACATACCTTGCACAATTGTATTTGGGCTAATGATTGTGTGACAATGCGCACGTACATGAACCATAACTCTTCACCAGTAAACAGTAAACGGATCAGCGTGTTGTTCTTAGAGGTCCTGTTTCGGTTCATGTAAATATCCTGTCAGTCAGTCGGAGTGCCATCCCATACTATTGATTAACCCTTTCAAGACAAGTTGATTTTGCTATAACATGTATTTTCCATAGACCTCAAACCGGGGTATTTTCAGGACCAGTCCTGAATGGGTAAACTTTGAGGGTGGTCATTGGCAGTGGCGTAGCTAGGTTTTTTTTCCTTTTTTTTTTTGGGGGGGGGGGGCACACTGTAGGGCCTTGCCATTTTTATGGGGGCACAGGTTTTACCAGAGAAATCAAACAAATTTTATGTTTACCTTAAGAATTATATGTATTTGCGAATTTCCCCCCTACAAGCATGATTTTCCTTTGGGGGCGGGGGGGGGGGGGGGGGGGGGGGGGTCACAGTGGCTATGTATGTGTACTACCTCCATAAAAGAAAACAATGCCTTATTTTTTATTTTTTTAAATTTATTTTTGTTTGGGGGGGGGGGGGGGGGGTTATTTACTTGCCATTCGAATAGCATTTTGAAATTTCAACTCCATTCAAAACTTACTGGAGCTCTTTTATGATATTTGTGGGCACTTTTTGGCATTTTGGGTGTTGAATCGCATGAGCCCTGTATATCTGAATCTAAAATTATCTGCAACAAGAAACAAGATTTGGAATTACTGTCATAACAGTTACTTAACATTATTTGTTTATGTTTCAATTCTCATTATTTTTCTACAGGTTTCCCCAGCAAACAGCTTTGGTTATATGGATGGAGGCATAGATCTAGCTTATTCAAGGCACTTTGGCTGGCAACTGTAAGTACATGTACATAATCTAATACACGGCAGTCAAACCTGTGTACATATAGTGACCACCCAACAGAAACAAGAAAAGTGGCCACTATAGACAGGTGACCACTATAAACAGGTTCCACAACATTGTTTTCCTCTGCAGGGGAACACTTTTGGTGGCCACTATAGGCAGGTTGGGTGCTATAATTATAGAGCGGGCAAGAATGGAATTGGTGACTACCAGGCCCCTTATTCATAGAATCCAGCTTGCTTAGTTCCGTGCTAAGTGTATTTTAACCTGTTCCCTTTGAGTTTCTGCAATCGATCCGCATAGACCCTGTACACACCCCACCCAGATCCTGTAGTCAAGGGGTTAAATGTGCTGTTTATTGAGCAACAAACAGTTTTCTTACACCCCAACTAGCGTTAGCTGGGTAATTCTTGGGTACCCACTATTAAGTTAACCCTAGTTAGCAACTAACAGATCTTGTGTTTAATTCTTAGTCTCGTCATCCAAAATAGACTTAGCGAGGAACTAAACTGGCAGGCTTTTATGAATAATGGCCCTGAATGCTAGACAATACATTTACATTTTTTTGTAATCTTTATTTGTTGCTCTACAAGAACCTAAATGATATATTTTTAAAAAACTAATAAGGTAAAAGAGCAATCCAAAGTCATCTCTGTTTATGGTATATTTCATTTGGAAATAGAAAAGACAATTTTAGTCCTTTGTCATCTGTATTTTTTTCCTTCAAACTTATCAGGTAATCCTGGCGCTTAGAAACCCTGTATTAAGCGCTATATAAATCAAGTTGTTATTATTATAATTATTAAAGGGGACCACCAGGCAAAGAACAACACATTAATTATATGTTTTGGTACCGTTTTGTGATTTCAAATAGATACCCAACATTTTGCAAAGGGTTTTGTAATTCATAAACAATGCAATTAATTACCACCACTTACTATGTTTCTGAACTTGTTGATGGAATATTATAAGAATATTATTTTTGGGTGGTGGTACCCTTTGAAGGATAAATTTTAAAGAAAAATCAAAGTCATGCCAGTTTATGGTACCTGTACTTTTGAATGAGCCTTTATGTCCTGTTTCCTTTGTGTTGCTTACCTGCAGAGTTCAAGTTTAGTCACGTTGCACATTTTATGCCATTTGGAAATAGAAATGACAATTTTAGTCCTTTGTCATCTTTATTTTTTCCCTCAAACTTTTCAGGTAATACTGGCGCTTAGAAACCCTGTATTAAGCGCTATACAAATCAAGTTGTTATTATTATTATTATTATTTTTATTAAAAGAAATGAGCCTTTATGTCCTGTTTTGCTGCTTACCTGCAGAGTTCCAGTTTAGTCACGTTGCACATGCCATTACTTCCTGTGGTATTAAAGGGAACCAACACCCAAAATTAATATTCTTAATAAATGAAAGGTAATAGGTTTAGTAGTCCATCCCACCAACAAGTTCAGAAAAATAGGTTTTCAGACAAATTATATATACTACTTGAAAACTTATTGCCATACTAAAGTATGTTTTCCTTGGTCTGCAGAAGATGACTATTGTCTAGGATGTATGCATCTTCTGTGGTTCTATTGTCTCGAAACGTACGTGTATAATATAATAATAAATAATAATGGTGGCTACTTATATAGCACTCACTTATACTGCACTCAATCCAGCACACAAAGTGCACATTGTCCACTCCCTGGGGAGCATTCCAGCTAGGCAACCTCGTAGGTGCACACAGTGCTAAGTAACTCATTTCCATCCTTCCGGGTACCCATATATAGAATTGGCGCACTCGCAATTGTTTGGCGCTTAAGGAACCAAAGGCCCTGTTGGTTCCTTGAGTTTTGGTGATTAATCGCATTGTTTATGAATTACACAGCCCTTTGCAAAATGTTGGGTATCTAAATATTTGATATCACAAAACCGTACGAAAACATGTAATATGGTATTAAAACATATAAACCTGTTTTGTTCTCTGCGTGGTGGTCCCCTTTAAACTACTTGTGAGTCATTCTCATTTCCTCATTATTACTTCCCTTTTCTTGCCAAATATGATATTTTTTAAATACAGTATAATTATGAGAAAATTATTTGGAGCAGGATACTGGTTATGATGCAAATATTGGAAATTCGCATTAGAGGATAAAATTTAAGCCTGCCCCAGTTTATTATATCCTATGGATTAATATGGATTAATATGGATTAAATTAAAGGGGAGCCAAATGCTGGCATTTTCGCTGACTGTTACAGATAAGAGCATAATGCCCAGCACTTCTAGTCGCATATGTCCTCTTGGATATCACTAAAAATGGAAATAATCAATGTTTTTTTAAACAGTATCATCTGTTTTGACCGAACACTGGAGGCTGCCATGTTTTCCAACTGTACCATATGAAATGGTATCTTACCTTGCATAGGTAACAAAAGTGGGTTACGTCACCACTGACATAGCAGTAGATTCAACAACAGCGGTTACTTAACCTGCTTTTGTTAGTGCACGCTCACATGCGCTCAGATGATGTTTCATGTGGTACCATTGGAAAATATGGCAGCCTCCAGTGGTCAGTCAAAACAGTTGATAGTGGTTTTAAAAACATTGATTATTTCCATTATTAGTGATACCCAAGAGGAAATATATGACTAGAAGTGCCAAAAATTATGCACTTACATGTATCAATAACAGTAAGCAAACATTCCAGCGTTTCCTTTCCCTTTAAGTACACAATATTGGTGATTACAAATTTAGGCCATGGGAACTAGTTTCATCATTTTCAAAATTGTGAATTAATAATTACGTTCAGTACTCGCTACATGTAAATATTGCTGCTCTTTTCCCAGGAGTATAAATGGGTACCTGGTCAGGTGTTAATTAGCCTGGGCCCCATTTCATGAAAGGGTCTTAGCTAAGACCGTTGTCTTATCTTATTTGGCGCGGAGCTACGGTGCGTTCCGCACAGTGTTAATAGCCGTTGAAAATTCAAAAGCTTTGTTTAGTGGTTACTAGCTCTGCGCCAGATAAGATAATACAATAGTCTTAGATAAGACCCTTTCATGAAATGGGGCCCTGGGCGCTAACCATCTGGCTGCACTTGGCTAGTATGCTCCATGGGGAGTTGAGATGGTGAGCAAGATAATTGTGCGAGTTTGAACTGTACCAGTAACGATCAGGGTAATAATACATGTAAGCACATAGGGACATGCATTTGCAATGTGTTGCGATATATATACAAAAACTGTATTATTAGTATTATAATTAATTATTCTTAATTTCCTTTTTATCTTGTACCCCAGCATGAGCAGATTACAAGAGCTGATCATGACGGAAAAGAACGGAGAACTTTTAGTGGTAATGTTCTACTTCATCCTTATTGTCAATCAGGATTTAATTATATTTATACTAAATTAGTAACTAGAATGTAAAAATTAGTTTACATTTACCTACAGAGTTTAGATTTGCCTAAAATAATTTACTCAGTAGGGTTTCAGCAGTCTAACTAGTTTGCTGGTCTGGGGCCATTAAACGTTTGGCTTCAGACCAGCAAACTGTTTTGAAAACTATATTTTAGTGGCTTGATCTGGCAACAAGATTGTTCAAATTGACAATGAGAACATCATGTATTCTCCTAGATGTTAAACCGCTTCCATAATTGCAGTTTTGATTAATAAAGGGAATGAGAATTTATTTTTAACAGTGGGGACAGTTAACAAATAAAATGTAATTTGGGAGCGAGGAAATGTGTGTTTGGGGGCTACCAAAAAATGAAAGGAAGTTACTTGCCGGTCTGGGCCACTAGCAGTTTTGTTTGAAACCCAGTACATCTTGTATTTGTATTTTGTTGTCTTTTTTTTTCGCTACAGCGCATAGGGACACGTTTAATCACTATGTTTTATGCGCTTTATAAAAATGGTTAATTATTATTATTATTTATTAGCAACAAATAAAAAGGTTAATGTGGAGCCCTGCCATAGGTGTTTGGCATACAAAGTAGGAATGATGACTGTATAAATGAGAAATTACAAGTACATGTATAATTTAATAATATAACAAACTATTATGTATAATAATTTTAAATGTATTAATTTCAATGTAAACATCAACATTTCAGCCTTTGGGCTGCCGTTGTATGTATTTTGCAATGTTTGTAATATTTGAATGTTTTTACTGAAATACACCATTATTGAATTGAATTGAATTGAATGAGTATCACCAGCATTTACTTGGAAGTGTTCTTCATAAAAGAGGTTATTAATGATTCTGACTTTATTTGTTGTTTTTTTGCACCACAGGGCGATGCAATCATTATACCAACTTGTCAACAGTTCTGGGGCAACACGGAGAAGACATCGTGGGAAAGTTTCAACCAGGGCACGCCGATTAGATATCTAATATCAGCCCCAACCATGAGAGTTCCACTAGACGTATCTGATAGCACCAATGCATACCTCGCATTTAGGGCAGTTATACTTGCAGGTAAATTTTCATAAATTATTTGATTTACTTTTATATTTAGGAAATATTGATATTGACACAATCTTAGTTTGAATAAATTTACAGTAAGACTGCATAATTTGGGTTATTTTATTCTGCCAAGTTGCATACTAGCAATACATTCTATAATCTCAAAATGTGTGTTTAGGTTTCTAGATTCCCTTTTAGTTTTATTTCTGGTACTACCAGTAGTTAGACTGAATTCTAGTACTACATTTTGAAATCTCTAAAAGTGTTTTTTTTTTATGTATTTCAATTCCCTTTTAGTCTTTCCAGTACTAGTTAGACTGGTATTTTGTTTATTTTATTCTACCCAGCTGCATACATTTAGAAATGACTATACTATATATTGTTTGTTTCTACTTTCCTATTCAGTACAAAAGCACAATGCCAATACGAGTAAAACCGGTCTTGCGCCCATCTCCAGTGTACTTTGCCCGGGCCTCGCGACCAATGTAGGACGGATGCCTCCCAAGAAGTGTGCAAAACAGGTATGTCATCTGTCCTTGTGTGCTAATCCTCAGACCTTAGATTTGGTCTGTTAGGTTGGTTATCTTTTCCCATGTGAAAACCAGTCGCTTTGTCTACACCAATTTGGTTTATCTCTATTATTCAAGTAGAATTAGAACTTCATGGCTTAGGATGAGGGGTTCGGGGTTGGTTAAGGGTGGGGGTTCTGTTTGGGGTTAGAGAAATGGAAGTCTCGAGCATTATTTTCCATACCAAACGGGATGCAGACCAAATGGAGTTCATGACAAAATTAGAAATCTAGCTGAAAGAAGACCAATACCTGCATAACCGTACAGTGGGAGAAGAATGCAGAGCAAAATGTAGTCTTTCTAAAGGACCTATTCACAACTCTAACTAAACCGAACACAAAAAGTAACTTCACCCCTAAGCAATTGCCCATAATTTTATAACCAAGAATCGTTTCAAGATTTCGTCTTGCCAATATAACCATATGGTAGTCAAGAAAACAATGTGTAAAAATAAGAGGTAACCATTAATCCATGGTTGAGTAAGCACACATTATAGACAAAATTGTCATATTTCAAAATTTGCAAAAGTAATACTATCATTGCAGCTTATTGAATATTGGAAAATTTCAAAATGCACTGTTTGACAATTGCAATTGCATTTAACCACATGTGCCATTGAAAATTCAAAATGGATGGAATATCAAACAGCATTGTTTCATAAACCATAATCAATGCATTCAGTCACATGTGCTGTTTCACAACAGTGTTCAGGCAATCGCAATCTCTTGTGACTTTTGAATTGTGGCATTTTGTCTTTAATCTGTGCTCATTCAGCCACAAAGTGATGAATATCTCTGATTTTCACACAAAATGTACATAACAACTGTAGAAATGATGTGGTAAGATGGCATCTTGAAACAGTTATCGGTTATGAAATTATGAGCAGTTGTCTAGGGGGGTAGTTACTTTTTGTGTTCAGTTTATATACACTACATCCTTGCATTCTTTAGAAACTTTATCTAATAAACTGCTTAAATCTAATTTTGTATTCCACTTGATGAAGTGTGCATATGCAGAACCCAAAAAGCCTAGGCAAATGTTTTTCTCAAATTATATTCATATTCTTATATTTATGCTATAGATACTATAGATATGGCAACTGCATCAAATAAAACTACTTTATTCTCATTTTCATATTCCACTAGATGAAGTGTGCGTATGAAATCTATGAGCTGAAAGAAGACCAATACCTACAGAACCCAGAAAGCCTAGGCAGCGTATGGGAACACCATCAATACATGGCATCAGACGTGAGTATAGATGGATTGTACAGACAAACCTGTCTTAAGCGGCCACCTGTCACAGCAGCCAACCTGCTTATTATAGTGGCAAACCAGCATACCCTGGAATTAAAAATACAGGGATGCCAGAGTTCCGGCTATAGCCGGAATTCGTTTTTTCGTTTTTTTTAACAAACATTCCGGCTCCAAAAAAAAAAAAAAAAAAAACGATTATTTATTTATTTTTTTTATTTTTTTAAATTTATTTATTTTATTATTTTTTTTTTTTTAATAAATATATTTTTTAGGGGATATGATCCCCAAAATAAGCTCAGATTGCACCAGAGAGCATCTGGAACCCCAGAGCTTCCAGAGCCTTAAAGCGGGCCCTGGACCCCGGCTAAAGGGACTTTGCGCTTCGCACGCATTATTTTGAGTCTCCACAAATTTTCAGGCCCTGGAGCCATTTGCCACTGGCATCCCTGAAAATAGTGTTATAGAACCTGTCTATAGAGGTCACCTGTCTACAGTGGAAACTTTTCCAGTTTCCCTTGTGTGGTCACTATACACAGGTTTGACTAGCTGTATATTGCAATCAAACCTGTCTATGGTGACCACCTAAGGGAATCAAGAATAGTGACCACTGTAGACAGGTGACCTCTATATAATTGACAGTTTCCATAACACCGTTCTGTGGGGGATAATTTTCAGTTGCCACTATAGGCAGGTTAGCTGCTAGCTATAGACAGGTGGCCACTAAGACAGGTTTGACTGTATAATTATGTTAAGTCAAACTTGATTGTATTGCTGCTCTCAACCCATGTATATAAATGGGTACTCAATAGGAGTAAATTATTAAGCAGGTTGGCTGCTAGCTATAGACAGGTGGCCACTAAGACAGGTTTGACTGTATTAAGTCGAGCTTAAACTTGTATTGCTGCGCTCAACCCATGTATATAAATGGGTACTCAATAGGAGTAAATTATATGCTTAGCCCATGTGGGCAACTATAGATGGTAGCCTGCCTGAAATGCCCCCAAGGTGTGGAAAGTGTGCATTTCATGTGCAGACTAATTATTGGGTGTGTATCCCTCATCTGATTTGATACAAACAAATGATAATAATAATCATATCCTATTCACACACGTTGGTAGTATTATAATACATTCTTATGATACTCTTTTTCTAATGTGCAGGATAAATAAGATCCCCAGATCACATGTTTCTAACGATGAAGAAATCCAAGGCATCTCCATCAGTCCGCTATGTCATCAGACATCTCTTATATCATGCCCAGGGGGGTGTATCACAGAGATCCAAAGTTGAACTTAAAGGACCTAAAGAATACAACGTACTTTGGCACTTATTCCATAGTTGATGACTTGTAAAATAGGTCTGCCGAAAAAAAATCCATGAAAATAAACACAGTAGTGACTAATTTTCTGATGCCAAATCTCATTTAGCAGCCAGTTTACCCCCCACCCACATTTAGGGTCCAGAATCGACAGCGTGATTGACATGTGATTGACAATTCATTGGCTTACGTCATCTACAGAATTTAGATCATTAGTCCGTACTTTAGATGACGTCACATTTTGGCGATTTAAAAGGGGCGTTCCCAGGACAATTAGATATTTACTAATTACCCCAAAATTGATTGATTTCATGAGAAATGACTGCCAAATTCTTTTTCTTCAGGAAAAATTACATATAGAGAGCCGAATTGTGAAAATTAGGCCATCTAGACGCTATAGGTCCTTTAACTCTAAGTTGGACCTCACTATTATGGAAAGCCGCTAGTTTCTTTGTAAAATCTTGTTGGAACAGTACTTTTATAAAAAGGCATACATTTTGATTGAAATCAGTAATATTTGTTATTATCAAGGAGCCTTGAAGTTATTGATATAGGTTTGTGTTGGAAGTTTCAAATACTTGTATTTGTTTGGTATTACTATGAAAGTTCATCTGTATTGGTAGTTAATATGAAATCTGTTTTAAACTTTTGATCACATTTCTAATATTTACCTCCAAAATTTTCGGCTGTCATCTACAGCCTTCGTCTTTGTATTGTGATCAAAAGTTTAAAACAGATTTCGTATTTGTTTGGTGTTTGTATATATGTTTTATTCTAAGGCTACAAATGGCTTTCCATAATTGTTAGGTCCAACTTAGAGTTAACTTAGAACCTTTGTGAAACACCCCCCCCCCCCCCCCAGGTCTACAGTAAATATATATTATGTTTCTGCATCGACTGCTTCACTACTGTAGCTGGAGAGGATCGGACATTCACAGTACAGAAGTCATGGACATAGTAGTGTCGTTTTTTTAATGAAAAAAATAATAATATATTATTTAATTTTATTTCTGGTCAGTTTCCCTATGGTTGAAATAGCATTTATTTAAATCTACTTTTAGACTAATATCTGGCTTAATTTAACCAAAGTGCATTCTGCTTCTTCTTGTGGCTTACTAAATTACACAATACTCTTTATGGTCATCACATGATATGCCATTTACATTTAACTATGCACTAATATTCTCTCATCACATCCTTTACTCACTAACATGTTACGTTACGCATTCTTATCACACTCTTTTCTCACGATATGCAGGATAAATATGATTCAGCGTAATTTTTGGATATGCCGACAGCTAGCTATGGACTAATGCTCTCTTATCGCATCCTTTACTCACTAACATTTCACGTTTACGCATTCTTATCAAACCCTTTTCTCACAATATGCAGGTTAGAACGAGGTTCTACTGTATGTTGCTTTAATAGCTATGCACTAAATGCATCTATAGACTTATCATGTTTTATTTTTCTCGTGCATGTGCAGGCAATATTATTAATGCCTTATTATCACACTTTCTCTCACGATATTATGCAGGATAACTATGATCCCGAGTTAACATTCTTAGAAGAGGAGAGCTGAGACTACGCTCTGACAGGTCACTGGGATAGTATGTACTTCTCATCGATCCACTCCGTCATCTACATGTAACATCTCTCATTCTCATGCTCAAGTCAACAGAGATTTATTATAATTGTATTAAACTATGCCGTTATAGGTCCGACTCTAGCTCCACTGAAAACCAGTCGGATCGGGTCGGGTCAGCTCTTTGTGAGCTATGCCTAACACATCTCTCATTATCATGCTCAAGTCAACAGAGATTTATTATAATTGTATTTAACTATGCCGTTATAGGTCCGACTCTAGCTCCACTGAAAACCAGTCGGATCGGTTCGGGTCAGCTCTTTGTGAGCTATGCCTATTCTCCTTCTCATACTCAAGTCAACAGAGATTTATTATAATTGTATTAAACTATGCCGACTCTAGCTCCACTGAAAACCAGTCGGGTCGGGTCAGCTCTTTGTGAGCTATGCCTATTACATCTCTCATTATCATGCTCAAGTCAACAGAGATTTATTATAACTGTATTAAACTATGCCGTTATAAGTCCGACTCTAGCTCCACTGAAAACCAGTCGGATCGGGTCGGGTCAGCTTTGTGAGCTATGCCTAACACATCTCTCATTCTCATGCTCAAGTCAACAGAGATTTATTATAATTGTATTAAACTATGCCGTTATAGGTCCGACTCTAGCTCCACTGAAAACCAGTCGGATCGGGTCGAGTCAGCTCTTTGTGAGCTATGCCTATTACATCTCTCATTATCATGTTCAAGTCAACAGAGATTCATTATTGCAATACTACAGTCAAACCTGTCTACAAACACCACCCAAGGGAGACAGGAAATGTGGTCTTAACCAGCAGGTGGTCTCTATAGACCGGTTTATTTACATGTAAACTTCATTCAAGGGAGTCAATAGTAGTGGTCTCTATAGACAGGTCTATTTACATGTAAACTTCATTCAAGGGAGTCAATAGTAGTGGTCTCTATAGACAGGTCTATTTACATGTAAACTTCATTCAAGGGAGTCAATAGTAGCGGTCTCTATAGACAGGTTTATTTATGGGTAAACTGCATTCAAGGGAGTCAATAGTAGTGGTCTCTATAGACAGGTTTATTTACGTGTAAACTTCATTCAAGGGAGTCAATAGTAGTGGTCTCTATAGACAGGTGGTCTTTATATACAGGTGGTCGCGAAAGCAGGTTTGACTATATGGTCAAACTATACACCACAAACCTGTGTATAGTGACCACCTATGGGAAATGAGAAAAGTGGCCACTATAGACAGGTGACCTCCATAGACGGGTTCGATAGCATTGTTATTCTCAGATGGGTAACGCGTTTGGTGGCCACTATAGGCAGATTGGCTGCTATAGACAGCTTTGAATATATGCTGTTATAGGAACATATTCGGCAACCGTTTCTTTGTTTTTAGAGACACCATAAATATATGATTATGCTGTTTTGGGGGTGTATACTCGGGAGACCATTTCAATGCATGCTCATTGCAGATATTGAGACTTATAGAGAGATTTCTGTATTAAACTATGCTGTCTTTAAGACACCATTATGCTGTCATTGCGACATATACTCGGAGACTGTTCTTCTATGTTCATTGGGTGTTTTTTTTTTTTTTTTTTATAAATGAGACATATACATTATATACTCACAGAGACTGTTAATCAAAACATGTGGTAACATTTAACCCATCGCCTGCCATCTACCAATGTTGTCTTACATTGAATAACTCACAACCATTTCAGAGTTTAGTCTTCAGTTAGTGCAATGCACACAACACAAGTGCATAGCACTCATGCTCCAACTGTATACAAAGCTGAATTTCACGCCCTTTTGTAGATATGATTGGAAAGTTCATCTAAGCTTGTATAGATAATACACATCCATGCAAATTAATTTGCGAGCAAAATATTTTGGCTCAACCGACTTCACAGTGAATGAAAATTACTCTGCTACTAACCCCATGAATTTGAGTAGATATCCTTTGTAACAAACATCTACTGTATACTTAGATGGGAGTGTAGAAGTAATATTGGTTCAGGCCTTAGTCTTTCGATATGAAGGTCGTGGGTTAAATTCCCGTCCGTGGCACATGTGTCGTTCAGCAAGGCACTTTTTCCACACTTGCTGCTTTCAACCAAGGTGTGGTAATTGGGTATGTGGTAGGAATGTATTCCTTGAAATGTTAGAATGCCCCATCATGGCAGCTTGGCTATACAGGGTGGCCAAAAAAAAACGGAACGGGGCCTTTCCCAAAATATAGTAACAAACTGATTATGTCTATCGGATAGGGTGTCCTTTCCAATGAAAAAACGGTACCAAGAACAGTCATCATGTAGTTTTTGTTTTAGGGCGCTGTGAGTGACACCATGTCAGGCTCCCATTTTTGTCAATTTTTACCGAGTCAGTGTCTGATAAATCGCACTTACTGCCCGTCATAGCATCAAACAACGAGCAATACGGGCGCCCTTGTTAGTGTGCATTCAGGTGTGTGCTGAGAGAATGGGCATAGTTGCTCGATACTATGAAGGGCAGTAAGTCCGATTTATCAGGCACTGACTTAGTAAAAATTGACAAAAATGGGAACCTGACATGGTGTCACTCACAGCGCCCTAAAACAAAAACTACCCGACCAAAATGACTGTTCTTGATATCGTTTTTCATTGGAAAAGACACCCTATCCGATTGACATAATCATTTTGGTACTATGTTTTGGGAAGTGCCCCGTTCCGTTTTTTGGGGGCCACCCTGTATAGCCAAGGTAACCATGCCCTGAGTGCTTTGAGACTTTGGTGATAAAGTGCTACATTAAATGGACTATTATTACTGTTATTATTATTATTATTATATTTACTGTGAAGTATCCAGATTATGCTTGCCCAATTTGGGCAACTACTTATCTTGTTTTCCCCAAATCTGACTTCCAGCTCCACTTGCCCCGGGCTAAAGCATTTGTAACACCCTGATACATTTTCATAGTATACATGTACCAGCCTCCACAGTAAATGTGTTCTGTACTGGCCCATTTGGGCAAGTAAAATCATACATTTTGACATTTTACTTGCCCCAATAGAAAATTAACTTGCCCTCTTATTTCTAGATAAGATAAAAACATATGAAATTAAATTATTCTCTTGTAGTTGAACAATTACTTACATGTAGTTGCCCGATCAGGCAAGCAAAATAGACAATTGATGAAATTTTACTTGCCCCGGGCAAGCGGGCAAGTGCTAGTGTCGAGCCCTGGCTAAAGAATTTGTAACACCCAGATAAATTTTCATTGTATACATGTTTACATTGAATTGAATATAACTTTTAGAAATACATGTAAATGCATTATGTTGTTTGAAATTTAATCTACAGTGCATTGCAGTGGTCAATGTAAACTGCCATTGTTACAAATAAGTATAAACTTATTATTATTTTGTATATGAATGCAATGTAAGATCGGAAAAGAACAGTCATTGTACATGCATGTATGCTACACTTCTGAGTTGTAAAAAAAAACATGTTGATTTGTGTTCATTATTAAATAAAAATTGTGTATCAGAAATATGGAATAACAGGATAACTAATTGAATAATTGATTAGCTTAATTTAATTTGGCATGCAAGTTCTGCAAGCACAGTGACTGAAGTTGTAGTATATTATCAGAAATGAGAAGTAATGTGCTTGAAATTGTTACTTTAAACTGATTTAGATTGCGACCACTATTGAATTACATGTAACTATTATAATTCTGATAATGTATTATCAATACAAAATAAGAAGAAAAAAAGGGTAGCTGTTATATTATATGCCATTGCTTTCCCCGGATACATAAAAGTATTGTTGATTTGAGGTCAATATGAAAATCAATTCCTGTAAAAAAATGAAACTTGACAAAATAATAAACTTGTGGAATGATAATGTCTTTAAACTTTATTATAGTATTGATAAAAATGAAAGAGAGTACTTTAATAATGTTTCAATTGTCTTACAAGCACAAAGTAATATGTACAGCGAACCTGTTTCATGGTTTTGGCACAAAGTTTTTGCTCCTACGGCGATTCCAGGTATACCGGTAACTCATTATACAGTGCGACATTGTCATAAAGTGCTACTTCGTTTTAATAAAACAACATATGTTTGAAAAGGATATGCATAGTGTTTTCTATTTGTATGATTCTTTTGTTAGGCGGTTTGTTGAATTCATACATGTAATAACACAAATATTTGATAAGTAATGTGAGGAAAGTTACTTCATTTTGACTTACAGTACACAACTCGAACATATTCATATGTATGCTAAAGAGGGTTTTGGTCTTCTTATATTGCTAATAATCATGTGTTAAACAAAAGTAAAGTTTATGAATGATTGGACCAGTAAGGCTTACCTATTTAAAGGGATAGTTGAGTTCTGGTAGAGAGAGTACACAGAGTAATACAGTTTTAGTCAAACTGTATTTTAGTAACCAAAACCTGCACCATTACATTACAAACTAATAATTGTAACTCCACCATGCTCAAAAGGAATACAAACATTACAAACGACTAAGTAAAAAACCTGTTATCATTCAAAAAGAGCTGTTTAAACTAAAGAGGGTGCTTTCAAAAAATGCATTTGTTTAAACCAGTTTAAATAAAATATTGTGCATGTGATGTTTTTTTGAAATAGTAATTAGAGAGATAATCAACAACTATCTAAAAACCTCTTTTGAAAATTGTTGAAAAGAGGAAGCACTTTAAAACGAATTTTAACGGCTGGTTCAAAATTTCGAATACTTGTGGGGCCCCACATTTATTAGAAATGGTTATGTTTATGGATATTTCAGCCGTTTCTGAACCGATTTTGATCAAATAAAGTTTATTCTGCCATTAAAATTGTATGCTCTTTCAAATTTGATACTCAGTTTTTCATTATTTTGTGTAGCGCCCTCTATACCAAAACTCAACTATCCCTTTAAGTGTGACATATCAAATATTAAAGTGATCCATTAACTTCATAAGATTTCTTTTGCAAGAAGTGATATTTGAGACTTCAGTCACAATCCCATCTCATTTAAAGATTCTTCTCAATGATGTTTGATAGTTTCCTAGAAAGAGAACAATTTGCCTAGTGAAAAACAATTAAAAAGAGAGTTTAGTGGAAGATTGTAACATAGTACCAATATAGAATTTGATGGATGCAGAGATACATGATAACTCTGAAGAAGACCAAACAAAAAAACACTTGTTAAATACTTGCTTGTAGATACATGTATGCTGACATGAAGCAGGATTTAGTCAAGTGATGTATGAACTACTCAGAAAGAACAATCGAAGACTGTAAATAATGGATTTGTGTATATGATGTACATGTAGGTAGCTTTAATAAACTAGTTCAAGAGGATTATTGTATCAGATTTTCATGATTGTTTTGACATTTTTGCATCATAATATTGAGAACAGTGAAACCTGCGTATAGTGATCAGCCAAGGGAAATATAACAGAAGTTGTCTTTATACGCAGGTGGTCTCTATATATTATTTTGTGCAGGTTCATTATGTGTACACTACTTTCTGTGGGGTCGGAATTAGTGGTCTTTGTAAGCAGGGATCATTATATACAGGTGGGCACTAGAGCAGATTTGACTGTGCATTGATTTCTATACAGGTGTGAATTTTAACACGATTGCTCAGAAGTCTGAATGTCATTTCTCAGACAAATAAATTATATTTTGTTTACATTTTTTCACGATGAATGCTTCAATGTAATTGATACATTTTACATGTTTGTTATGACAAAAGTATAATGTGGTTTGATTTTAGGACATTATTATGTAAGTGTAGAATAAATTGTGAACAATATCATAATATTGGTATTGATGGCATTTTGTATTATTATGCCATTATTTTGCAATGTTTTTGTTCAGTCAGTGCTTTGATACTGAGTTGCATTTACATGCATTTAATACCCAGAACTTTTCAACTTCGTGCTCAAATATATTTTTCATTTACTTTTTCTTTTAATATTTTACTATGTATGTTTTTAAATTACATATTATCACCCATATTCCACAAATACAGCAATACATGTAGAACTTTTCACCAAGTAAATGTTATTAGCAAATGATGTTAATTGCTATATTTAAAACAAATTGTTACCCAATAATTTTAATATGCCAGGTTGTTTGGTTTAAGCGTGAAATTATCTTTCTCCCATCTTGTTCATAAATCTTATTTTGTGAAACTGCATGTTATATACCTACATAATTTGTGTCCCTAGAAAATATAGGTTTGATTGTTGCGTAAATATCCCAATTGTGTGATATTCTTCAACTAATATTAAATGCTTATAAACAAACATAACATTTTTCTTAGCCCTGGGACAAATTCATGATTGTATACAAAATTAGTGTATTACTGGAGGTCATCTTTGAAATGAATGCATTGTTTCAGGAATGTTATGATCTTTAGCATGGGCAAAAACTTTGCGTTCCCCTTTAAATGTGAAACATGATTATAAGCAGTTTCCGAGTTTTACTTTCTTTTAAATTAAATTGTATGCAAACCTGTTCCAAGACCGGACTACTACTACAGGTGGGGATTTGACCATATGACGATACGGCGATTTTTTTTTTGCTATTTTGAACCCCCGTAAGTGATTTTTTTTCTTCACTTTTTTTCACTTTTTTCACTGATACATTTTTACTTGGCAGCCCAAGGGGGGGGGGGGGGGGGGGGGAGGACCCCCTAACCCCCCCCCCCTAGATCCGCCACTGTACTACATTTAGTGTAACATGATGTATTCTGAATAGACCACATAATGCTGTGTGATTGTCTCAATGATATAATATCAACTTATATTATTTACAACTTGTCAGTTTATTTTCTCTTTTACTGAATTGCCAGAGATGGTGATAATAAGAAGGATATAATTATACAATCATGTTATGTAGGAATACTCTTAAATGAATGATAATTATTACCGTATTTGCTGGTGTATTAACCGCACCTTTTTTCAAAAAAAAACAAAAAAAAAAGGGGGTGCGGTTAATACACGACCATATTAAACACTTTTTTTTTTATTTTATTTTTTTTATTTTTTTATTTTTTTTAGGGGTGCGGTTAATACACCGGAGCGGTTAATACACCGACAAATACGGTATACGGTTTGTTTCTTGTATTTTTTTTCTTTTTTATCTAAAATGTTCATTTTCAAATGCTTTATTAATCTATAGAGAAAGATGAATGATAGAAACAACATTTACATTCTTCATGAATTGATGTGTGATTGTCTTGATGATGTAATATTACTTTGTATTACAATATGTTGTGCAGTCAAACCTGTGCATAGTGACCACCTAAGGGAAACAAGAAAGGAGCAACTGTAGACAGGTTTTTCTCTGTTTTTCAAGTTTTCTCTGCAAGGAATCACTTAAATATAAGCAGGTTGGCTGTTATAAACAGGTGGCCACTAAGACAGGTTTGACTGGAGTATGTTCTTGTTAAATTGCCAGACTGAGATGGCTCAAAGAATTATGTGATTGTAGGAGTATAATTTGTAGATGACTGTTTGATATATGCTGTAAATCCCTGATCATAAATTTGTATGTAAACATTTGATGACAGAACAACATTTTATTTCAGGGTTGGCGTCTCTGCTTGTCTTTGTAATTTTTTTAAAACATGCAAGAGTATAGCATGTTACGACTATGAATAAAACGGAACACAAAAACAAAGATGACATTTTGTGATTGTCCTTTTAAAAAAAAAAAAATGGCCTTGTTAAAATGGTTGGAGAACGATGAATAATGGAAGATGTACTTCTTGGGGGGTGATTGTCTTGGGAATAATCATCCGGTGGGTAATTGTCTTGGGGGGGGGGGGGGGGGGGGTAATTGTCTTGAGGGGTAATTGTCATAGGGGGTGATTTTCTGGGGGTTATTGTCCTAAAAAGGGATGATTGTCCAGGGTGTTTCACAAAGATCCTAAGTTGAACATTAAAGGGATAGTTGAGTATTGGTCAAACTTAACTTTAGTAACCAAATCCTGCACCATTACGGTACAAAGTAATAGTTATAATTTCACCAT
>JBAMJV010000790.1:0-30000 GCA_037951105.1 Echinarachnius parma
GGGCGCTTTGAGTGAGACCATGTCAGGTTCCTATTTTTGTCAATTTTTATCAAGTCAGTGTCTGATAAATGAGACTTACTGCCCGTCATACTAGTGACCAATTGTGCCCATTATCTCGGCACCGCTCGGCACACAGCTGAATGCACACTAACAATGGCGCGCGGAATATTCGCGTGTTCAATGGTATGTAGGGCAATAAGTCTTATTTATCAGGCACTGACTTGGTAAAAATTAACAAAAATAGGAACTTGACATGGTCTCACTCAAAGCGCCTAAAACAAAAACTACACGTCCAAAATTAATTTTCTTGGTATCGTTGTTCATTGGAAAGGACACCCTATCCGATGGACATGTTCATTTTGTTACTTTACTTTGGGAAGTGCCCCGTTCCGTTATTTCTGGGCCACCCTGTATTAGATCCACGCCTCTTTATATACGATAAACTTAGTGATGGAATGTGCACGTATTGCGGGAAGCAAGGATATAATCAAGGCCACATTGAGCATGTTGAGAGTCTACATGACTGTATAGGGAATGAATATTAGTATCTTAACCAATTTGTTCTTGGACTTACCATCATTGTAATCATATCTAAAGCATCATCACTATTTGATATTGATAAACACGCCTTATGAAATGTATCTGAAGATTTTGACGTACTTTGGCAGTTGTCCCCGGACCAGCCATCAGCACAACCTTCGGGGCACTCCCCGGAGTAACGGTTGCATGCAGCACCACCCTGGCAATTACAGCTTTGTGTGCAACCAGCTCCGTATTCACCGTCACTGCAGGCTGCAAGGAGCATTGATTGTGGGTTTACTCAATGTTAATACTTGGAAGACTTCACATATTTAAATGCTGCATTTGTATTTAAAAAGTAAGCAGATGTAATCTAGTGATTTTCTAACACCATTGAAATATCATCTTCATTATTGTCAGTTTTTACTAAAGTATAAAGGGTATTATCAATTGTTATATCATTTTAATTTCCTGTCTAGGCATTGTTATTCAAAGTGGTATGTTTCTGTTTGGCAAATGAAACATGAACAAGTTGCAATGTGCTTACCTGTGGTACATGCCAGTCCCTTGACTCCAACGTCACAGGTGCATCCGAACGGATCCGGGAGGCAGAACATAATGCGTTGACAATGGTCGGGCGAATCCGTACTAGTAGGATAACACTGGTATTCACAGTTAAGACCGAACCGGCTCCCGCCGCCAGATCTGCAAACTGAGGAATATACATTTCATTATTGCAGATTATACCGTTTTACAATTAACTATAAAATATTGCCAGTTTCCTATATCTTTAAAGCTGCATCATTTCGCGTGATCCCTCACACTTTCCCTATATCGGGTTTAACTTGATAATACTACGGACTTTTCGATTTGTACGTTCACTAGTGGACTGGTACAGTGACGTCATTTTTTGAAGCAGTGCGCATGCGCATCTACGTGCCCGTCGTTCGTACCAGATATCTAATACGTGTACACCCCTGTTTTGCCGTCGGTCTAGATCTGTGACGACAAGCACTATTTGGCTACTAAATACAACGTCATATATAGCTGTATATTTCTTGTTTCTCTTCTGTGGTCTCTGTAAACAGGTTAACTGAACTATATGGTTTAAATGAACTTGTCTATAAAGGTTACCTGTTTATAGCGTCCACTCTTCTTGTCTGCATTGGGTGGTCACTATACACAGGTTTTACTATCTCATTTTAATTCTATGGAGTCTGTCAATAATAAGTTACCTGATTATAGCGCCCACTTCCAATGTTTCATTTGGCTGGTCACTATACACAGGTTTGACAGTACACTGTGTTATGAAATTTGTCTATAAAGGTCACCTGTTTATAGCGACCACATGTCTTGTTGCACTTGGGTGGTCACCATACAACGTTTACTGTATATGATTTTATGGAACAGGTCTATAAGGGCACCTGTTTATTGCGGCCAATGTTCTTGTTTTCCTTTGGTGGTCGTTATACACAGGTTTGACTGTAAACAATATGTTGGCACCTGTCTTTAAAGGTCACTTGCAATTTAGTGTCAATTGTATTGTTTCCATTGAGTGGTCACTATACAGAGGTTTGTCTTAATAAGATTTTTATAGAACCTGTCTATAAAAGTCACCTGTTTAGAGCGGCAAGTTTGTTTTCATTCAATCTGGTGGTCATTATACACAGGTTTGACTGTAAACGGTATTTTTGAACTGTCTGCAATGGACACCAGTTTATAGCGGCCAATTATTCATATCCCTTTGGTGGTCATTATACACAGGTTTGACTGTATGTTGGCACCTGTCTATAAAGGTCACTTGCAATCAAGTGTCAATTGTATTGTTTCAATTGAGTGGTCACTATACAGAGGTTTTTCTTAATAAGATTGTATAGAACCTGTCTATAAAGGTCACCTGTTAAGAGCGGCCATTTTTCTTCTTTCAATCTGGTGGTCACTATACACAGGTTTGACTGTATTGGATATTAAAACCCTTTTGTTTACGAACTAATCTTCTATTCTCTGCAAACTTCGCACGAGCAATGCATGGCGTAACTATCCCGAGACTTGAACGCGCGTCGTCGTATGAAATCGAAAAGGTAAATAGCAACAGTCAACTCAATGTGGTACTTCACTGGACGATAGGTCAACGGTCCTCGTATCAGCGATCGAAAACTCCCTAATGCCGGATAATGGACGACTTCAGATATGTCTTGGTGCCTTTGTATTCAAAAGGTTTGTGTCAGATTTATATAGCTTCTGACAGTTACGAGCATTGAAAATGGTTTATGTAAAGGACTACCATAACTAGGCCCTATAGTGGCTTAATGGTTAGAGCAGTGGTCTAACAATCCGGAGGTCTCGGTTTCAATTCCCAGCAAAGTCCAATTTTATTCGCTCATTTTTCATTGGCAATTTTTCATGGGCATGCAAGCTATAATAATTGATGGCTTTTTATCGACACAGTTGTATTCTGAAGCTATGTTGCTTTATTATGTGCAATTATTATAGCCATACATGGTAGAGTTCGGCATGGACTTGTAAAATGGAATAGTCTTTATGATTTACTTCTTTGATTTGTTGGTCTTTGCCATAAACTGAAAATGTATCTAACGAAATGAAAATTATATCCACGGTCTGCGTTACATTTTCTGTAAATATCATAAAACAAATGTGTACTCATATTTGGTAAGGATAAACCTACAAAAGATAATATGAAAGCATTTGTATCGTGTACATAATATGTACACGACACAAATGCACTCAAATTATGCAATGAGACATCGTCTGCTAATATTCGTTCTGTCCATGATGTGACGTCATCAGAACAGTGCTGTATTTTGTATCCGAAGAGCGTTTATTATCGATCCTGAGGTTGGATTTTAAATTGTATTTCACGTATAAGTCTCCGATGCGTATAGGCTGTACAGTTATATCATTATTGTTTATCTGTTAGCCCCTAGCTCTTTAGAGACGTATGAGTTTATTATGTTGTAATTTTCATCTCGGAGCTACATAGAGCAGTATTGGGAAAATTACGGAAATCCACTTTATTGGCCAAACAAATTGATCAACATGGTTCTAATAGTATAAAAGAGGTTTTATGTGTTAAAATATGAACCATATGACATCGTAAAATGCGGAAATATAAAGAAAATTCCATGCGCCGGTGTGGGAGCGGGAGAAAGTCCAGCCACGGAATGAGTCCAGACGGACAAGATCCGCGCGCAGATTTTGTCCGACTTGCCGATATATATTATTTTGGTTGCTAACTTAAATTTTCAAAAATATGGTTGCGAACAAAACTAACCCTAAATATGGTGGCTATGGTTAGATTTGGTGGCTATAGTTAGATTTAGTGGCTTTAGTGGCTAAATTGCACCGCCTGGACTGATGCCGCGTCCGGATCAAATCCGCGACCAAACCGGTGATGAGATTGGGCGAAAAGTTCACAGCTTGTTCCGCCGGGACCTCGCCGTCTTGAGTCTTCTGGCTAGCCGATCTGCCACGCGCGGCGGGGTTAAGTGCTTTGCATTATAATGTGCAGACGAACATTTCAAATTACAACCGTCGGCGATCTTTTACCAAAGATTTTTTTCGAAGTTGCTAATAAATCAATTGATAGGCGGTTCCATGGCCAAATTTGTATAATCCCTTATGTGGTAATAATATTATTTCACATGGTCGGTGATAAAAGCGTACATTTCATTATTTATGTGTGAGGCTTTTCCCAATACTGTAATTTGGCTTTAAATGAAATATGAACTAAGAACATTTATTTAAATATTTCTCCTCAGTTTCCTCGCACTATTCCTAAGTTTATTTCTTTTCTTTCGGGTCTGTGCCAGGCTGATATAGCTTCTGAAAGGCACGATATCATTTGAAAGATTTTCTTAGAAGGGCCACCAATCAATACGGAATTGCGGCTCATTGATTTGAGCATCAGTTTACAAATCCGGAGGACTCCTGTTTGATTCCCGGCGAAGCCCAAAATGACATCCACCAGTTTAATCAAATAGTTATTATACTCTCTCTTCGATTTAAAAGAATTATTGATTTTCATTTTTCGGACATGTTCATTTTCTATAAAGGCTCAAATTAACTTTCTCCTCCCGTCATCATGCCCATACACATAGACGCGGTCATATTTGCAGTTTATCCGCGTTTTATCCATACTAAATTGTGTTCATTTATTACTACAAGGGTTGTTCGAAAGGGATAGTTGAGTTTTGGTATAGAGGGCGCTGCACAAAAATTTTTTTTGGTGAGATTTGACAGATCATACAATTTAAATGACAGAACACACTTTATTTGATCAAATTCGGTTCAGAGACGGCTGAAATATACATAAATATAACCATTTGTAATTTAAATAATTTTGAACCAGCCGTTAAAAACAAAAAAAATGCTTACACTTTTCAAAAATGTACAAAAGATGTTTTTAAATATTTGTTGATGATCTCTCTATTTAATTATTATTTGAACAAAACATCACATGCACTATTTAAAACAATTAAAAAATGGTTGAAACCAATAAGTTTTTAGAAAGCGCCCTCTTGAGTTTTAACGGCTCTTTTTAAAATGATAACAGGCTTTTTACTTAGTCGTTTTAAATGTGTATACCTTTCGAGCATGGTGGAGTTATAGCTAGTATTAGTTTGTAATGTAATGTTGCAGGTTTTGGTTACTAAAATTCAGTTTGACCAAAACTGTACTCTCTTTATACCAGAACTCAACTATCCCTTTAAAAGGTGACCCACATTACAAATGCATGTTGACTTTTGTTGATCTGTTATAATGAATACATCACATATCTTTTGACTATTTGATGTACATTTTTGTCATATTTGTTATATTATTTTTTCTCTTATTTTTATTCTACCTGCTAAGATACACCCCTAAAAAAATCCTCCAGCATTGACTTTTGTGACATCATAATACCATTCAACCATCAGTCAGCTAGATAAACATGAACAAAAGATATGTTCTCACCATACCTTATTACATTAGCATTGGATGTTTTCATTGAAACCCTTCTTTCCATGGTGAGTGGACTTTGTATAAAAACATGCAATGCTATTGTGAACAGGTGGTCAGTTGATAGGAAGTGACATACTAATGTCTTTTGTTCATCTATAGCTGACTGATGGTTGAATGGTATTATGATGTCACAAAAGTCAATTGCTTCTGGAGGTTTTTTTTTTAGAGGTGAAGCTTAGCAGGTAAAATAAAAGTAATAGAAAAAATAATATTAAAAATATGACAAAAATGTACATCAAATAGTCAACAGATATGTGATGTATTCATTATTACAGATCAACAAAAGTCAACATGCGTTTGTAATTTAGTCACCCTTTAAGGCAGGGGCGTCGATCACGGGGGGGATGGGGGATATATCCCCCCAATATTTGAGGTGGGGGGGATGGCCTGTATTATCATCCCCCCCCCCCCCCCCCCAATATTTGGGAGGGTAAAAAAAAAATAGTTTCTTATATCGTATGTCTTATGTTAGAAAGTCCTTACTCATTCCTCCATAAGCAAAAGAAGTGCGATCCGCCCTTTGGTTTTCTGCAAACTTGATTTCATTAATTGTGTTTTTCTTTAACACGGTAACTCAGAAACAAGTTTATAAAACGTGAAATTGATGCCTTAGGTATACTCCAGATTGCACAATTTCAAGCCCCAAAATGCAAAAGCTTCCTTATACCGTGGGAGGGGGGACACCCCCTCCCACACCCACCCCCCAGGCGCGGATCTACGGGGGGGGGGGGGGGGGGGGGTGAGTGTGCAGGGGGTGGGGGGAGGGGGGCGGTGGGGTGGGAGAAGTAGCATGTTTTACTTCTTTTTATCTATTGTTAAATCTCCATTGTGTTTAATTTTTGTGAATTACACTTGATTTGTACACTTGAGATGTAAACTTTTATTAATTAAAATGTTATTCAATTGTAAATGTTATGTTAATAATTTGGAGAAATAAAAATCACTTAAAAAAAAAAAAGGGTGTGTGTGTGTGTACCATCAAGAAAGATGTACCATCAAGAAAAATATATGATTATTTTATTAGAGAATTGCAAAAGTCATATGATTTACAGATAAGAGATGGACAAAATGATTTTAATTTTATAGATAATAAAGAAATGTATGAATGTTATTTTAGACCAAGAATAACATTAATGATTGGTAAACAGAGAGAGTTTCAATTTAAGTTACTGCATGGGGCGATTTACACTGAAGATCATTTATTTAGATTTGGATTTGTTGAAGATAACTTGTGTTCGTACTGTAAACGGGAAAGGGAAACATATTCGCATATGTTTTTATTTTGTTTAAATGTAAAATTGATATGGCAAGCTTTGATACAACGTTTTGAGTTAGATTCTAACCCAGATAACAATGCGACGTTGGCGGAACGTAGTCTATAGTCGGCACCGTCGCGGTTGGAAAAACAACGTTTAGCCAACGTTGGCCTACGGTAAATTCACAACCATATTTTTGCAGTCGGCGAGCTGACGTTAAAACAACGTTAAGCCGACGTTGGCTGTTGACTGTTGGCAAACTGGTCGGCAAATGTACGTTGAAACAACGTTGGGTGATAGTTAGACGAACAATCATATTTATATGGTCGAAAAGCAAACGTTGGGCCAACGTTTCGCCTACTACGTTGGATATTGGTTGGCTAGTTGACGTCGTACTAACGTTTGACAAACAACCGCATTACGACGGTAGGCAAGCCAACGTAGGGCCAACGTTCACTTATATAGTCGTATGAACGTTGGGGTTTAGTCGGCTCAATGTTGGCTTGACGTCAGAAATAGCAAAATAAAAGGTTGGGCAAACGTTGGCGCAACATTGGCAATTGACGTTGGCTAATGGGGGTTGGGCCGACGAGGGCCCATCGGCAAGAATGACGTGGGCAAAACGTCACGTTTTGACGTTGGCCCAACATGACCGCCTACATTGGGCCAACGATGGGCCAACATAGCATTGTTATCTGGGAAAGGACTTAAATTGGCGGGATATATTTGTTGGATTGTCAGGTTTTATTTGTATTTAGAAAAGAGGGTGTTCTACCAAATATTGATAAAATACAGAAATTGTTATTAGATTATAAGGACCAGGAAAAGGGAATAGCAACTAAAATGGGGAAATTAGGATTACATCTACAAAAATGGGAAACGGTAAAATTAGAATAAGATTGAAAGATTGAACTTTTTATACGTGATGTTTCTCCCGTGAGCTTGTAACATTTAAAAAAGAATTGATGTAAGTATAGGCCTACATGTTGTAAACATTATTTTTAAGAATGTGAGCAGATATCCGGGGTGGGGGGAGGGGGGCGGTGGGGGTGGGAGAAGTAGCATGTTTTACTTTTTTTGTATCTATTGTTAAATCTCCATTGTGTTTAATTTTTTATTTAAACTTTTATTATTTAAAATGTTATTCAATTGTAAATGTTATGTTAATAATTTGGAGAAATAAAAATCACTTAAAAAAAAAAAAGTGTGTGTGTGTGTGTGTGTGTGTGTGTGTGTGTGTGTGTGTGTGTGTGTGTGTGTGTGTGTGTGTGTGTGTGTGTGTGGAGGGGTATGTTAATTCATCCATCCGAACAAAAGATCCACACAGGCACTGCTTAGTCTATTGCAACAACAAAAATCGGATTTTAAAAATCTATAAAAAATCTCTTTACCGCCGACATCTAAGGAAATATCGACATAATTTATAATGCAACTTACTTGTAAGGCAGTTCGGTCCCTTGAAGTTATTCGGGCAGATACAGCGCCCTGTCTTATCATCGCAAACTCCTCCATTGTAGCATTTATCACAGATTCCATGACAGTCTGGTGGTCCCCACTTACCAGGCGTGCAATCTGCAGAAAATAACATTGCAGTCAACATGGTAAAGCAAGGTAATTACACTTATATATATAGTGCATGGAATGTACAGCTCGAGACCTTTGCACGCAGATTGATACATATTGAACGTTCGTTAAAGGGATCTAGTAACATTGTCCAAATCAACAAATTACTTAGAACTTTAGTGGTTCTCACATATCTTGTTGTATTCATATTATTTACCAATAGAATCATGGAACAGGTTTTGGTTTTTCGAATTTCCCTTTCGTTAAAAAGATATTTTTGATTGAAGTGTTCGGATTTTTAAATTATCCACTGGAAAGTTATAACTGTGTACAAAGTATGTGCAATGAGATAGCGAATATCACTTTGCATTTTCGCTCATCACTTGGCGATATAATATCCATTTAACGTGAAATGTGCACACATTACTCAGTGGACATATCAGATCACAACAATACACATTATTTTGATCAACCATTCATCACTTTTTGCACATGTCAACAACTTTACTAGATCCCTTTATTATGAATTTGGTATTGACCTAACTTGTTCAAACTATGGACGTTCATTCATGAATTTAATAAATATTATTTTCCCTGTGGCGTGTCTTATGACAACACGAAGTTTGACAAAGTGAGACCCGTCAGATTCTGATGGAGTATAATTTTGAAGAAAAAAATCATAATAACACTTGTACACTGCACGCTTTTAGAAATATACATTAAAGGGATAGTTGAGTATTGGTCAAACTTAACATTAGTAACCAAAACCTTCACCATTACGGTACAAACTAATAGTTATAACTTCACCATGCTCGAAAAGTATACACAATTACAAACGACAAAGTAAAACCCCTGTTATCATTCAAAAAGAGCCGTTACAACTCGAAGTGTCAAATTAACTCAGCGCGAAGCACTAGCGTTGTAGGTCCTAATACGGGACTGTATAGTGCAGTGTGCGGTAATACGGGACTGTAGTGCAGTGTGCGGTAATACTATACAGTAGTACGTGTATAGTATGTATCGCAACCATAGAAGTATGACTCCAACACTGCCGTTGACGCAAGCCCCATTCGAATTCGTACGCCTTTCGTTCACAGTCGCGCTAACACACGGAGCGACTGGTCCATGAGGCGCATATATCACTAATTTTTTGCGGAATGGAAGGACAAATCATAATCTTAATCCACCCGGTAGTTGGATCACATATTGGAGAGTAAATTGCTGGTAAGTACCGTATAATATGTATAGTTTTAAGCGCAATTAGCGTGCACACAAATATTTGGTTTCAGTCCTTTATTAGGAGGACATAGAACGCTAGTGCCTCGCACTAGCGTTCTCTAAAAAGTGATACCCGGGCGTCAACCACTTTTATATGATATTTTGAAAGTAAATTTCACAACAATTAGAGCATTTGAATGGGAATTATTATTATTTCCCATGTTTTTTTCGATGATCTTTCATATGGAATTGAAATCAGCCAAATCCGTTACAATTTATGTTGGGGGGGCACTTTGGAAATTACCAAAACTCACCTTTACCTTTAAGTTCTACCAGACTATTAGTATCATCATGATCGGGGTGGGGGGGGGGGGGGGGGGCAAAAGCATGTTATATTCGGGCAAAATGATATTGTATTCGGGCAAACTCACATCATATTCGGGAAAAGTCATAAAAGGTATCATTTGCGGGCAGTTAAATCGTGATAACCTTTTTTTGTTACTTGTCAGGTGAAAATGAGGAAGATGGTATTCGGGCAAAAGACCTCAGCCCCTTGGAAACAATGTGTCCGTCCGCCCAAGATCATAGAGCTTTATACCCCGATCAACTATTCCTGCACACATATAGTGAACTTTCCACTTCGCTTGGGTGTATTCCAGCCAGTCACCCGTTAGACGGGCACACTGCTATTCCCATCCATACTGGCAGTAGGTATTGATGAAAGATAAATACAGTTGCATCTATCGGTTTTGAGCCCGGGACCTCATGATTGGAAGTCAAGCGCCCATCCGATCATGCCACAACAACTCCACAAAACGGGCGGTGGGTTCGTAAGTTTATAAAATATGACATGTACCAGACACGACCAAGATACTGATGTTAAACTATGTCATGTATGGGTTCTTTAGGTTCTTTATTAATACAATTACACGAATACCTCTGACAATAAGTCTGTGCAATCCGCCTCGACTCGATGATCTGTCGCCATTATAATAGATCTCATAGATTCCTCCGTCACGGCTTTGGATTAGGTTAGGAAACATTAACTCTAAAGAGCCTTGTGCTGAAGCAACGAAATCACTTCCGTCTTTCCTCCATCTGATGTCGCTCTCTGGCTGTGTAGTATTAGCGTCCTTCAGCATGCTAATGACCACTCCTGTGTCACCAACACTGACTGTCCTGGTGAAGACGTTGTCACTGGGAGTAAACTTAGCTGTGGGAATTTCAGAGATTTGTGAGCATAATGTGAGTATTTAATCAGTTAATTAAAGCCCGGCGCAGATAAAGCCGACTTGACCGATCTGACCCGACCCAACTGAAAGTGGCAATCAGATCGAGTCGAGTCGGAAAGGGGGGTCAGCGCATACAGACCCGACTGGGGCCCAATCGATGGGCCCGACAGCCCGCAGGTCGTTGATCTTCATTTACAGTGTCGTCTTGGGAATCACGGGATCACACTGTAGGCTAATACAAAATTGACAAGTCTTTACAGGCGTATATCAATTCCTTTATTTTATTCTGAACATAGATTAACATTTTCAATAAGCAAGGCATCATTCTCTTTTCAGCTTGTATAGTTATTATTATGCAATTAACTGGAATATATACCATAACCACGGAAGGCTAATTAATGTAGACATGGAGGTCGAGGTCTATTTCTGTATTCCCCATTATGATTTTGAAGGGGGGGGGGTGAACATTTGACCAAAGAGGGGGGTAAGCATTTGGGACTTAGCCCTTTTATTTATGCCACTGAAAAAAATAGAAACACCCATAATCACTTTGGGGGGAGGGGGGGGGGGGGGGGGGCGGGTTACAATAATTAATCACACTTATGTAAGATATGTTCAAGTCTTAATCTTCTATTAAATGGTATTTCTTTCATATAAGATAATAATCTCGCAACTTTTGATTTTTGGCTCGCAAAAGATGGACGGTATTTTTAAATGTATTATTTGGGATGTTTATTAATAGACTGACTTATATTGTTATCATTGCTTTGGTTAGCATTGCTTTATCAGTAGATCTCTCCATTTCCACAAACGATATTTACTGAATGCGGATTTTAGCCCTATACTTAGCTAGTTTTATACAATGGAATTTATCTGAAACCGTGTGGGAGGCGGATACCTCCTCACCAGTGGCGTACCCAGGATTTTTTAAAGGGGGGGGGGGGTTATTTTGTACAAAATTCCAAGCCGAGACCAAGTACCTTCAAAATTTTCGAGGCCGAGACCAAGTACCTTCAAAGTTGAAAACCCCTCTCAGTGGGGTGGGGGGTGGGGGTGGGGGGGGGGGGGGTGTCCGTTAACAATTTTCGAAGCCGAGACCAAGTACCTTAACAAATTTTCGAGACCGAGACCAAGTACCTTCAAAGTTGAAAACCTCTCTCAGTGGGGGGGGGGGGGGGGGGGGGGGGGGGGGGGAGGGGGGGAGCTGTCCGTTAAACATTTTCGAAGCCGAGACCAAGTACTTTCAAAATTTTCGAGGCCAAGACCAAGTACCTCCAAAGTTGAAAACCCCTCTCAGTGAGGGTGGGGGGGGGGGGGGGGAGGTGGGGGTGTCCGTACATTGTTTTCGAAGCCGCGACCAAGTACTTAAAAAATTTTGGAGGCCGAGATCAAGTACCTCCAAAGTTGAAGACCCCTCAGTGGGGGGGGGGGGGGGGGGGGGGGGGGGGGGGGGGGGGGGGGGGGTCCGTACATTTTTTTTCGAAGTCGAGATCAAGTACTTTTGGGCCGAGACCGAGTTTTAGTCGGTCGAGACCAGGTTTTAGTCGGTCGAGACCTGGGTACGCCTATGCTCCTCACACGTTTGAGACGTTTTGCAATTTGGGGGATTTAAAACGTTTTATTTTTTATTTTTGTATAGCGTAACAACTATTTTTTTTCAAATGAGTCACTTTCTAAAAAATGCGTATTTTGAATGTTATTTGGGGGCTGTAGCCATGGGCGTAGAAGCTTACGTAATACCTATTCTTCAGGGGGGGGGGGGTGAATGAATAGATCACCCCCCCCCCCCCCCCCCCCCCCCCCGTTGAATAGGTATAAATGAGTGTCTACGCCCATGGCTGTAGCCCACACCTCCCTTCATCTGTACGCAGGTGTTAATTCAAAGAGATCGTGTTTTTTTTACAATCGTTCCTAACGAAGAATGAAGATATTGTGGTTGTTTCGAATCCGTTTGTCGACCCCCTGCAGTAGAATGCTCCGAAACCGTCCGTATCCCACGACGAACCATTGAACACCACGTTCCTCGTCGTGTTCACATAGTGGAAGTGCCGGTAAGCAGGAGGTGGGTCTGGTGCTGTGTCAGATGGGATGGGAGCCGTCCGTCCAAACTCAAACGTGGTTTCAGAACCAAAACCACTGCTGTAGCACTGCATTCTTGCCTCATATTCATAAGTATTTATATCTTCTTGTCCTATGGTCGCAAATGTCATGTGAAGGTATGAATCTAGAAAAGGGGAGAAAATATTACTATTTCTCAAAAGGTGTGTATCAAATATTAATTATCAATGAATGAAAAGTAACATATAAATCATGTCGTGTCATTAAAGTTACATAATATGCCAACGTCAATCTCAATAGACTGCAGAGGTAAACTCTTTCCGATGTTGCCTATATTTTACACCTGGGTATAGAGAGAAGTAAATCAGGGCAAATTGTATTGCTGATTCACACACATGCGCATAATTGTTATGGTCGATTCCAACGAAAAGCGTACACGGCATGTTCAGACCTATTTGATTATTTTGAAAGGTCCAGCAATCTTGATTTTTCTTTGAGCAGATACCTCTTGGCGAGACCTTTCGCGCCATATAAAATTTATGACCATTGCATCTATATTTTTTTCTACAGGAACATAAAACATGCTATTTTTGACCACTTTAAACCAAAAATCTCTTAACGTTTTTTGGAGCGGTTAAAATCTTAGAATGAAGACTTGATACAAATTGGTTCATTTCCACATAGGAAGTTGTTGCAGGTATTACGGAGCTTTTTATATTTATCATAGTTTACTTGAATCGATCTTTTCAAGTAACTCTTATACAATTTATTTTTATTTTAAATAAGTTTCAAAATATCAAGAGATACCCACGGTTTTCTATTTCGTTTACGTTTTTTTATATTTGTAGTTTGTACAGGAAAATGTTATTATTATAACCAATACATTTTTCATAAAATACATCATAGGCCCTTTCAGTATCATTCTCCTGGTATACTTCAGACCAATCAGCATTTGCCTTTTTAAAAGGCATAAAATGTTGATTCAAATCATAAATATTTTCGATTATCAAGGATATTTCATGTTCTTGATGTAAAATTTATGAAAAGTCTAAAATACTTGCATTTTTGCTTTGGAATATATTTTATTCCAAGGCTACAGATGGCTTACCAAAAGTTTTAAGTTCAACTTTGTGAAACACCCCCAGGCATTTTTGCACGGAGATAAGGCTTAGCGTATTGCTAGCCTACCTTGCTTTCATGAATATGGGCCCTGGAATTTTGTTTTGATTCACAGCTTATTCACAAAATTATGGAAAGTGGCACAACCTCATGTTTTTAAGACAGGATAATCTCAACGAACTAATAATACATTTACAATTGAAAAATAAAAACAGAATGACACAGCGTGTGAATTTATTCCATGATTGGCATCTTATATATTTAGATGGAATACAAGCAAATATTTGCATGAGGCAGATTGTTTTGGAGTTTCATAATTAATCACCTATTCTAAGTAATTCATCTGTATTCGTAGGTTACATTGAGAAATATACCATTAACTGTGTAAAAAAATGCTGTGTAAAATTGGTTGTTGAATCTTTTTATACAACTTTAGGTGTAGCATGAATAGTTGTAGAAAGAAGGGTTGTGTAAAGCGGCCATTGATCAAGCGTTGTTGACAAGTGTTAAATCACGTGATAGTTTCTACCGCGAAATCACCGCGACACTGAAAACCCCTTTTGTCCCCCAGCAGACCAAGCGAACCGAGTTAGCGCAGTCAGTAGCGTGTTAGACTTATAACCCAAAAACCCCCGGTTCGATACCGACCTTGCTGCTTTTTAGTACAATCCTTTTTGTATAGTTGCTATTTCAACAACAGGGTTGTTGAAATTTATTCTAAACAACCGTTGTTGAAAATATTAAAACAACAGTTGTGTAAACTTTAAACAACTGGGGTTGTTGACTGTTTTCAACAACAGTTGGATGGTTCATATTATGTTAAACAGCGGTTGTTGAAAATGTTCAACAAGTTGTTGAATTTGTTTACACAGCGTTTTAACAGTGCAGGCCATTACTTGGCCGTCTAGAAAGATTAGGGATGGCACTTTTTTCTGGTTATGGTTGACATGTCTACTTAACCTGTGCAAAAGGATTAAACAATCAAAGCAGTTTGAAATTCGACTCTAAAAATCTGGTCGTGTACACTTTTCGTTGGAATCGACCATATAGATAGATAGATAGATATATCGGTATTTATTGAACAAAATTAACAAGACTGTAGTCCGAGGACTAAAATGCCTTGCGTAGATGAACACATGAACATACATGAATAAATAAATTCCAACACAATAAAAATATAATTTAACATCAAAATACAAAAAAAAAAACGATATATAAAAGATAATCTGAATCTCTTGGTATAATATTTCAGATTGACACAATATACACATTGCAAAATAAAGAACGTTTTCATTTATTGAATTTATTTCGTTGGTTAAACCATAAATCATTGTATTTTGCCCCTCCACGGATGGAGATTAATAAAGGGGTAGTTTAGTTTTGGTAAGGCTGAACTTTAGTAGCCAAAACCTGCACAGTTACATTATAAACTAATAGTAATAACTCCACCATGCTCGAAAGATATACAAAATTACAAACGACTAAGTAAAAAGCCTGTTATCATTCAAAAAGAGCCATTAAAACACAAGAGGGCGCTTTTCAAAAAGGCATTGGTTTCCACCATTTTTCATACAAAATTATGCATGTGATGTTTTATTGATATAATGATTAAATAGCGAGTTCATCAACAACTATTTTAAAAACGCTTTTGAAATTTTTTGAAAAAGTGCAGGCATTTTGTTATTTTTTCTAAAAATCATCTAATTATTTGGGCCCCAAATAATTATAAGATCAGATATATTTATTGATATTTCAGCCGTTTCTGGGTCGATTTTGACCAAATAAAGTTTATTCTGCCATTAAAATTGTATGTTCTCTCAAATTCGACACTCAGTTTTGCATTACCTCACAAAAAAATTATGATGTGCAGCGCCCTCTCTACCAAAACTAAACTACCCCTTTAAACACTGGATGTATTTTTGAGACGCTGTGAAAAGAGATCACAAGTGGACTCGCATTGGTATCGAACACATAACTTCCAAGTTCCTAATTATAAGACACGGGCGTCAGTCATGACAAATAGACCAACGATATTTTGGTCAGTGCCCTCTATGTGCTGTCTGTGCATGTTGGTGAAGGGCAAAAATCGAGGCAAAAATACAGTCATTGATAAAAGAAAAATGTGTAAAGGTATCTATTAATAAACTCACCCTGTGCATACGATTTCAGGGAACACAAGGCCATCGTACCCAACACAATCCACCATAAATATGGTCGACAACACTTCTTCAAAACAGGCTTCATCATGACATATAGTCAGATATATGAAAAACAGCACTCTTCTGTCTAACAAAAAATTATATCGATATAAATATCAGAACATAAATACACATCTTGGCATTAGTTATATTATTATAGCCTACTAGTTCCTCATTCAGCATTCCCCAAGCGTGGTGCTTTTATAACTCGTCATGCTTAGACGCACCGTGTAAACGCAGAGACACAAAGAGATTTGGAAAGCATGTGAAATTTGTTGGGTACAGTTCCATTGTTCTGCTGTGGCATCATATGAGAGACTTGGTAGAGAAACGCCTATACAGAGTGTCCCAGATAAAACGAAACCGGATTTCATGGCAGAAAATTTCTGTCATAATGAATAATTTCTTTGATAAGATATACATGTATGACAAGCTCTGTTTCTCTTCTTTCATTTGATGTAGGCTACAACTTATGGCACATAATTCACGCATGACGCATATGCTTATTATCTGGCATACATCGTTAATTTTTTGTGCATGAGGTGTCATATAAAATATAAAAATATGAATTGCTATGCAGTGTTGGTCTTTTTTCATGATAAGTACGTTTACTACCCTAAAAACTCACACAAACTTGCAATTTCTGTGTGCAAATGGAATTTTGGTAACACCATTTTCCATCGTTTTAATTCAGTAATACGTGATCATGTGCCATAAGTTGTGCCTCAAATGAAAGACGAGAAGAAGAGCTTTTCCATTCATGTATATCTCATCAAAGAAATTATTCATTATGACAGAAAATTTCTGCCATGAAATCCAGTTTCGTTTTTTTCTGGGACACTCTGTACAGCCTTTGAAAAAATTATTGGACCAAGCACTTTTTGCTAATTAAAAAAGAATTGTTTACACTATTTTGACACTTTTATTACATTTTAAAGAAACATAAAGAAACATTTCAAAGTTCATATAATATCTAGGTGGTATAGTCAATTGGTTTATGAATGCCCTACCACAGAATTTCAGTTTTGAATTCCAGAATAATTGAATGGATTTTGACCATAAAAAGGGTATGGGTTTTATACACACGTTTTCAGTGAAAAGTTGAACATTTTAGGATTGTTTCTGTAAGTAGTGCTTATATCGTGGAAATGTCTTTCCAGTTCTTTGTGGGGCTTGTTTATGAGAACTTACTTCTTGATGAGAGTTGCAAAGTGGCAGTCAATTGCCCTTATCAAAGTAGTAAGACGAGATGAAGGCAGTACCTATCCTGGTATACTGCTAAAGCACTGACAGTCAATATCCACCAAATAGTATTTGCTTCTCAAACAAAGTTGAATGCCACTTGGCAACTCACATCAAGAACCAATGAGCTCATACAAGTCACACTAAGAACTGGAGAGACTTTCTATTGTATAATCACAACTTGCAGGGGAAATCAACACATATTGCACTTTGTATTAATAAAATGTGTATACAAACCTATGCCTTTTAAGTACATGAAAGGAATGGACAAAATCCATACAATATGCATAAAATATATGATTTCTTTTACTTTGAAGGCCAAAAATATGTGGTAGGTATCCCTTACACCTTTGACTATACCCCTTTTGGTATTTCATTAACTCATTCTTCTTTAAAATATTATATAATGGACAAAATAGCGTAAAAGTTCTTCAAAAATTAGCAAATTAGTGCTTGGTCCAATAGTTTTTCCAAGGCTGTATATAGATGGCAGCTTGGCAAGATTTGAATACAAACTGTACAAAATCATATATCTTGATTGCATAACAATGTATCTATATTAAAACTTTCGCTGTAAGGAAAGGAGTTTATTAAAAATAACCTTCTTTATCAAATATAAATGATTTTATTTTCAACAAAATGTTTATCAGTCTGAGGAATATCAAGAGCCAATTGTCTTCATCATAAGCATATTGGGTATAATGTCAGGATTCTGAACAATCACATTATCATACTAGTAATCAATTTTTAGTTATGTCACATTTATTATTAACTAACGTCATCACTTGTTTAATAATCTGCCACGCATGTCTTTTGCATATTATGCTTAAAGAGATCTAGTAACTTTGTTGTCATGTGCAAAAAGTGATGAATGGTTGATAAAATGTGCATTGTTGGGATCTGAAATGTCCTCAGAGTATTGAGTATTGAGTATGTGAGAACTGCTAGTTCCAATTAAGTTTTGAGGATTTTGAAAATGTTACTCAAGGGCCCCGTTGCAGAAATAGATACAATCGATTGTAAGTTGCAATGAATTGTAAGTCAGATCACGTGTTCTACATGCACAAATCTGATTGGTTGAAATGCGCAAATTTTCTGACTTACAATTAATTGTATCTCTTTCTGCAATGGGGCCAAGATCTCTTTAAAGTGATACCTGTAAAGTGTCAGATATTGCACAAAATGACAGTTGAGACTTCAATCCTATATCAATATCATTGTAAAATACAATTGAAAGATTTGTGAAAGTTTGAAAGAAAACGAACACTGTTTACCTAGTGAAAAAAACGAATATTGAGTTCATATTTTATCACCGAATACTGATGGTCTGCCATACATTTGTCACAGTAATAATCAGCCGTTTGAGATATTCGCACCCGTGTATGATTACGTTACAGACGTAGTACAGAATTCATGGAATTTGTGCTCGGTTCAAAGTTCAATCTCCGGAATGTTCCCACGCGTGCTGCAATGCGGACGCGTTTAGCTACAACAATTGTACTTTTTTCAATTGCGTTGATTAACGCTTTTGGAATAATGATTTTCAATGATAATTATCTTCATACTAAAGGGACATTTGAAAAAATCAAACCCTATTTTATTCTTCACTTACCACAAGCTAAACAACACGGTAGAAGAGAAACGAGGAAGCTCCAAGTAATTTTCGTGGATTTGGACACTTTACAGGTATGACTTTAATAGATCGCCTCCCCCCCCCCCCCCCCACACACACGCACACGCACACACACACACACACACGCACACACCCACACACACACACACACACACAACATTTACAGAGCCCCATTATTACCCTTGTTCATTCCTGCACAATTATCTTGCACATCATCTCAACTCCCTGGGGAGCATATTAGCCCAAGCTGCTTTACTAAATAAGGCGCTACAGGCAAATAAACACACGACCAAGTACCCATTTCGTCGTGCATTTCACGAAGTGACACATCGCACCAAAATCGCGTCCAAAGTCGATTTTGAGTTTTATTCATTTTTTATATCTATAAACCAGTCTTTCATTTGCCAAAATTTCAGAATGTAATTTTGCTTAATTAGTGAAATAATTAAGATAGTCCGTTTTACACGAACCCCGAAAATGCCAACAATAAATTCCACGAAGTGACACACGCGCGCGTTATATCGTGGCGCGAATGGTATGTGTCACTTCGTGAAATTTTCACTGTGTGCGCTTAAAGTTTTCACGAAGTGACACACGCGCGCGTTATATCATGGCGCGAATGGTATATGTCACTTCGTGAAATTTGTTATGCGCGCAAAAGAATGTGTGGCGCGAATGGTATGTGTCACTTCGTGAAATTTTCACTGTGTGCGCTTAAAGATTTCACGAAGTGACACACGCGTTTATAACCTCACTGTGTTATTATCGTACATATCTTAGACGATTATCATACACGACGAGAATGAGTAGATTCTCCCCTTTCTTGACGTGTACTATACATTATAATTATCGAAAGTTGTCACGCCGAATTAGCTGTTTGAAGTAAAGAGAAATCTTTAAATGCGTTTTATTCAAAATGTAGTTACGCGCTGCCGCGGTCCGGATGTGTCACTTCGTGGAATGCACGACGATTTATTCTCCCTGTGATTAGAAGTGAAGCGTTTATCCGAATGTGCCACAACACTCCACTATAATAAATTTTACTTAGACCAGTTTGCACTACACCACACCATCTAACAAACATTGCTAGATATAAACCCCTCAAAAAAAGTAAGGACCAATTTTAATTCTTTTCTTATCAAATCATGTTCCTTATATTTTGTATCACATGATGTGGTGTTTATTCCTCTTTGACCCTATCTAGACTGGGCTATTTTGAACCTTAAAAAAACTGGGGGGGGGGGGGGGGGGCTAAAAGGGCCCCCCCTAAGATCTCGGCAACCGAAACTCCGATCGACTCCAAATTTGGCATCGTGATAGATGTCCATAAGGTCTACAATATTGCGTAGTTAAAATAAAACAATTAATCAGAATATGCTAATTAGAGCTAATTAATTATGCAAAAATTGTATTTTTTTGTATTTTTTGTAGTTTTCTCGGCAATCGAAACTCCAATCGACTCCAAATTTGGCATGGTGATAGATGTCCATGAGCCATACAATATTGCATAGTTAAATGTTTTGTTTTAATTATAATATGCTAATTATAGCTAATTAATTATGCAAAAATTGCATTTTTTTCGTATTTTTTGCATTTTAAAAATATTTGTTATATATTTTTTCGATGGAATAAAATATTAACCATTATTCAACCATTTTTAGCCCAAAATTAAATGATTGCAGTGATCAGAATGAAAAATAATGAAGGTTTTGTCTTATTCTAGGAAAAAGTCAATTTCCATAGGATTTGTACACAAATCACAAAATTTAGCGATTTTCGGGCCGACGCTCACTTACAAAAGGTCACGTAACTTTAGAACGGTACACCCGGTTGTCGCAAATTTGGTATCAAAAGTTGCGCAAGAAAGACGTGAAGTGGCACCGTAAAATATTTAAGCATTGCGAAGTAATCGCGAAAATAGAGGGGGGGGGGGGGGGCTAAATCAGCCCCCCCCCCCCAGTCTTATTAGGGTTAAGTTGATAATTATCATACTTGTTAAAATGTCATTGTGTGTGTATACCCCAATTTGAAATAAATTTAAAGGGAAATACTTGTGCAATGCAATGACACATACAATAATAACCATACTTTAACAATAAGATTAATATGGTCAATCGAAAGTTTCTGAACCTTTTTTGAGGGGTTTATATATTTTTTTTAAATGATAATAACATGCCCGGTACACAGTAATATCAGTCCCAGTATGGAAAATATTGGAACAGGTATGGCAATATATCCTGCATTTATTTTGTGTGAAAAACAAGTCACAGGTGTATGAATGGGACATCACATCACATTTGTAGTTACAACAGATAAATAGCGATGCACATGACATAGAACAAAATAATTTGATCCTTTACATAGCCTATAGGCTGGAATTCACAAAAGAGGTTTATGTAAACCATGGTCTACATCTATAAAGTGCTGCTTGCAGACAAGTAAAAAACAGAAATCATATTTGCTAAATTTTCTGTTGGTGCTTGCTAACCAGCCGCAGGAAATAAAATACACAGTCTAAGAACAAAATAGTGTCATTAGCCAATGTGTAGCTTCAACATCGTACAATAAGTAAAAAGTACACATTCTTTCTCCATCAGTTTACGAATGACACTTCATAGATGTAGACCATAGTTTAAACCAATACATAAAACTTCCTTTATGAATTCCACCCATAGTGTACAGAAGTAATAATATCACACTTTCTTGTTATAGCATATTAATGGTTCTAAACGACTTGTTCATCAAGTTGGGCTTTTGATAGAGGTTGGAGCTGGATGATCACCCTCTTGGCAACTGCTAGGTCAGAAAATCTTGGCTTGCTCGACATCGTTTAGAACCATTTCTCTTGGCACTGAATAGCTGTTACATCACGCTTTGGTACTCTACGGCGTGTATCTTCCATCGGATATCAATGAAAATGTTTCTGGTCAGTTTCCCAATGTTTGAAATAATTCCATCAAGTATCAATACATTTCTAAAATATGCTACACTCATTCTTGGATTTAAAAAAAAACAATTTGAGTGAAGAGAAACAAGTTCTACTGAAAATTACTGCTTAACAACTAACAATGTAACATTTACAACACAAGAAGAGAACGTTATAAACATTTCATAATATAGTGATAGTATACAAGATACTTCATGAGGGGAATTCTGATTTGTTATCTTCAAAGGTCAGATTCCTGTTCAAAGTTAAGATACTAACTCAATAATGTATAATTCATCAAAATATTCCTTAATTTAAATTGTCAATGATATTCGTCCTGTTGAATCAACGCTAAAATAGATTTGAATGTATAGTGAACCCCCCTGATCTACTCTTTGACAATTATCTGGTACAGCCTCCTAATCTTTCTCTTCCCCATCCTTTCAATCTTTGTCTTCCTGGAAGGCAATGCAAAAGAAATCAGTCTGTGTGAAATATGGTATCATAACCCCAACTCCCCCCCCCCCCCCCTCAAAAAAAAAATGAAGTTCTTCCGATCTACTCCTTGTCATTTTCTGATACAGCCTCCTCATCTTTCTCTTCCGCATCCTTTCAACCCTTTTCCTCCTAGGCAACAATGCTAAAAAAGTCAGTCTGAATGTCTAATAAGTGTGAAATATGATATCATGATCCCCTCCCTCCCCCCCCCCAAAAAAAAAGTTCTACTGATCTACTCCTTATCAATTTCTGGTACGACCTCCTCATCTTTCTCCTCCCCATCCTTCCCATCTTCCTCCTCCCCCGCGTCAACGCTCTCAGCAGTGACCTCCTCTATGGTCCCTGACGACCCCTCGCTATCCTTGGTTGAGCTGTCCTCCATCCCCTCATCAAGTGCCGCCACCAGCAACCTGTTTTTCTCGGCCAGCTTTGACTCCGTCCTTGGCTTGGGTTTCTCAGACGTCGGGGTCTTGGTCAAAGTCGACTCTGAAGTGTCCTTTTCCTCTTCTGTGTCATCCTGACTCGACTGGCTCTCTTCGGGAGACTGAAGGAGGGCGTCTAGGTGGCCTCGGAACTTCCTTGGCTGGGAGGGGCCTGATGAGACATAGAGAAGGCAGCAAATTTAGAAGGGTTGTATTATAGAAGAGAGATTACAGGACAGTCTTCTTCCACTGAGCACATCCGTATGTTTAAAGTGATCTATTAACTTGGTCGAATTCAACCAAAATCACTTGGAGCTTTCACATTTACCTTCAACCATGTTGTTTGGCTTATTGTTAATAGAAGAGGCAACTGAAACATATTATTCAAGAGTATCCAAAATTGGTATTGGCATATCATTGAAGTCTCAAAAATCAATTTAGGAAAAAATCTCATAAAATTAAAGGGTCACTTAAAACAAATATCAAGCTACAGCCAAGAGTGGTGGCTGTAAACACATGTTTGGCTGTGATGGTTTGTAATATTGCTTAATTCAGACACCTAGATAGCAGTGCAATAGCTTGGTCAGACTGATATACCGTAGAACACCATCGTCAAGCACCCCCCAATCACATATATGCATCTTGCTTTAAAAGAGCGCCCGCTCTCTGTCCAAACGGGAAACTTTAATCAAGAATGCAAATAATGGTGAGGAATATTCATGAGGGTAATAATGGAGGTGAATCTCATGGAAACGTCTTTAAAAGCAAGATGCGTATAGGTGCTTGGGGGGTGCTTGACGATGGTGTTCTACGGTATGTATTTCTTTATTTTATAAACGATTTTCCCATAATGATTTGTATAGTTTGACAAGTTATAGGGGGGACATTCGTATGTCGAGCCTTGAAACTATATTGCAAGTATTCTCCAAGATTCACCCAAGTTGGTCCAGTTTGGACAAATAAATGATCAAAGTTGGCAAGTACCATGAGCTACTGATGAAGCAAAATGTCTTACCCTTGGACTTCTGTGCAGAAGCCGGTGATGATGAAGCCGGAGTTGTCTTGTCGGATTGCTTGAGCACTTCTTTCAGCGGAGCGATCCCTTTAGGTACCAGCTGCTGGGACAGTATCATGCCGAGCTGCTGGTGATCGTGTGAAGGTCTTACACCTGTAAGGTCCCCGGGAGGTCTGCGCAGGACTTGTGTGTTGACACTCGTTACTGTTGGCTCCTATTTAGTGGGAAAATGGATACAATAACACTAAATAAATATTGCCCCTTTCGGTACGAGCTGCTGGGACAGTATCATGCTGAGCTGTTGGTGATCGTGGGAAGGTCTCGCATCGGGAATGTCCCCGGGAGGCCTTCACAGTGCCTGTGTGTTGTCTCTTGTTACTGTTGGCTCCTATTTATTACAAATAAATAGCAATAACAAAATACCGCCCCTTTTCCTCCGAGCTGCAGAGAAAGTACCGCGAATATGACCACATTTACAGTACTTCATAGATAGTACACATTACAACACACTAGAGAAATTAAGAACATAGTAAAGAGGTAAAATCACAAGCAGTGAAGATTACTGACTTGGTAAGGGGTGGTGGTAGAAAATCATATTTATAAAAAGAAAACCCCATTTAGAATATGTTATTTCTGACTGAATTATTCCTCGCTTTGCATAATTTCAATGATCAAAGCAGCAAAAGATTCATCACAAATGGAAAACTGACCTGCGAAGGCATGGCGTGCTGATGGCCAGTGGATTGTGGGAAGGTACCTGGAGGGAACGGGCCTCTCTGATTGGCTGCCCACGACTGAGAGAAGTCCGGGAACATCAGCTCGTCCCACTTGATCTCAACCTTCTCTGAGCACAACTGGAGGTTGTAATATAAGACAGAAATGTGAATAAAGCAGGGTTCAAAATAAGTTCTGGGAGGGTGTTGCACAAAGAGCTACAATCAATTGTAAAGTTGCAATCAAAAAGTAAAATTTGAATCAATCTGATTTGCACATTTAGTCACATGTTCTGATTGCAATTAATTGCAACTTTACAATTCATTGTAAATCTTTGTGCAACACAAGCCTTGAAAACGAAAATGCTGTATAGCCTCAATGAATACTGGTGAAATATCAACAGAATTATATTTGCATGATTTAACCAAAATGTTTGTCATAATCGAGAATTAACAGCCCAACTCTCATTCCACTACCATACGGAACTGATCTCATGGGTACCCATGAGAAAGACAAATTATCAAATTCAACAAGTATGTGTGCACTGGGGTGAATTATTCTCATTTATAAGTCCTAACTAAGTGCACTTTTTACATGGATTTACAAACAACCAAAACACTCACCCACGTGAAAAAAATAAAAAAGAAGTTTCATATTCAGACTCTTTTATTGTCTTGTTATAATATAAAGAACAACATTTTATTCCAGACTCTTGAAAGCACATAAAATTGAACATTCATTCATGGTATACGAAGATCATTTGAAATTGAATTATAATAATAATAACAACATGTAGAATATCTTTTTACAATGGCGACCAATTGGCTAAACATTATCATAATTCATATGCGTATAATTATGAAACTTACCTTCTTCATAGACTCGTTGAAATTTTCGCTGCTCTCGACAAACTTTCGCTTCTTGGACTGGTACTTTTCTTCAATCTGCTGCAATTCAGCCTCCAACTTTTTCTGCGGGAAAAACAAAATAAAAACAGGATGTTCAGCCAAAGATACAGTGAAATCTGTCTTGGAGGCCACCCATCTATAGCAACCAACCTGCCTACAGTGGCCACCCATCTATATCAACCAACCTGCCTACAGTGGTCACCCATCTATAGCAACCAACCTGCCTACAGTGGCCACCCATCTATAGCAACCAACCTGCCTACAGTGGCCACCTGTCTATAGCAGCCAACCTGCCTATAGTGGCCACCTGTCTATAGCAGCCAACCTGCCTACAGTGGACATCCATCTATAGCAACCAACCTGCCTACAGTGGCCACCCATCTATAGCAACCAACCTGCCTTACAGTGGCCATCCATCTATAACAGCCAACCTGCCTACAGTGGCCACCCATCTATAGCAACCAACCTGCCTACAGTGGCCACCCATCTATAGCAACCAACCTGCCTACAGTGGCCACCCATCTATAGCAACCAACCTGCCTACAGTGGCCACCCATCTATAGCAACCAACCTGCCTTCAGTGGCCACCCATCTATAGCAGCCAACCTGCCTACAGTGGCCACCCATCTATAGCAACCAACCTGCCTACAGTGGCCGCCCATCTATAGCAACCAACCTGCCTTCAGTGGCCACCCATCTATAGCAGCCAACCTGCCTACAGTGGCCACCCATCTATAGCAACCAACCTGCCTAGTGGCCACCCATCTATAGCAACCAACCTGCCTACAGTGGCCACCCATCTATAGCAACCAACCTGCCTACAGTGGCCACCCATCTATAGCAGCCAACCTGCCTACAGTGGCCACCCATCTATAGCAACCAACCTGCCTTCAGTGGCCACCCATCTATAGCAACCAACCTGCCTACAGTGGCCACCCATCTATAGCAACCAACCTGCCTACATTGGCCACCTGTCTATAGCAACCAACCTGCCTACAGTGGCCACCCATCTATAGCAACCAACCTGCCTACAGTGGCCACCCATCTATAGCAACCAACCTGCCTACAGTGGCCACCCATCTATATCAACCAACCTGCCTACAGTGGCCACCCATCTATATCAACCAACCTGCCTACAGTGGCCACCCATCTATAGCAACCAACCTGCCTACAGTGGCCACCCATCTATAGCAACCAACCTGCCTACAGTGGCCACCCATCTATAGCAACCAACCTGCCTACAGTGGCCACCCATCTATAGCAACCAACCTGCCTACAGTGGCTACCAACAGTGTGCCCCCTGCAGAGATGGCAGTGATATGGAACCTGTATTCTGTGAACATTTTTCTGGATTCCCATACAGATTTGACTGTATACTATATATATTTTTCAGCAGGTTATGTAACTACTATGATAGAGATTTGAGGTAAAATCAATCACTATTGCGACAATCAAATTAACAACTCTTTATACTTTACCTGCTCTGTTTAGCATTATAGGGGTAATCACTGCATCGCTGTAGACCATGTTAATGAGCAGGTAGGATCATGGTAGGATGAGTCTTTAAGTGATTAATAGCTGAGGAAATCTTTCTAGAATCTTACCTGGTGAAGCTTCAGAGACTGCACCTGTCGCTTGAGCACCTGCATACGGTTGTCGGTGACAACGGTCCTGGGGTCTGGTACGACTGCATCGCTAAAGATCTCGTTGATGAGCCGGTGGTTACGCTGGAAGCGGGCTGCGGCCACGTGCTTGACAGAATATGCATCCTCGTGATCTGAATTGTATCAAGGAAAGCTTTAATGTATGTCTGGAAATATATTCTCTCTTTGCTGTCTTTATCAATTTTGCCCATATATTTTGGGTATTTTCCTTTTTTAAACATACATGTATACATGTGTACCTATGCCTTTTTTTTCTTTTCTTTTCTTGTTTGTATGTTTGGTTATATCCCCTTTTTTGACATATTTATGCTTTTCAAAGTTTATATGCTTTTGGTATTGTCCTTTTTTCATCATATACAGTACAAATACATTTATACAAACTTTTTTCTGTTCAAGTTCATATGTTTTGGGAATTCTTCTTTGTTCAACCTACCATCCTCATCCTCTGCGGCCTGCATACTCATCCGTGGTTCTGACTTGATGCCTCCATCCAGCTGAGCATCCTGCTCTATGGCTTGTTGGGCTGGAATAGTGTGCAGAAAATATAGATCATCAGGTGAGAGTGAGAAGGGAGTTAAGTCGATTTGTGGCTAAACTGAGTTATGCATATATAGTGTATGTTGGAATCAACTCTATTAGATCTATGCAAAATATTCAGCTAATAATTATTTCATATTTTTTGAAATATCTATCATTATTAAGAGAGAGAAATATGTATTGGATTTTTACAAGGCTCCCCAAATTTGAACACAATACTCTTAGAATAACAAAAGGTGAATTGACACTATTCTCTTTCTCACCCGACAGCATGAAGATTTTCCTTTGAAAAACGTAATAAACACTAATTTTTAACATTTCAAAGTATGGTAGTCAATAAAATATACTTTGCACATTACATTATTAAGTTTTATATATATGTTAAGTTGATGGTATCACAAATTTCTTTTTCCTTCAATTTCAGCAGCTAAAAAGTTATGGAGCATGTTTATACAAGTCACCTGTCTATAGTGGCCACTTTTCTTGTTTCTCTTTGGTGATCAAAATACACAATGTAATTAGTGTTCATTTAAAAAAAATGTGTTTAGGGATCTGTTATATAATGAGTTTACCTTTGCCTTTAGCCACCATCCATGCCTGATAGGCCGGTGAATTGTGGTAATTCTTCAGAGCCCTGTTGTACTCTTCCTGCAATATTGAGAAAAAAAATTATATTGATGTGATCCATTGACTTCATAAGGTTTTTTCAAAAGTGATAAAAATAATTAATAATTGTCCATTTTTATATAGCGCTTTTTACAGTTAAGTCTCAAAGCGCTCAGGGGCATTATTACCTTGGCTTGAAGACTTCAATCATTTATCAATATCTTGTATTTTAATTTTTGTTTGGATTCAAAATTTGTGACGTTGGTCAATATCTGATGAGCTGGGTAATGGTATCAGATGCAGAGCCTTGTTGGAGAACGGTGCAAAAGAAGAGACTACATTGGGTAAACAAAACTATCACTATAATTTATTTCATGATTTCAAATAAACTAATGATTATCACTATTAATTATTTCACTTTTAAACACAAGTGATGCCTATCACTATCAATTATTGCACTTTTAAAACAAAACTGATGATTACCATAATCAATTAATTACCTTTTCAATCTCATATATCTTCATGAACACCTGCTTCGATACCCTCAAGCATTTCAATGAATACAATACTGCCAAGTATCTACTAATGACACCTGGGCCCTTGTTTCATAAAACTTTTCCAATTGTTGTAAATGTCCAATTATTGTAACTACTTTGGCTATAGCTATAATCATGCTCCACTTAGATTGGCTGTTAACACAGTCAGGCACTTACAACAATTGGAAAAGTTTTTTATTATAAAAATGGCCCTGGATTGAGAGCAACAAATGTTGATAAATAGAAGAACAAACAAAATTACCTTTTCTATCTCATATTCCTCCGTGAACACCTGCTTGCCGTCTTCGGCCAGGTCCCTCCACATCTGTCCAATGATCTTGCCGATCTCCCAAAGCTTGAGGTCCTGGTTTTCATTCTTGACCTTCTCCCACACGCTGCGGCTGTACCTCATGTAGGGCATCAGGGGCTTATCTGGAGCTTTAGGGGGCTTGGGCACACGGGAGTCGGAGGAACCCTGAACAAATATAATGTTATAAGCTATAAGATGTCAAGATTTCATTGTTGATCTTTCCTTACACATTGCGACTGTAGGGCATCGGGGGCTTGTTTATATATGATGTAAACTCAGGTTAGATTTATGGAATGAGAGGTTCTAAGATGAAAACTTGTATGCTTGGAATTCTCCTACAAGCTGAGGCTGTATCTCATGTACAGCATGAGGGGCTTGTCGGGGGGGGGGGGGGGGGGGGGGGTGCGGCGTGGGCACACAGAGGTTCGGAAGAACCCTGAAGTGTATTCAGGATTTTTTGGTGTAAATTGTTAGAATTATGAAAGGAGTCACAAATGGTTATTTATAAGATGAAAACTTGAATTCTTGTCATTTTCCCACAAGCTGCAGCTGTACCTCATAAAGGGCATTTATAAGGAGCTTGTCAGGGGAATTCTGGGGCTTGGGCACACGGGAGTTGTGGTATAGAGGGCGCTACACAAAATAATTTTTTGTGAGATAATGAAAAATGAGTGTCAGATTCGAAAGACCATACATTTTTAATGACAGAATGAACTTTATTTGATCAAAATCGGTTCAGAAATGGCTGAAATATCCATAAACATAACCATTTGTAATAATTGTGGGGCCCCACAATTATTCACT